>JAODAL010000899.1:92500-263335 GCA_025379985.1 Phyllomedusa bahiana
TAATACAATGTGCATCTTAAAAAAAAAAAAAAAAAAAAGTAACCCAATGCAATGTTAACATGTGTTCATGTGTATATATAATATATTATATATATATATATATATATATATATATATATATATATATATATATATAAAGGATTTTTTTCCTCTAAAGATGTTACTGCACTTGCTTTTGGCTGAGTTACATTACCCATTCTGATTTATTAAAATACAACCCGTTTTACACTCTCCGATTCTCCTCATCCTTCTAGAAGTGTAGGATAATTTTCTATTTCCTAAAAACACAATCATATGAAATCTTCAGCTTGTCCTGTCTCCTCCATCCTTGCCGCTCATGTTTATGGTTCATTATCCTTGTACTAAGGAGAAAACATTTCCTAAACATAAATTAATGACAGCTTTACTTCATATCTGATATCCTGCATGTACAATACATTTAATGAACCTATTAATAGACAAGGCTTCTGCACTCATCCAGCTTGTTCTTGTAACTTATAACAGAGTACATATCATAAAATAAAAGATCTTACCTTGCTTTACAAGTGTTGAAGGCTCAAGTATGAGTGTATTTAAACCATAGCTAGAGGCTGACACTACTGCTTGCATTGACCAGGACATGAGCCTTTAATTACACGTATAGTAAATCACTCAACACTATGCTAAAAGAATTAGCTTCTCTAAAAAATGATTTTTTATTTTTGCAGATCCAATTAATTGAAAGAAGCAGATAAAAGGCGCGTATTCCTAATGACTTCAATAAAACCCTAAGGGTGTTCTATCTAAAGGAGCACAGAAAGGATCACATCAAACAGAGGTGCAGGTACCTCCTCACAGCCAGCTCGACCTAATTTTAATGAACTGGGTGCAAATGTATATTTAGACTCTCTTTTCTTTTATTGCCTTAGAACAATACATGAACATACCTAATTTTGCACAGTGTCAGACTGCAAAGACATTTTAATCATAGCCGGTCTCCAGTGGAAATTGCACTTGATGTAATTTTTGGTTTACAATAGATTTAGAAGAAAACGCTGAGACAGACATTCATTTTATTTACTATAAAAAGAGAAAAGGGTCATGTCACTCCTCAAAGCAGAAGTGCTGCTTTCACCCTGAATAAAAGAGCACTTGACCTGTACATGAGACCTAATAAACATCAATGGAACTCAATTAAAGCAACAGTTACTGACCAGCCACTAAATCACCTGTTAAGAGTAAACCCTGCCCATAAGAGTAAAAGGGAAAAGAACGCATCAGCATGGCAAACATCTGGCATATCTAGGGCAAGGAAAAATGAGATTTTTATATTTATTTGACTCCTTTAAAAGTCTCTATAAAACAACATAATAAAGTACCAAAGTTTTTCTATTATTCATAGTCATTATGGCAGTTTACTAAATTAATTACAAGGTTTGTCATTCACTAATTAATTGAGCTGATATATTCTGTGTGTTCCCCATACAGGGTTTCTTGGAACCTGCTCATGTGTTGTGAGCTGGCTTGGTGGGTGTATAAGGTTTGTCCTAGGCTGTCTGCACAAATATCCTTCCTTGCTGTCGTGGGTAAAAGGGTTGATTTATCAGCATTTTAAAAAGTGATGATTATTGGTTTTCAGGCTGAGGGTGGCAGTATTTTTTAGTCTGTGCAGTTTATGAACTGTTTGCATGCTGTTGTGGTGATAGTGTATAATGAGTGGACATATGGCACCACTGCAAGTAAGGGGCAAGTGAGGTGGGAGCCCACAAACTACATTAATGGATTGTTTCGGTTCCAGTACATCTTTTGTAAGTGTCTTTAAATTAGTAGGCTTGTATACACAGTGTTGGACTGGGGTGCCTATAGGCCATAGGTGGAGTTGATTCTAGGGGTGCACCAGTTGAATTGTTTTTGCACCCCCAGTGTAGTTTTAACCCTACAGCTTCTGTAAATTAGTGTGCATGCCTCCAATACTCTGGATCTTGCATTTTGCCTCTCTTTCTCTGCTGTTCTTCCTCTCTTAATGCAGTTAAAAAAAACCTCCAGGTTCGCCATGCCCACCCGAGGTTTCCCCTGGGGGCCACTCTAAGCCTGTGTATATAGGTTTAATGTTGTTTACTACTTACTCCTGAGGAAGCTGTTAGTGAACAGCGAAATGTGAGAGGCTTCAACTGCTCACTTGTTTATCTACTGCTGTTGACAGATCCTCTTCATTATATTTTGGTGATTTCCCTACAAAAACCTTTTTTGCTGCATTTGTTTTTTTATTCTTTGTGAGTATATCATTTCTATGGGACATTATATTGTTTGTACCCATTGTGATCACATGTAAATTGGACTGTCCTTTTTAACATTTGAGGAGTATTCCAGTTTTCCCTATGTTGATACTTTCAAACGGTGCGGTTTTGTTGTGGTTTTAACTTCGCTCCAATTAATCTGCCCTTATTACCAGCAAGCTTATTTCACTTGTCTAAACTGTTTGGAAAGTGACTAATCAATTAGTGTGTTTGTAATCCACAAGACTTCAAACACTGTAATTGATTACTAACTTAAAGTACATTTCCTAACAATTTAGACAACTGAAAGAAGCTTGCTGGTAATAAAATCAGTTTAATTGCAGTGCAGTCAAAACCGTACTTTATGAAAGTACCCATGGGATTACTGAATAGTGTGATTAGCGTGTTGTTAATTGTTTTTAATTACATTGGACTTGTATGTTGTCTTTTTGGACTCTCTTAGGGAGCTTTCACACAGCACAGTTTTGGTGCAGTTTTAACTGCGCTCCAATTAAACTGCATTATTACCAGCAAGCTTCTTTCACTTATCTAAACTGTTTGGAAAGTGAGTAATCAATTAGTGTGTTTGTAATCCACAAGACTTCAAACACAGTAATTGATTACTTACTTGAAACACCTTTCTGAACAATTTAGACAACTGAAAGAAGCTTGCTGGTAATAAATGCAGTTTAATTAGAGAGCAGTTAAAACTGTTCCAAAACTGCACTGTGTGAAAGCACCCTTAAGTAATCATACTAAAGTATATTTAACATTTTTTTTGTTTGCTCTCATACAAACTTGTCTCTTTTTTCTTTGTTATATTTCTCCTTTGTTTGACATGTAGGAGAGCATGCCTTTGCTGTATTGGATGGTGTCTATTTTTTATCTTGTATAATATCCCTTCTTGATGTCATAGGTAACAGGGGCAATTTATCAGAGCTGCAGAAAGGGATGATTATTGGCTTCCAGGTTGAGGGTGGCAGTTTTTCGGAAACTGAGCAGTTTGTTAACTGTTTGCTTCTGCTGTGGTAAAAATGTATTGTGAGTGGACACGTTGCACCATTGTGAATAAGCGGCATGGAAACTGTGAAATACCATGTGCCATTAATGTGAGAGGTTAATGTCAGCTATAAAGATGCACACAGCCAAACCAACATGCTACAATGGAGCATTTCATCACCAGAATGAACTAGGGGGCTGCCAGACATGTGTCAAAAACAATAGTTTGTGCATATGGGGCCCTGAAGCAGTTGGATGGCCACTGCACCTCTGCGAATAAAGTTGCAATCAAAATGGAGCACCTAGCTGATATGAGTTCATACTACCATTTCTCCTTCTTTATCACTGTATGGCCAGTGCTCATTCCCTGTTCCTCATTCCTTGTAGTACAGGGAAATATCAATTACTACAGGCTGGTAACATCGAGCCCCTACAGAGGTTCACTGAACATATGTTCACATAAGTGCTGGATCTTCTTGTTCCAAGGCAGATACCAGGGTGGATTGACCCAGCACCAGAAGGACCATGCACAAAGAAGCAATATGCCGGAGGTCAGCTCACATGGCTCTCCAATGATTAGTACAGCTGTGGGCAGCGCAGAAATTTGCCAGTCAAAGACCTTGAATGTAAACTTCCATGGTCCAAAATCAGCTGCAGTGTCAATAAAATGTCTTTCACTCCATTATTTAAAAATACATATTTGACTAAGTCTACACTGCAATGTGTGCATCCAAATTCTGACCGCAGTTTCACATCGCTGGACCACAGCGCACCGCTGTTTTTTTTAACGCGATTTTTGCAGAAAAAAATGCGAACGAATTCCCAGCGGCCCAATACATTGGGGCTACGGGAATCCAAAGGCAATGCAGCAGAATATACAACATGTTTTATATTCCGCCAGATGTTTTTGGAAACCCTCAGTAGAAAATCTGTGCTGTGTAGACTACAGCACAGATTTTCTTTTGTGGGCTTTAAGGCGCTGGGTCAGGTTGGATTTTCGGTGGATTCAAAACCGACCAAAATCCATTTCTGTGTAGACATAGCCTGAGTTGACGCTAGGACTCAGGATTGTACCATAAAGTGTTTAATTTGTTTCTCTATGCACTGTACTTTCTGTTTTTAAATAATGTAATAAAAGAGAAGTGTTTTAACATTGCAACTGATACTTGATGCTGGATGTTTTGTGCACTAGGAGAAGGCTTTCTTTTGATTTGGTATCTATGGTCCCCTCTCATCTTTGTAAATGGGTTCATTTCCATTTGGTGTGTACTCAAGGGTTTACAGTTTAATATCCCTTGAACTAATTGCAGGAGCTGCCTGTTTACTTTACAATATGATTTTGATTGATGCAGGAGTTGGTAAAGGAGGATTGTTCAGTGTAAATCAATATAAATGTTTTCATACAAGTTCCATATCAATGGTCCTCTGGTCACAACCAACGCCATGACTTCAACATTGCAGATGAGCAAGGCGGCCATATCCTTTGATTATGCTGAGGTCATGGACCGTAGCAATCAAAGGGTTAAATGGAAAGAATCAGAGGCTATCTCTGATCCTCACTGTGCACAGAGATTGGTCTAGAAACAGAGCTGTTAACTACACAAAGACCCAGCAATTCAGCAATCAGAGCCAGCGGTCATATGATGCAGGCTCACTGGCCAGGATTGGAACTAGCTCTGACTTTTGCCCTTTAATCCCCCAGACACCAGAGTCAAAGTCCTATGCCTATTAGATCCTGCCAGAGAGTATAATAGAATTCCTGCCATAGGTGTAATATATAGGTGTAATATACATTAATCTATTGCTATGTATTATACACTATTTAGTCTCATAATGAGACAAAAAAGGAAAAATATTCTAAACATATAAAAACACTGATTCCTCCAATACAAATACTTTTTTTGTAAAACAAAAAAAAACATAAAGTAGCATAATAGGTATCACCACGTCTATAGAGAGCTATGAATTACCATAATTGTGTCGTGCATTTCGCCATGTATAATGCGCAATACGCACCGAAATACGTGTGTAATTACGTGGCAAAATAAGCCGTGTGAACATACCCTAACACACAAGAAACACTTTCACTAAGGCAATGAGGGCACATAGATGCAGCAAGGACTAGACAGAAGGGGCTGAACTAAATAGGGTCAGTGCCCGTTGATTAACAAATTATCAGTGTGCTGACCCTTTAACTTTTCCTGAGATGGCACGCATGCATTAGGGAGCAAGGATGTGCGCAGCAGCTGGCAGCAGAACAGCGGGGAGCAAGGAGAGGTGAATACGAATGCAGGGACTGACTATAGCAATGTGTGCCCGCAGCCCGACGTGTAGGTCATGGCACCATTCGTGCCCGGGGCAGGAGAAGAACCACGAGTGCGCCTGTGACCTGCTGTACAGGTAGCAGGAGCATTCTTAACAATAAAGCTTCAATTTTTAAAATAGTCTTGTCATTTAAGTCATATGGTAAATGCTGCAAAAAAAGAAAAGCCATAATTGCCTTTTTTTGGCTAAAAAAAAGTACCCTTTAAAATTAAAATGTTAATTTATCTAACAAATTAAAAACCCTCAAACAGCTTAATTCACAATAAACTAAAAGTTGTGGCTCTTAGAATATCATAACATAAGAGCATGGTAAGTATGATTCATTCACGTGAAGAAAAGCCTGTAAAAGGAGATGAAATCATGTAAAATGGGCAAGTAGCTCTTTTTTAAGTATGATAATTTGTTTATTCAAGTACAAATAATTTTCCATGGCCTGCACCCTGTGATGCCAGCTAGAGAAACTGGTATTAAAAAGTAGTGGTCCATAGCTGTAAGGGTGTGTTCACACGGCTTATTCAAGACGGAATTGCGAGCCGGATTGCGCTCGCAAATCCGTCTTGAATAAGGGGCAGGTGCGGGGGCGGTGCGGGAGCGCGGCCCGCCGGCCGCATAGACTTCCATTATCCACGGCGCATATTGCGCCTGGATAATGTGCAGGTCACTTTCTCCCCGCCCGGCGGATTTGCCGAGCGGGTAGGTGCGACGGAATCCACTGTTCTCTATGCGAGCAGTGGATTATCGTAATTACGGCGACGGATTGGCGCCATACTGCAGCGCAAGTCCGGCGCGCAGTACGGCGCCAATCCGCGCCGAAATAAGCCGTGTGAACATGGCCTTGAGGAAAGGGGGCCCAAGCTGAAGCTTTGTACCAGGTCCCATAGCTATACCCTTGGTAACCAACATTTATTAGCTAGCCTGGACAAAGAAGGGAAATTCTTAAAGTAAACATAAAAATTGATAACATTAACATAGCTTGAAGTTCCTGGTTCCTAATGCACTTTTATGTGAGAACTCCCATACCATGTGCCTTTTATAATACTAAGGTCTTTTGAGGCATTTTTTGTCCCCCTCAGACACCAGGGATTAAATATTCATGCTCTACAAGCCTTAGAGCTAAGCTACTGTCTGAAGAAAGAAAACGGATTGGAAGAAAACCACTAAACAACTATACAGAACATAGTAGAGCTGACTTCTAATAACCAGTGTTTTTTCTCTAGAATGGTCTACACAACTGTTTTTAATGGAATATTCATTATTTATATGTCAGTGTCCATTCATCATGTGGCTGATCATTCATGTCTTTTTTCCTTCAGCTGTTGTCGTAGCAATATATCTGTTTTCCTTGCCATCCACATTTTTCTATGAAGTCTAACCCTACGTCAGTCTGATTAGGAACTTAAAGCTTGTGGACCACTGATACACATACCCGTGGGCACAGTTCCAGACTTTGATCATTTTATATTGTTGAGCTTTCATATCCACAAAATGGCCAATAGAATCCTATAGACGGACAATTCCTTTTTGAAAGACATCATGTTTGTATATTTTTTCTAGGTCATTCATCCTTGCTCTTCTTATTGCTGTTCTGCATCACATTCCTTTACTACTACAACCTTTAAATTCATAACAATTTGTTTTCCTCACATGTTAATACATAAAAAATGAATGGTTTAGTTTTACACTGACTATCCATTTATAGGATAATCTTTGTACATGTAAATACACAAATTAATTATGAAAATTGATGATTAGCACTGCCTTTATATCTGGTATCCCAGACAGGAGATATTATGGTGTATTGATGCCTATCCGATTGTCTTTTGTTTTTTTTTGTCTAACACTCTAATATTTCTGTATTCAGTACAAACTGCCATGTTTCTGTGTTCAGTAAAACTGCAAGGTCATGCTGACAGTGCACTACTAGTCACTTGACAGTTAACACTATTGTAACAATATTATTATATTATATATTATAACACTATTGTATATTATATATTATAATACTATTGTAAGAATGTGTAGCAAGGTTGGTTATTATGGAAACTGGAAGGGGCCAGAATGTTGCGGCAAGAGACATGTTGGTACAGAATTGTATGACAGGTTCATAGTCGGGTACAGGCAAGAAGGTCAGGGCAGACAGCAGGCTAAGCGTAGTCAAGGGATAAGGCAGGAAGTCAGGAACATGGTAGAGGCTAACACACAAGCAACACAACACAAGGACTTGACAGAATGGGCTGAACTAAAGAGGGTTAGTGCCCGCTGATTAACAAATTATCGGTGCGCTGGCCATTTAAATTTTACTGAGTCTGCTCATATGCACCCTAGGGAGTGAGGGTGCGGGCAACGGCCAGCAGCAGGACAACGGTGAGCGAGGAGAGGTGAGTACGGATGCAGGGACTGAGTACCGGCCCCATTCGTGTCTGGGACAGAAGAAGAACCATGAGTGTGCCCGAGACCTGTTGTGTGGGCAGTAGAAGCACTCATAACAATAACACTCCAATATATAAAATAATCTTGTCATTTAAGTCGTATGGTAAATGCTGCAAAAAAAAGCCATAATTGCCTTTTTTTTTGCTAAAAAACTCTTATGTACCCTTTAAAATTGCCAAAGAAAATGTCTAACAAATCTAACAAATTAACAACCCTCAAACAGCTTCATTTACAGAAAAATAAAAGTTGTGGCTCTTAGAATATTATAACATAACAGTATAGTAAGTATGATTTATTCACGGGAGGAAAGACCTTTAAAAGGAGATGAAATCCAGTAAAATAGGCATGTAGCTCTTTTTCTAAGTAATTTGTTTATTTAAGTACAAATAATTTTCCACATCCTTCCACACTGTGATGCCAACTAGGGAAACTAGTTAATATAAGCTAATCAATGCTGTAGAACCACCCACAGCCTTAGAAGAGAAATTAATTGCAAAGCTGCTAAAAGTCAGTGAAACAGCCTAATGAGAAAACCCCTTTACGGAGAGAATTTCTTCATGAGGTAGTCCTACACGAGGTGGAATGTGAGTACAAAACATCCCCCATCATTAGTTGATGACAAGATATCCTCAAGACTATCTCAACCCACTGTCTTACTGCTCAAGAAGATCCCAGCCCACATGGGGTTAAGTAGCACAACTATTGCAGAATATTGTTAATACGCTTGGTTTACTGGAAACAACCACCCTTGCTACAGGCTCACAGGCTGTTGAATTGTATCAATTTGAAAGAGGCTACTTCAGGTATAACACGAGTCGTGGAAGTAAAAGAGTGTTCTGTTGTTTTTACCCTCCACCTTGTGTCCTGCTTGTTATTTGCTGCTGCACCAACACCATGGACATACTCATCCAACAACTGGAGGCAATCAGGGCCGTATTTTCCCTAAGGCACTTGTGGATGGGTGCTTAGAGCAGCACCTCTTATGGGGCAGCAGCAGGTATCTTTTTATTTATTTATTTATTTATTTAGTTACTTTTTCCTCTGAGAGCAAGAAGCACTCTGCGCAGAGGGGAGGGAGGGATTGCAGAGGTTGCAGCCGCATCTGTTATTACTTTCATTAGTGGCAGTGGTGGCCAGTGTCGCTTTTTTATGGCTGCTATAACGCAGATTTCGGCAGCAGACAACAGAGCAGTGGTAGGGAAATATCAACGTCTCCCTTCTGCTGCTCCATTGTTATGACAGCATCAGCATAGGAGATATGCTGATGCTTTCTGTTCAGTGGTGTGGTCCTGATGCACTGCTGGGAAAGTAGAGAGAGAAGCAGCGCTGCTCCTCACTCTCTCCTCAACAGCACACGCCACTGAAGAACAGAAAACTGCTAGGAAGAGGAGCATCACTGCTCTTCCCTCTCAGCAGCACACAGATGGCACCGAAGAGTAGGAGCAGAAGACTGTGGTTTCCTGCTCTTCAGGACCATTAATTAAATCAGAGGGGGGAGCGGAGCTTGGGGGAAGGCAGGCGAGAGATTTGGAGGTGTAAGGAATGGTGGGGGGGAGGGAAGCTGAGAGATTTGGAGGTTCTTAAGAAAGGTGGAGGGAGGGGAGAGATGGAAGGTGTTAGTAATGCTTGGGGGAGGTGAGGTGAGAGATTTGGGGTCATTAGGAATGCTGGCCCTGGGTATCTAAGCCTGTCCTGTGTTATACTACCTGCTTGACCAGGGTATCTAAGCCTATACTGTGTTATACTACAGCAAGTAGCATAAAAGAGGATTAGATACTCAGTTCCAGCAGGTAGTATAACACAGGATAGGCTTAGATACTCAGGTACAGCAGGTAGTATAACACAGGATAGGCTCAGATCTACATGGCCCGCAGGTAGCATAACATAGGATAGGCTAAGATACACATGACCAGCAGGTAGCATAACATAGGATAGGCTTAGGTACACATGGCCAGCAGGTAACATAACACAGGATAGGCTTAAATACACTGAGCCAGCAGGTAGCATAACACAGGGTAGGCTTAGATACCCAGGGCCAGCAGGTAGTATAACACAGGATAGGCTTATACTGTATAGTGAAAAACAAAACACAAGATGGGGCACCCTAGTGCAGTGTTTGGAATGATGAATAATTATTGGTCAGTATTGTACTAATCTGGTGATGTTGCGCAAGTCAGGAGGCACGACTCTCCACAAGCTTATCGGTAGTAGTCTCTGCAGCCGCCTCTCCTCTTTCTGTGCCCCACAAATGGGCTCCGGAGTATAGATATGAGAATGTATTAGTGCTAAAAAGCAATTACAAAATGAGGCATATACAGTGCTAAGACTGCTTATTAAAATGAACAAAAGTTTAATTAGGACATAGCAGCAGATACAAAGTATATGGACTACGCATTTCTTGCTAAGTCCTATCTAAGCCTACCCCGTGGGACCTGAGGAAATACTGCTTTGCGAGAAATGTGTAGTCTATATACTTTTTATCTTCTGTTTTGTCCTAATTAAACTTTTGTTTTAATATATTTCCCACAGGATAGGCTTAGATACACAGGGCCAGCAGGTAGTATAACACAGGATAGGCTGTTGGAGAAAATGGCTCTGACTGAGAGCTATGAATTACTGTATTTGTGGGAAATACGGGGTATAATTGTGAACATACCCTTATAGTGTCTGCTGGACCTGTGTATCGAAGCCTATTGTGTGATACCATCTGTTTGGACCTCTGTATATAAGTGTATGAGAAACTGTATTTCAGTTAGCGTATCTATTCCTGTGTGATACCATCTGCTTGGACCTGTGTATCTAAGTGTATGAGGACCTGTATATGAGCTAGTGTATCTAATCATGTGTGATACTATCTGCTGGACCTGTGTATGTAAGACTACCAGGAACTGAGCTACTGTATGTGGGATACTGTGTCAGTATATCTAAGGCTATGATATTATACTGTAAAACAAAACGGAAGAAAAGATGGCGCTTTTAGAGTGTGTTCACATGACACTGACAAAATACTGGTCATATTTTCCGACCAGTATTTTACAGGTAGGGGGACAAATTTTTTCCGCAGTTTGCAGACTCAAGCCTTTCCCCATCACATTCACATGTTCATGTTCTGCCCGAAAACCGGGCGGAAGAATGAACATGTTCTAAGTTTTTAGGAACGCAGGCAGTGTACAAAACCGTTCGGCGGAAAATCTGTGCAGTGTGGACTACTGCATGGATTTTCTATTTAAGTCTATGCAGATGGTTGTCAGTCGGTTTACAGACGGAATTTTGGTGCTAAACTATTTATGTATTAGGTACAGTTTATTAATACATAAAGACAAGACTACGCGTTTCTAGCTTGATAGCGTTTAATCAGACTGTATGGATCAAGCAATAAACATGTAGTCTTGTCTTTATGTATTATAAACTCTACCTTATACATTAACAGTCTAGCACCATAATTCACTCTTTCCCTTTATCACACTATAGTTTAGTTATGATTTTTACTATATTAAGGCTGTGATATGTGATATCTTAGGCAATCCTGATATCATCTGTATGGTAACGTATCTAAGCCTCTCATGTTATTGCAGTCTGCTACACTGGGTATCTAATCCTTTCATGTATGATACTTTGTTCTGAGCTGTTGTACCTAATCTTCTCATGTTTGATACTGTTGGCTAAATTAATGTATCTAAACCTATATTCTAATACTGTCCATTGAGCGACTCCTGACTCCCAGTATGGGGGACGTGTATGAAAATTGTCTAGGTCTAAAACTTTCTTTATTGTCCACAACAACCAATTAGAGCATTTTTTCAGAGCACTATGTGAATAACATTGGAGCTCTGATTGGTGGCTATGGGCCCTGATTGGTTGCTATTGACAACAAAGAAAGTCTAAGACCAAGACAGGTTTCATACATGAGGCCCTATGTGTCTGTGTGAGTGTACATATATTTGTATATAAATGTGTGTGAGTGTATGTGAAAATCTGAGTCTGTGGCTGCGCTGTTTTTGATGCCCTTTTTGGTGTGTTAAATGCACATTTTATGCACCAAAATATGCATCAAAAAAAGCAATTACGGTGTTGCATTGTTTTCAGTGGGAATACAGGCCACAGTTCATATTGTGACCTGTGTCCCATGTATTTACAGACCAGGATTCCACTTCCATAGTGTGTAAAAAACAAAAAAATGGACGTCTCAATTATTTACATGTTTTTCTTGCATATTTAGCATGGTAAGCATGAAGTGAGCCAGATTTCGCATTGACAATGCAATGAGAAGGGTGGCACTTAGGAGCTCTGAGAATAGCTGAATGTGTGCGCTCAGCTATAATCGGAACTCCTACAGAAATGAATGGAGAGGACAGGCACAAGAAGCACTGCCCTCCACATTCTCAAGCAACGGCTCACAGCTATAAGTGACCGGTGCAGGGAATTTACTTCATGCTTAAACTCCTTCAGGATTAACTAACATAGGACTGGGCAAACCCTTTAACCCCTTAGTGATAGTGAGACTTTGGAACTCTCTGCCAGAGGAACTTGTCATTGTGACTTCACTAACAGAGTTCCAAAAGGGTCTGGATGCATCTTTAGAGTGTAATAGTATAACCAGTTATAGTGTCTAGGATTCTGGAGAGGGGTCGTTGATCCAGGGATTTATTCCGATTGCCAGATTGGTCGGGAAGGAATTTTTTTCCTAAAATGAGCACAGTTGGCTTCTACCTCATTGGGGGTTTTTGCCTTCCTCTGGATCAACACTTTAGCACAATAGGTTGAAGTGGGTGGATGCCTGTCTTTTTTCAGCCTTATAAACTATGTAACTATGCAACATTTAGGGCGGCATGTATAAACGGGGCTGCACCAGATATCTTGCGTCTTTTTAGCCTGAAAAAACACAGAAAAAATGGGACAGTAATTACTCAAAAAACACAGAAACAAGGCCATACTCACAGCTCAAATTCTGGACTGAAACTGAAAACAGTAAAGAGGCAACACTGGTCTCTATGCTACTTGGGAAAGATAAACAGGTGCAGCTGATTGCTGAGCAGTAGCTCACATACCCCACCACTAGGGGAACAATTAGACTGCTCATTAAATTGATACCTGTTCACACAGTATGCAGAGAAGCCAAAGTATAATACATGGAGAGATTGCACAAATGCAAAAATACCGATAAAACAACCACTCACACACCTTCAATATATTAGGGGGGTGGTTGCTGGTATCATAATTGCATGTAGATAAGGCAATACAAAAGGGTGCCATTATAGTAGATATGTGTGGTGCACCATGCTGGCTTATAGCCTATTACGCAACTACTATTTGATTGAGCGGGCTGCCCAGCACTTTTTGGGTGTCCAACACAAAATACAGACACCCTCTGCTTCCCAGTACTTTTGGTCAAAAAAATTGACATACTGGAAACATATCAAATATGAGGTATTAGTTTATACAGTGGCCACTATGTGCAAGCCTGCAAGCCCTGTCAAGGCTCCTCATTTCTTGCAAGTCCCTACACTAACAATTTACAGAAAAAACACAGAAAAAATGGGACATTAATTACTTAAAAAACCCAGAAACAAGGCCATACTCACAGCTCAAAGGCTGGACTGAAACTGAACCCAGTAAAGAGGCAACATTTAGGACCACATTTCTCATTAAAAAAAAAAAACAACTCACCTTTCTCACACTCCCACGATGCGACAGAGCCGCCCGCCAGCTTCTAGTAAAGCCCGGCGTAGGCGGCGTGATGATGTGACGTCATCGCGCTGCCTACGTCACCACTAGACGCCAGCACCTGGTAGGCTTAAGGCCTAAGAACTTAGGCATATCAGGGTGAATAACGGAGCGGAGCTCCAGCGGTGCTCCGCTCCGCTGACACTGCACAGCCAAGGGATTCCAGGACATTAGCCCTCGATTACTGGGCCCTCTGAATGCTTGGGACACACGGTAGTGGCAGAATTACTTCCTGGGTGCACAGGAGCTTGGGGCGCCCACTGACTCCCCGGTGGGCCAGTCCGAGCCTTGGAGAAAGAGTTTGGAGCACTCAGGGAGTTTTTTGGTCTTTTCGGCTCCCAAAAAGATTGGAGTAAAAAGTTAATAAAAAAGTTGCATGTCTCCCAAAGTGGTACAAATAAAAACTATACTTCAGCCCACAACATATAACCCTCACTAAGGTCTGTAGAAAAAATCTCATAAAATCGCACTGTACAGCAAAATTTTAAGTTGTCAAAAATGACAAGCATTTGGTTTTGCTGGAATTGTACCAACCTGCAGAGTAAAGCGAACATCATTTTTACTACACAGGGAACTCATGTAGTACACATAAATGGAAGACTTAAGAAGGATATCTTGTCCCCAAAAAGCGACCCTATGGTATGAGATGGAAAAAAAAAATGTACACCTTCTTGAAGACAGGAAGGATACAATTGCAAAGAAACAAAAATCCTGTGACATAAACGGATACCACTACAACATTTTTGTTGCTTTTTTGTTCTATCCCTGCTTCGAGGAGCAAAACTTTCAGTTTGTATTGACATTGATGAACAGGATCCTTTTTTGCATGACTTGGTTAATTTGTTGTGTTCGACTACATTTAATGACATCTATCTATCTATGGTATTATGATCTATCGTAAATCAGCGTGATAAAAACATGCGTAGCCCCTAGCGTACTAAAATCTACTTGAACCGTCTTGTAAATAAGTAAGAAGGCTACTTTAGGATTAGTTCAGTGTGCTATTACTAATAGTGTACAATAAGCGAAAAACAGTTTTCTGTAAGGGAATAAAAAAAGAACGTAAAACCTAAATGTGTGCAAAATTATTTTAATAAAATAAAAAAACTTACACTTATTAGCTACCACATCTCGTAATTAACCATAGGAATAAATTTCCCGTATCTAGGAGCAAATGTGATGGTGTAAAAAATAAAATGGTGTAAACAATGTAGAAAAATGCTTTTCTATTGATGTCCGCCTCCAAAAAACTGTGATTTATATGTACTTGTTATGCCCCACATAATGCAACTTCTCACCATAAACAAATCTTAAACCGTCTTCACTAAAATATTAAAGTTGGCACTGTGAAATGCAAGATAACGGAAAATGTACTTATCAGTAAGGCTTTTCGGCCAGTTTTAAGGGTTAAATCGCTAGCCGCATTGTTATCCAATAAACTTTTAAACTCTAGCAAGATACAAAGCATGTAAGGTGTGCTTTTTACACAGGGCAGTTTTTGGCAAGTTTTAGTGCGTTTTTCATTTATTTAAACTGCCTGTTACTACAGCAGCTTCTTTCGTTACTCTGCTTTGAAAGTGTTACCAGTGAGTAACTCAATTCTGTTTTGTCCACTGAATCAACAATGTAATGTTTCCCTTTGACACATTTCTAACCCAGTTTGATACGAACCTTGCTGACATGCTCTAATTCTTGCCTGTTTCCCCGAACGCCCGAGATTACGTTTCTGTACCACGTGTACCGGCCGATCGCAAGCAAGTCACGTCAGGGTAATCGACTGGTTAGCTCAGCCGCAGCAAGTCCATCCCGCTTTGCGGCGGGCTCTGGTGAAAACGGGGGCTACTTAGTACTCCGTTCCCTGGCGTGGCTTAGCTATCATCGCTTGCATTGGCCCAGCGGATCCACTCCTCAGTTACAGGTATGGAGATGGAAAAATAAAAATGTACACGGCCTTGGAAGACAGGAAGGAAAAACAATTGCAAAGGAAACAAAAATCCCTGTGACATAAACGGGATACCACTACAATCATTTTTGGTAGCTTTTTTTGTTCTATCCCTGCTTCGAGGAGCCAAAACTGTTCAGTTTTTCCATCGACATTGCTGAACCAGGACTTCCTTTTTTGCATGACTTGGTTAATTTTTGTTGTGGTTTCCGACTACATTTTATGACATCTATCTATCTATGTATCTATGTATCTATCTATCTATGTATCTATCTATCTATCTATCTATCTATCTATCTATCTATCTATCTATCTATCTATCTATCTAACTATCTATCTAATTTTCAGATAACAACATGCTGTAGCCACACTAGCAGTACTTAAAATCCTAGCTTGGAAACACAGTTTGTAAATAAAAGATAAGAAGGCTACTTTAGATTTTAGTTCAGTGTGCACTAATTACACATAAATAAGTGTACAATAAGCGTAAAAACAGTTATTCTGTAATGGGATATAAAAAAAAGAAAAGCGTTAAAAACATAAAATAGTGTGCAAAAAATTAATATTTAATAAAATTAAAAAAACTTACACTTATTAGCTATCCACATAACTGTAATAACCAGTAGAATAAATTTTCTCCGTTATTTAGGGGCAAATGTGAATGGTGTAAAAAATAAAAAAATGGTGTAAAAACAAATGTAGAAAAATGCTTTTTCATATTGATGTCGCCCAAAAAAACCATGGTGATTTATATGTATACTTATTTATGCCCCACAAAAATGCAACTTCTCCCACATAAAACAAATCCTTAAACCACTGTGTCACTAAAATATTAAAAGTTGTGACTGTTGAAATGCAGAGAAAACGGAAAAATGTAGCTTATCAGTAAGGCATTTTCAGGCCAGGTTTTAAAGGGGTTAAATCCTGCTAGCCGCAATTGTTTATCCAATAACACTTTTGTTAAAACTCTTAGTCAAAGATACAAAGCAGTAAGGGTGCTTTTACACAGGGCAGTTTTGTGGCAATTTCAGTGCGTTTTTTCATTTAATTTAAACTGCCTTTACTACAAGCAAGCTTCTTTCAGTTATCTAAACTGTTTAGAAAGGTGTTACAAGTGAGTAATCAATTACTTTGTTTATTTTCCACATGAATTCAAACAATGTAATTGATTACTCCCTTTTAACACATTTCTAAACAGTTTAGATCACTGAAAGAAACGTGCTGATAATTAAGACAGTTTAATTGCTGTGCAGCATTGCAAGTGAAAAATCTCACCAAGAACGCCACAAAACCGCACCGTGTGAAAGCAAACTTATGTGAAAAATTGCTTTGGTTACTCCAGATAGCTAAAATATACAATAAACTAAAAAAAATACAAAGCCATTTGATATTAAAGGGGTATTTGCTAGGATATGCCATCACTTCACCATCAAGGGATTAAGGAGGTGGGAAGGGACCGACCTCCATGCTCTCCCCAGATCCTGAGACCTCCTTTCATGTCTTTTTTCTGCACACTTGCACTCTTGGTCATTAGATTGTCCAAGGAGCAAACAAAATCCAATATTAGGAACACACTACTAGCACTAAATAACAATCAAAAAGAACATAGGAATTTTTGGAAAAGCATTTCTGCAACTTTGTTTTTTAGTGTTAACAGTGTGCTGCTGATATTTGATTGTGCTTGTATTTTGCTGCCACACCAGTGTGCACCTATGTTAATTATTATTATTTTTTTTTTTAAAACCCTACTTTGGTTTTTGCACTCCGCCCATCTGCACAGGTTTTTAAATCAATGAAGAATAGTTTATAGCTGGAATCTACTCTCCTTGAGATGTGGAGGCCTGAACAGGCACTAAGAGAGGTAACATATAGCGTAAGTTCCCACCTGTATTGAGGTCGCCTTGCCATTGGCAGCTGGGCTTACACAGTACACACAAAAATGTACACTAAGAACCTCAAATATTTAATGTAGGCAAAGTAACAGAAATGCTTTTTTAGTGCTAGTAGTGTGCTGCTGATATTGGATTTTGTTTTTATTTTACTGCCACACCCCCGTGCACCTATGCACATAAAAAAAAAAAAAAAAAAAAAAACTTTTTGGATGTGCAGACCAAACATTGTTTTTCTATACTGAGTGTACAAGGAGCATCAGCTGGGCACATGTACTTGAGTGGTGCTTCTGTTTCCTTGTCCAGTGGGTTGCTAGTTGCCATTGTGCAAAGATAGTCTATGAAGGGTTAGCAGAGGTGGATCATTTCTGTGACCAGTTTAATCATAAGATCAGTATGAAACCCAGAGTTCTTACCCCCCACAATCATAGAGTAATGGATATCTTATCCTGTCAATATGCTATCACTTTATTAGATACCAATGAACAATGATCACAAAAGTGACTTAGTGAGTAATGTAAAGTGAACGTGTGCCACATTGTAAATATTGTAACATAATTATTAAAAGGTAAAGAGGTAGATGGTAAAATGTTGTAAAGGGAGGAATTTTTTGCGCACACTAGCCACAACGTATTATCCAACATATCTTCATCTTGAAAGCTACTGAAGCTGTAGATGTTGCAGAATAACATCATTTTCTAGATATAACTATGAAAACATGATGGATTTAGTAACAACATTTTTATCTTACTAACTTTGCAATTCTAATAACCAGTATTCTAGAAACAAACAAAAAAAACAAAAAAAACCTTCTGGTCTCTATTTATGAGGGTTTTATCCATTGTTATCAGGTTAATGGCTCCTTAGTTTTGAGTACCAATAATCTCCATACTCACAATCTGCATTCAGACTCAGTTTAACACATTAGGTGACCATATGATTTTCTCCCATGTCTGAACTGACCACAAATTGACCAGCAAATACACTGGGAGCTAGAATTTGAACAGTATGTTGGATCCCTACAGAGTTCAGGAGTTTTAGGAAAAGACAATATTCCTGGGATATGACCGTTCATGAGAGTTCAGAGTATACATGTAGAATACTTTTTCTGATGATCACTTAGGTGATGCAACTTGTGGAATTCCTTTCATTCAGTGCCAGAACATATCACTACATTTTATATTTAGTTATATTGCATTAAAGCAAGAGATAGTGTATAACCAGAATTCCTCGGTATACTGAAAAACAATGAATGGTTGCCACTTTTACAGGATGGCTGCATACTTTCATCTAATATTGCTTATAAAGCTATGCTTCTCAGTATAAGTCCTGTCCTTTGCTAGTCCAAACCTGCAACCATTAGAATCTTTAAAAAAGGGGATATGGAAATGTGCAAAATGTATATTGACTTGATGCTAATCGCTTATCACTAACCATGAAATATCATGTGACATTACTTAAAATTTCATGATTGCACAGAACCCTCAGGGTTTAAATGTTAGACATCTGCTTTCTGCCAATGAGTTTTAAACTATTTATATTTGACATCTGTTATCTATGGAGAATGAAAATTGGATAGCCTTACTTTGATTTAGTTCTATCTTTACTGCTGTAGGTAAGATGTAAATAGAAACAGAATAGGCTGAATTGTGTCATCCTTAATGTCTATACCTAGTGTAGGTGAAGTCTCTCTCACTGTCAACAGGGCCAACAATATTCTCTAAATTCGACCATTGTCAGATTTAAACACTAAGGGCGACATGTATGAATCTCGCCACGTCGGAGCGCACCTTTCCGCCAGTTTTCCGGCGAAATTTGCGCCTGATTTATGTCGGCGCTGGGGCGTGCTCATACATACTATGTAAAGTCCGCCGTGCCTCGACAGTGTTTGAGACGCAGTGCGGGGATATGGGCACAGTGCGGGACTGCGCCTAAGATTCGCCGCCGGAGATAGTGCGCTCATACATGCGGTGTAAAGTCCGCCGTGCCTCGCCAGTGTGTGGGGCGCATGCGGGGACTTGGGCGCAGTGCGGGGCTGCGCCTAAGATTCGCCGTCCGAGGAGGTGCGCTCATACATGTGGGGAAAAGTTCCCTGCGCCTCGCCAGTGTGTGGGGCGCAGAAGGGACTTAGGCGCAGAAGGGACTGCGCCGAAGATGTGTTCCGATTCGAGACAGGCTGGAAAACAGTGAGAAATCATTAAAGATGTCCGTGCGGAGTATGAATCAAAAATCGCCTTTATTAAGGCGGAAAACATTATCAGAAAAGAGCTCAAACCTCAAAAATAAAAAATACATAAAAAAAAATCACTTTACAAAAATCTAGAACGGCGCAATATCAAGAATTAGGATATTGGAAATTGCCGGGACATACAGTAATTCAAATTCTGAAAGCTATTCTCATTGGTCGGCAGAAACCGGCCAATCAGAATAGGAGTGACAGTGAACCATTAAAACCTATGGAGGACTATTGACCAATCAGAATCAAAGACGGGACAGTTCAAAATACAGTAAAAATGCAGAAAAGAGCTGATTGGCTGAGCTAGCGGGGGCTTGGCTATCTCGGCCAATCAGAGCGCGAGCTACTTGTCCCATTGTAGTCTATGGAGAGATCGGCGCAATGCAATCTCCACTCTCAGCACCGTGCGGCATGGAGTATGATAAAAAAAATCATTTTTACTAAGTGTAAAATATTCTCTGAAAAAGAACTCAAACCATCTATAAAAATAAATCAGTTAAATCCTTAACAACGCATTTGTCGCCGAGTCCGGCGCTACATAAGGAATTACAATATAGAGAATTGCCAGGAAATACAGTAATTCAAATTCTAGCCAATCAGAATAGGAGCTACAGTGGCCCATTATTTCCTATGGAGGAGTATTGACCAATCAGAATAGGAGCGACAGTGACCCATTATAACCTATGGAGAAATATTGACCAATCATATTCAAAGACGGGACAGTTCAAAATACAGTAAAAATGCAGAAAAGAGCTGATTGGTTGAGCTTGCGGGGGCTCGTCCAGCTTAGCCAATCAGAGCGCGAGCTACTTTCTCATAGTGTTCTATGCGGAAAAGAAATTCCGAGCGAGCTCTGTGATTGGCTAACTTAAAAGAGGCGCGGTTATTTGGACCAATGGGAGAGCGAGCGACGCTCCTATGGGTTTTCTAATGCAATCGAAAATACAACAGTACATGGCCGAAATCAAATGATAAGAGTACAGAAGTTGTACCGATCTGTATATAAAATGATCCATAATATTGGGGGAATGAAAAAAAAATATTAATTCAATAAAAACATTTTTATTTTCTTTATTTTCGGTAGCCAAATGATCTATTAGTATGGGTGTAAAAAAAATTTAAAAAAATAAAATGATTTTATTGAATTAATATTTTTTTTTCTTTACCCCAATTTTATTGTTCCTTTTATATTTAAAATCGGTACAACTTCTGTACTCTTATCATTTGATTTCGGCCTGTACGTTGTATTCCCGATTGCATTAGAAAACCCATAAGAGCCTCGCTTCGCTTCCCATTGGTCCAAAATAACCGCGCCCCTTTTAAGTTAGCCAATCACAGAGCTCGTCGGAATTTTTTTTCCCCAAAAGAACTCTATGGAAAGTTTGCTCGCGCTCTGATTTGCTAAGTGGACGAGCCCCCGCTAGTCAACCAATCAGCACTTTTCTGCATTTTTTACTGTATTTTGAACTGTCCCCTTTTGAATATGATTGGTCAATATTTTCCATAGGTTAGAATGGGTCCCTGTCGACCTATTCTGATTGGTCAATAGTCTCTATAGGATATAATGGGCCACTGTGCTCCCATTCTGATTGGCTGGTTTATGCCGCCATTCAGAAAAGTTAAACAATTTGAATTACAGTAATTTCCCGGCAATTCTCTATTTGCAATTCCTATGTAGCGCCGGTCTCGGCGACAAATGCGTTGTTAGAGATTTAAATTTATTTATTTTTATTTGAAGGTTTCAGCGCTTTATCTGATAATTTTTTACACTTAATAAAAATGAGTTTTTTATTCATACTCCATGCCACACGGTGCTGAGCGCCGAGATTGCATTGCGCCGATCTCTCCATAGACAACAATGCGAGAAGTAGCTCGCGCTCTGATTGGCCGAGATAGCCAAGCCCTGCTAGTTCAACCAATCAGCTCTTTTCCGTATTTTTACTGTATTTTGAACTGTTCCGCCTTTGATTTTGATTGGTCAAAACTTCTCCATAGGATATAATGGGTCTTTGTCTCCTCTATTCTGATTGGGTGGCTTCTGCCGACCATATAGAAGCGCTTACAGAATTTGAATTACTGTATTTCCCGGAAATTCTCTATATTGCAATTCCCGATGTAGCGGCGGTCTCGGCGACAAACGCGTTGTTCGGGATTTAATTGATTTATGTTTATAGAAGGTTTGAGCTCTTTTTCAGAGAATATTTTACAACTAATAAAAATGATTTTTTTATTCATGCTCCATGCCGCACGGCGCTGAGAGCCGAGATTTCATTGCGCCGATCTCTCCATAGACTACAATGGGAGAAGTAGCTCGCGCTCTTTATTGGCTTGGATAGCCAACCCCCGCTAGCTCAACCAATCAGCTCTTTTCTTGCATTTTTATGTATTTTGAACTGTCCGCTTGATTTTGATTGGTTCAAATTCTCATAGGTTATGGGTCCTGTCGCTCCTTTTGATTGCGAGATAGCAAGCCCGCTTAGCTCAGCCATCGCTCTTTCTGCATTTTTACTGTATTTTGAACTGTCCGCCCTTGATTCTGATGGTCATAGTTCTCATAGGTTTTAATGGTTCACTTTCGCTCCTATTCTGATTGGCTGGTTTCTGCCGACCAATGAGAATAGCTTTCCGAATTTGAATTACTGTATTTCCCGGCAATTTCCAATATCCTAATTCTTGATATTGCGCCCTTCTAGATTTTAGGAAAGTGATATTTTTAATGTATTTTTTATTTTTGAGGTTTGAGCTCTTTTTCTGAGAATGTTTTACGCCTTTTTAAAGGCGATTTTTTCGGATTCATACTCCATGCCGCACGGAGCTGAGCGCCGAGATTTCTGATACGATCTTCTATGTTTCCTCGCATGTTCCGTTCTCGCTTCACTTCGCCGGAGTATTTAGACCAAAATAAACTAGGTCTGACTGTCGGAGCTGCCGAGCGCTGCATTGCGCCGCACTTTGCCGACTCGCGATCGTACATGCCTCGGAGTTTTCGAGCCTGCCACGTCCCGCCCCGGAACGCCTACACCGCGCGCAAATTGGCACGGCCCTCAATTCATGCGGGGCGCAGCTGAAAGTGGCGAACGCTCGCCGCCTAACACCAGCATCCCTTCGTCCCGACAAGGGGGATTTGGGCCGGGAGGCGCAGGTTACACCAGAAAACAGGCGTAAAGCCTATTCATACATGTCGCCCTTAGGGCCTTATGTATGAAAACTGTCTAGCAGTAAGACTATCTTTGCCCATAGCAACCAATCAGAGCTCAGCTTTTATTTTTTCAGAGCACTAAATGAAATGAAAGCTGAGCTGTGATTGGTTGCTAGACAGTTTTTAACACTCAAGCATTAGATGCTGAACATATTTCTAACTGTATATGAACAGTGATACATTAGATAATCAGCTATGGTCTGTTAATATTTCTGTTTAACTAACTTTGAGACCTTCATTTTGTGTATCATTTTTTAAAACATTTAACACTCAGCGAGTTGGTTCACCAATTTGGAAATTTTGTTCTTGAAAAGCCACCTGGGTCAGTTGATCTCCTGGGCTCAACAAAGAACTACTAAGTTTCCTGATGTAAGGACTTTGCACGATAGTCATAGGACAATCATAATGAACAGTAACATTGCAAAAATGCCTAATTTTGGGAGAGATATTATGTGGAAAATATTTTTTCTACTGCACAACCCCTGCAATGCACCAATGCACATATTCTAATAAAAAGACACAGTCTTTTTACTATTATAAAAAGGGCTTACCCATTCTGAGCATATGCTTATATGTGGCCCTTGCAGAAATGCGCCTTATAGAATTGCAGTTTAGTTAAGAATATGTACTCATATGTGTGTTATGTGTATTTTTTTATATTACTTAAAGGGGTTGTCTCACTACAGACATTGATGGCCTATCATTAGGATATGTCATCAATGTCTGATACATGCGGGTCCCACCTCTGTGACCTGCACCTATCTCCTAAACTTTCTGAACGGAGAGCAGGTTGGGACTCTCCCATAGACATGAATAAGAGTTGCAATTACAGCTGACTATTGCTGCCCAGCTAAACTTGGAACACCCATTCAAAATCT
The DNA here is from genome assembly GCA_025379985.1 of Phyllomedusa bahiana. Taxonomy (NCBI): domain Eukaryota; kingdom Metazoa; phylum Chordata; class Amphibia; order Anura; family Hylidae; genus Phyllomedusa; species Phyllomedusa bahiana. The sequence continues at coordinate 116,378 of JAODAL010000899.1, forward strand.
ATTAGGAGGTCCCTACGCATCAATTCGGCACGAATGAGAGAGTTTTCGGGTTTTTTAGGTGTAGTTGGCGGGTCCCAGAGGTGGGACATTGATAGCATATCCTAGCAAAAGGCCATTAATATCTGTAGTGAGACAACCACTTCAAGCACCCACAGTACTGTACGGGAAGAAGAAGACCCATAAGACTGTACAAATGAAGAACTGTAGAAGGTTGTCAGATGTGCAGTACCATGTCTATTTCGTAAGAAATAAGTATTTGAAGCCTTACATGACATCCAAAACTGAATGTAAAACTAAAACTGAACAAGAAATAGAACACTATTTGGCAGTGAGGTCTTCTGAATTTTTAAAAGATTATGTTGACAAATGACCTGTACAAATTGTTTGCATTCATACTGTATGTATAGATTCCTTGCTAAATAAATATTAACAATATACTTAAAAACAAAATTCTTATTTTGAAATCAGTTGCTGTTCAGTTTCCATGCATTTGGTAGAATGTCTGTTTAGCTACTGTTTATATGTATTTCAGTTTTATATTAACAGCACTTTGTAGCTAAAAAGACATATGGTAGCTTCATATGACAATATTGCCAGTTGTTTAAGTTGTATTAATTTTTAAAAAACAAAAAAAGATGACATTTTAAGACGTCGTTGAAAAACACTAAATTAAAAGAGCGTATAAATTGGTTAATATGACCAAATTTCTATGAACTGATACATGGATTTCGCATTTTTAATTCATAATTATGATGTCTCAGTAGTTAATTCTGATGTTTGACATTTAAGCCTCCAAGGCTTGTTTTCTTTCTTCATAATATTTAGGACTATATTTCTAAATACAAAGGATTTTCTTATAAGAACAACCTCAGTCAATATACATTATTAGGATATGTGGACATCATAGTAGGTTTTGTAGAGGGTTAATGTATTTCTTTGGCAGCCCTTTTATGGCACCGTACCAAATAAACTCATAATAGGGCCATAACACTGGATGCCATTCAGGAACCTCGGCTCGGGAAGCACAACTATACATTCATTATCCAGACAACACATTTAACACCTTGTTACTTCAAGAGCCATTCTGACCTGTGTTCAGAGCATGAGCCCTTAGAGCTAGTGACATGTGATGCAATTAAATGTATCCATATCATTGACACTACCACACAGAGTAACCCATAATTACCAATAATTTTGGTGCAGCAACATAACAATGTATGGTATGTAAAATAGTTCTCTTTTCAATGCTGAAAGAGTGATTACTATTAAAAAAGTGTCCATTTAAGTATTTTAGTCAGAGCAATGTTGATAGCAATATGCTAGTTTAAATGCAACTATACCACAATATATTCATTTTCTCAGTGGTTTTCATTACTAATCTAACCTAATTGAAAGGTTGGAAAGTTTGAAAAAAATTTGTACAGTGAAGGAAATATTTATTTGTCCACTGACTGATTTTTTTTAAGGTTTGCTTCATTGACAAAGACATAAACAGTCATATCATTTTAAGGGTAGGTTAATTTTACAATCGGAGAAATAAATCCAGAAAATCACATTGTATAAATTCTATAAATTTATTTGCATTTTGCTCAGAGAAATAAGTATTTAATCCCCTACCAACCATTAAGAGTTAGACGCTCCTAATCTACTCGTTACCTGCATTAAAGACAGCTGTTTTAAATAGTCACCTTTATAAAAGACCTGTATACAGACTCAATCAGTCAGACTCTAACCTCTACAACATGGGCAAGAACCAAAGAGCTTTCTAAAGGATGTCAGGGACAAGACAAGACCTGACAAAAGTTGGAATGGGCTACAAATAGAGATGGCAGCGGAATTGATTCTAACGAAGTGGAAATCGTTTAGATTTAAGGAAAACTTTGATTTAGATCAGAAGTCGAACTTTTGGGTAATTGGCTTAGTGAATCGGAAAGTGTGCTTTGTTGATTAAAAATGGATTGCGAGAACATGGCGTTACATGGTGGCAAGAAAATCTGGGAGGAAAGAAGGGCATGCCTGCATGTCATGGTGCTGAGATGAAGCCAATCAGTGATCCGGCGGATTCTGTGATGTCACCGCACTATATAAGGTCCGGGCGCGCTACGGGGAGCTTATACGCTCTCACTGTACTGATTAAGGACAGGTGCAGCCGCAAGCTGCTTATTGATAGCTTACTATAGAACTGATTTTTTTTACAGCGTTTTTTGGGGGGTCTTGTCTCACAGCTTGTCTCAGGAATGCTTCTCTAACGTTTCTATTTTGAGTTTTGGGGGGTATGGGATCTGGAAGCATGTGTTTCAGTGCAGATGCTTTTACATGTTAATGCTATCTGCTCACTGCAACATTGGAATATCCAAGGGTGATATAGCCTGTTTTCTGTTGTATTCATTTAATGAAACAGCGTTTTTTACATATACAAATACCACTTCATTTTGGCCTGCTCAATTCTTGTGCACAATTTATATCCGGGGTTAATTAAGCGTTGATCTGTGCTGTGGTGACTAACTAAATAAACCGTTTTATTTCACCGCCAAAAAAGACATTTTTTCCTGTTAGCATAATTCACAAGCGAAGGGTAATTACACGGTTTTCCTCTTTTTGTTGTGTAGCGTAAAAAAAAAAAACAACGCCATATGTAAACCGCTACAAAGTGCTAGTTTGTGGTTGCCTCAAATTGCTTGGCGCCAATTTACTCCAGGGAGTTAATAAAGTGTTTTTTCTGCAGTTGTTATTCTCAGTTATATTTTTTATATTCAGTAAAATACACCAGAGTTTTTAAACGCGCACATACTGTCCAAATTTTTCCTGCCCATTTGTTGGAGCGCGTATTTATTTCCAAGGGTTACCAAGCTTCTTGGTGGGTTCATTTGGAGTCAATACCAGGGTGTGTATTTATCATATATATGATATCTTCATCAAACCCAGATGTATGCTACCATTTTAGTAACAAACCAGTTATGTCTCAGACAGGACTGGTGGCAGGCTCTTCCACCTGACAAGTGGCAGAGGCCAGAAGGCACAAACATTCCTGGCCCAGGGTCGCTGCACAGCAAGGGGACCATAGCAGCAGGGTCACTCCAGTGATGCCGCAAACTGCCTGTCATCTAGCCCGAGGTGTTGTTCAGCAACACCAATGGTTATTGATTGGTTGAACTAGGTCATCCACTTCCTCCCGATGACATCTGACAATCCCCCAGCCAAGGTTACTTGGGAGTAACGTCCCTCAAACCGCATCTGTCCCATCCGGTTTTCCCTCAAGCCAGCAGATTACTATGTGGTCTGGGCTTCAGCGCCAACTTATTATAGCGAGGATGAACAATTTGAGGAGGGCAGTCAGCGCTTAATCGGCAGCGAAGAAAGAATATGGGGCCATATCCGCTGTTCTCCTTGCTGTAGGCAGGCAAAGTATAGGTTAAAGAGTGGCATGGGAGGTCATGTTGTCGAGGGATGTCAGCCCTCTGCATACAAAGACCGGTTCGTTAGCGAGACAAGCAGTGACAAATGAAACATCAATTAGATGATGATGTAGCCGACCGCACTTGGGAGAGCGGGTGAGGCTGGGCTCTCATCATGTCAGGAGAGAGGTGCGGTCAGCTTGCGCACGGGTCAGGGCAGCGGCGCAGCCAGCATAAGTGGGTTGTGTGGCCGTGGAGTCAGCAGGATAGCAGCAGTGTGAGGTCGGGTGCAAAGCGGCACATGGAGTAAAAAACCCGCTTCGCGAGGGTCCAAGAAGAAAAGTAGCGGCACAGGGGGCTCAGCGAGCAGCGGCGGCAGTGTCACTTACCAGTGCGGAGCGTTGGCGGTTAAAATCAGCCTACTCGGAGAGTGTGGCCAGTTCTTTGCTTAAGACAACCGCGAGGAGCGAATATCGGGAATATGTCGAATCTGGTAAAAGCAGAAAGTGGAAGAGTGGCTCCAGGAGCTAACGTTGGCACACGGGCCCTGCGTCAACAATGCCAGCATTCACCATCGGTGGGCCTGGGTGAGAGAAAGTTGCGCGCTTCTCCTCCATGTTTTCAAACTGCGGCTCCTGTTGTCCACCTCTTACTCCTCCACCACCACCAGCATCTCAGCCTCCACAAGTACTGCTCCATCATACTACATGTGTAGGGACACAGCGGTGTTCAGCAGTTTACACCAGGCTTGCCTCGGCGAACGAAGTCACACAGGAGACGAACTGCTCTGAGTCATGCTGCATGAAATCGATGTGAGGCTTTTCTCGCGCCAACTGCAAATCAGGAACCATGGTGTCGGACAATGGGAGGAACATAGGTTTCTGCGCTGCACCGAGGAGGGATGGTCCATGCGCCCATGCCATGGCGCAGTGTTCAATCTGGTTGTGAAAAAGGTTCTGAAGTCTTCCATTCGATCTTCAGAAGTTCTGAAAATGGCACAAGGAAACTGTGCATTGCACTTCTCATCCATTAATACAAAGACAGGAAACACCATCTCCGAGTTGCAAGCGCAGAATGGCATCCCCCAAACCCACACTCTGATATGCGATGTTTTACCCGCTTGAATTCCAGCCTGCACATGTAGGACGACTGTATGAAAAAGATGTAAATGCCATTAACGATTTTTTGATGATACAGGCGGACAGAGTAGATTCCTGTGTAACTTTGATGTCAGCCAGTGGCATGCTCATGGTGACACCTATCCGTTTGATCGTAGGCACATTCGAGGAGGCGGTGACGTTATTTGTACTGTCGCCTGACTATGGGTGATGAAATACTATGTCCACTGCTTCATGTCCTGGAACTGATGCCTAAAAAATCTGTCTGGGTAGCGCGGACTTGAGACGTGGCGGACCAAATGAGCTCCGGTGGGGACGAAATGGAGGAGGTGGGAGGACATTGGAAAGCAGAAGCTATTGTCTAGTGGAAATGAGTGGATTTTCCTACCAGGTGACAAGAGAGGAGGAGACAGGAGCAGGCAGGAGGAGGTAGATGGTGATGAGGAAGATCGAGGAAGGTGACCGCAAGAACCGTGGCAGTATTACAGTGGAGATGGAGGCAGGGAGCCACTCGGAAGTCACTGGTGCTAGATGGCCCGCAGCAGCATGCTGATTTGCCTGGCTAGTGACAGGCCCCGCAATAGTCAAACTATCCGGCAATGGGATGACTCTGGCTCCGTTCACCCTATTGGACCTCGCTACCGGTCAAAAATGGTAGCCTTTTTTCCAGCTATTAAGAGGGAGGACCAAATCAGAATACTATAGGGAAAAGCCTCCGTAGATAAGTTGGCGCTGCATATGTGCGGGCATCCGTCCCTCCTCTGGACAGGTTGACGGGAGGTTCCTCAGCGCTCAAGTACTATGCCGCTGGCTGCTGGGGAAGGTGAGGGGGTAGGAGCAGTACCAGCTCCATCAGCGCAACTAAGTCTTGGAGTCACTGGATGAGCAGATTCCTTCACCTGCTAGGGAGGGGGTAGTCACCAGCAGAAACAGCAGCAGCAGGAACTGGAGCAGACCCTGAAACCAACAGGTTGTGGCTCCAAATTGGACAGCACTCCTGCCACCCTGTTAGAAGATTGCTGGACTTCTGGGCAGCCAAACTGGATGTGTGGCTCGCAACTTGCCGAGTTTGCAGTGGAGAGAATCGTCCTGCCCGGCCAGTAGTGTGGCATCAGAGCGGTGTTCACTGTGGCGGGGACCATCGTACACCAAGGCAGAAAAACCCGCTTGTCCAGGGAAATGTGGAATGAACTTACCTTAGTCAAGATGATATGCAGCGGCATCGGCCAAGGATTTACACACACCAATGCTTAGGCGTCAGACTACATCAGCCATGACGCCTCACGCAATCTGGTGAGAAATGACGTTGGGTTCAAATTTACCTGCACTCATCACATTCTGATGCCGCCACCGCACCGATGCCATCACTTCTGCTGCACAGCTTCTCCAACTGCCACCAACCATCTTTACAAGTGGACTGGTATTTGCCTCCCACCTCCACACTTTGTATATTGTGCATCTGTCTGTACACTTCAAGATGACTGTGACTGCCGCAGTCACCTCATACTCTCGTCTTTGTGCCACTCTGTGGCCTACTACTGTTTTGCCACAGCCAGAATGTCATTGGTTGCCAATGTCTGAAGTCATGCTGCTGGGTGGATGCTGCGTCGACCTACACACATTGGTCATTGTGCCACTCTGTGGCCTACTCCTGTTTTAGCCACCTCCAGAATTGTCATTGTGCCACTGTCTGACTCATGCTTGATGGGAGATTCTGTCAGTGACCTCAACCTGTGGTCATTGTGCCTCTCCTGTGGCCTACTACTGTTTTGCGCCACTCCAGAATGTCATTGTGCCATGCCTGACTCATGCTGCTGCTGTGGCCGCGCTGTCGTTACCTCCTCACTTGTGTCATTGTGCCAATCTGTGGACTACTACTGTTTGGACACCTCCAGAATGTCTCATTTTTCACTACTGATCTACATGCTGCTGCTGTGGCTGCTCCGCAATTTACCTCCACACTGTGTCATTGTGCCACTCTGTGGCCTACTATTTTTGCCCCCTCCAGACATGTCATTGTGCACTGCCTGAACATCAATGCTGTTACTGCTCGCTGATGTCGTCGCCCCATCACACTGTGTTTCATTGTGCCACTCTGTGACCTATCCTGTTTTAGCCACCTCCAGAATGTCATTGTGCCACTGCTGACCTCATGCTGTGCTGTGCTGACTGTCGTGACCTCCACACTGTGTCATTGTGCCACTGTGGCCTACTCCATTTTTTGCCACCTCCAGAATGCTCATTGTGCACTCTCTGACCTCATGCGCTCCTGCCTGCCCGTCACCTCCACTCTCTGTCATTGTGCCACTCTGTGGACCTACTACCTTTTGCCACCTCCAGAATGTAATTGTCCACTGCTGACTTCATGCTGCTGCTGTTGTGACCTCCACACTGTGTCATTGTGCCACTCTGTGGCCTACTACTGTTTTGCCACCTCCAGAATGTCATTGTGCCACTTTAGACCTCATGCTGCTGCTGTGGCTTCCGCCGTCACCTCCACTCTCTGTGATTGTGCCACTCTGTGGCCTACTACTGTTTTGCCACCTCCAGAATGTCATTGTGCCACTGTCTTACCTCATGCTGCTGCTGTGGCTGCTGTCGTGACCTCCACACTGTGTCATTTGTTGCCACTCTTATGGGCCTACTACTACTTATGCTACCTCCAGAATGTATTGTGCACTGCCTTGACCTCATGCTGCCGCTGTGGCTCTGTCGGACTCCACACTGTTGTCATTGTGCCACCTTTGCACTACTATGTTTAGCCACCTCATCATTTTACTATATCCACTTCCTTACCCTCATTCTTCTTCTTATTCATCCCAAACATCCCCATAATAAATTTTTTTGTAAATTTTTTTTTTTTTGCTCCCCCCCCACCCCCCCCCCCCCCCCCCCCCCCCCCCCCCCCCCCCCCCCCCCCCACATTTTTTTTTTTTTTTTTTCTCGTGACCTCCAAACTGTGTCAATGTGCCACTCTGTGGCACTACTACAGTTTTGCACCTCCAGAATGTCATGTGGCCACTGCCTGACCCTTGCTGCGACTGATGGCTGCTGCCATTACCTCACACTGTGTCATTGTGCCACTCTGTGGCCTTATTCACTGTTTGCACCTCCAGAATGGTCATTGTGCCATGGCATGACCTCATGCTGCTGCTGCTAAGTTCTGCCTCCACACCTGTGTCATTGTTGCCTCTCTGTGTACCAAACTCCTGTTTTAGCCACATCCAGAATGTCATTGTGCCACTGCCTGAGCCTCAGGCTGCTGCTGTGGCTGCTGTCTTGACCTCCCACATGTGTCATTGTGCCACCCTGTGCCTAATCTTTCTTCTCTCTTTTTTTTACAGTTTCTGCCCACCTCCAGGAATGTCATTGTGCCTTCTCTGACCTCATGTGACCTCCTGCTGCCGTCCACCTCCACTCTCATGTCATTGTGCCATCTCTGTGGCTACTACTCTTTTGACTCCTCCAGAATGTCCATTTGTGCCACTGCCAGGACTTTCATGCTGATGATGTTGTGACCTCCTCACTGTTGTCATTGTGCCTCACTCTCGTGGCCTACCTACTGTTTTGCACACCTCCAGAATGTCAATTGTGCCAATTTAGACCTCATTGCTGCTGCTGTGGCTTCCGCCCGTCACCTCCACTCTCTGTGATTGTGCCCACAATCTTTGGCCTACTACTGGTTTTGCCCACCTCCAGAATGTCATTGTGCCCACTGTTTCACTCATTGCTGACTGCTGTGGCTGCTGTCGTGACCTCTACACTGTGTCATTGTGACCTCATCTGTTGGCCTCTACTGTTTTGCCACCTCCAGAATGTCATTGTGGCCACTGCCTGACCTTCATGCTGCGCTGTGGCTGCTGATGTGGACCTCCACACTGTGTATTGTGCCACCTCCTGTGGCCAATACTACTGTTTTGCCACCTCCAGAATGTCATTGTGCCACATGCTGACTCATGCTGCAGTGCTGTCGTGCCCTACACAATTGTTCATTGTCGCTCAACTCTGTGCCTACTCCTGTTTTAGCCACCTCCACGATTGTCATTGTGCCACTGCATGACTACATGCTGACCTCTGTTTTGGCTGCGCGTCACCCGCCCTCTCCTATGTCAATTGTGCCACTCTGTGGGCACTATTACTACTGATTTTGCCACCTCCAGAATGTCGCATTGTGCTACTGCCTCACTCATGCTGCTGCTTTGGTGCTGCCGTGACCTAAACCATGGTCATTCGTGCAACTCTGTGGCCAATACTACTGTTTTGACCTCCAGAATGTCCATTGTGCCACTTTAGGACCTTCTTGCTGCCTTCTGTGGCGGCAGCCGTCACACCTCCACTCTTTGTGGATTGTGCCACTTTTAGCCTACTACATGTTTTGCACTCCAGAATTACTCCATTGTGCTCCACTGTCTCATCCTCTTGCTGGCTGCTGTGGGTGCTGCCTGACATACACACTCTGTCATTTGTGCCACTGTCTGACCTCATGACATGTGCTGTGGTGCTGTCGTGACCTCCCCACTGGTCATTGTGCAATCCTGTGGCATACTACTGGTTTTGCCACTCCAGAATGTATTGTGCCACTGTATGACCTCATGCTGCTACTGTCGTGCCCTCTTCCTCACGTGTCATTGTGCCACCTCTGATGCTAATACTCCAGATTTTTGCCACCTCTCCTGAATGTCTATTGTGCCACTGCCTGACCTTCGCGCTGCTGTGTCTGTGTCATGGACCTCCTCACTGTTTCATTGTGCCACTCTGTGGCATAATACTGTTTTGCCACTTCCAGCTATGTCATTGTGCCACTGTCTGACCTCATGCTGCTGCTGGTGGCTGCTGGCGTGACCTTCACACTGTGTTCATTGTGCCCACTTCTTGGACTTACATAATGTTCTTGCCACCTCCAGATTGTCATTGTGCTACTGCCTGCCTATGCTGCAGCTGCTGTCGTGCCCTCACACTGTTGTCACTGTGCCACTCTGTGGGCTACTCATGTTTTAGCCTCCTCCAGAATCGTCTTGTGCCACTGCTGACCTCATGCTGCTGTGCTGCTGCGTTACCTCCACACTGGTCATTCGTGCACTCTGTGGACCTTACTACTGTTTTGCCACCTCCAGAATGTCATTGTGCCACTGCTGACACCTCATGATGCTTGCTGCTGTCGTGCCTACACTGTGTCATCTGTGCCACATATAACTGTGGCCTACTCCGTGTTTTAGCCACCTCCAGAATGTCATTGTGCCACTATTGCCCGACTCTTGCTGCTGCTTGGCTGATAGCTGTCGTGAACCTCCACACTGTGTACTGTGCCACCCTGTGGCCTATTCCTGTTTTGCCACCTCCAGATGTATTGTGACATCTGCCGACTCTGACTGCTCATGCGTGCCGTCACCTACACTCTCAGTCATTGTGCCATACACTGTGGCCTCTCTACTGGTTTTTTACCACCTCCAGAATGTCATTGTGCTACTGCCTGACTCATAGCTGCTGTGGCTGCTGTCAAATGCCGCTCACTGTGTCATTGTGCCACTTGCCTGACCTCATGCTGCTTACTGTGGCTGCTGCCATTACCTCAACACTGTAGTCATTTGTGACCACTCTGTTGGCCTACTCCTGTTTTGCCACCTCCAGGGAATGTCATTGTGCCACTGCTCGACCTCATGTTGCTGCTGCCTGTCGTTGCCCTCCACCACTGTTTCATTGTGGCACCACTCTGTGACATACTCCTGTTTTAGCCACCTCACAGAATGTTCATTGTGCCAATGACCTGACCTCATGACGCGCGCTGTGGGCTGCTGTATTGACCTCCACACTGTGTCGCAATTGTGCCTCCCTGTGGGCACTACTCCAGTTTTTTGACACCCTCCAGAATCGTCACTTTGTGCACTCTCTGACTCATCTGCTCCTGCTGCGTCACCATCCACTCTCTGTTCATTGTGCCCACTCTGTGGCATTACTACTCTTTTGCCATCCTCCAGAATGTTCATTGTGACCTACTGCTGACTTCATTGCTTGCCTGATGTTGTGACCTCCACACATGTGTCATTGTGCCCACGCAGTGGCCTACCTTATGTTTTGCCACCTCCAGAATGTTACATTGTGCAACATGCCTGACCTCATGCTGCTGCTGCTGTCGTGCCTTCCCACTGTGTCATTGTTGCTCTCTGCTGGCCTTACTCCTGTTTCTAGCCACCTCAAGAATGTCATTGTGAGCTCACTGCCTGACCTCATGCTGCTGCTGTGGCTGCTCTGCTTACCTCACACACTGCTGTCATTGTGCACCCTGTGGCCCCCTATTCCTGTTTTGCACTCCAGATGTCATTGTGCCACTGCCTGAACATCATGCTGACTCCTGTGACGTACACCCTTCCACTCTCAGTTTCATTGTGCCACTCTGTGGCCTACTACTGTTTGCCCACCTCCAGAATGTTCATTGTGCTACATGCCTGACCCTCGAATACTGCTGCTGTGGCTGCTGTCGTGCGCCACACTGTGTCTCATTGTGTCAACTGCTGTGGCCTTATTCTGTTTTTTGCCACCTCCAGAATGTCATCGGTGCCGTCTCGTCTGGTCTCAGGCTGCTGTGGCTGGCTGTCCCGTACCTCCACACTCTGTCACTGATGTTACCACCTGGGCCCTCAGCTTGTTTTTTTCCAGCTTTCGCTGCCATGACTTTATCAGGCTACATTCCCGCTTGAGTTTTTCTGGTCAGATTTGCCCTCTTAAGTGCCCAGGGAATTTTATAGTGAAGCGATTCTAAGAGTGACGGCAGTCATCTGTGTGTCATACTATAACACAACATTGTATGAAGACCAAACTAAGCTCCCTCTGCATATTTAAGCATGGCACAACGTTCTACGGCACACTGCAGGCTCTGTGCAGCCTGGAAATAGCTGTTTTTTAACGCGATTCGTGCCGAAGTAATTCGGACCGAAACAAATTTTGTTGGGAAATTCGGCGAAGTGACCGAACCGAATTTTTCAGAGATTCGCCCATCTCTAGCTACAAAACCATAAGTAAGATGCTGCGGGATAAGGAGACAACTGTTGATGTAATAGTAAGAAAATGGAAGAAATATAAAATAAATGTCAATCGACATCAATCTGGGGCACCATTCAAAATCTCACCTCGTGGGGTTTCCTTGATCATGAGAAAGGTGAGAGATCAACCTAAAACTATATGGGGGGAACTTGTTAATGATCTCAAGGTAGCTGGGTTCACAGTCACCAAGAAAACCATAGGTAACACATTTCGCCATAAAGGTTTAAAATCCTGCAGTCCCCCCTGCTCAAGAAGGCACATGTGCAGGCCCATCTGAAGTGTGGCAATGAACACCTGAATGATTATGTGAGTGATTGGGAGAAGGTGCTGTGGTCAGATGAGACAAAAATTGAGCTCTTTGGCATTAACTCAACTCGCCGTGTTTGGATGAAGAGAATTGCTGCCCATGACCCAAAGAACACCGTCCCCACTGTGAAGCATGGAGGTGGAAACATTATGTTTTGGGGGTGTTTCTCTGCTAAGGGCACAGTACTACTTCACCGTATCTATGGGAGAATGGAAGGAGCCATGTACTGTAAAATCCTGCGTGACAACCTCCTTCCCTCCACCAGGACATTAAAAATGGGTCGTGACTGGGTCTTCAAGCAAGACAATGACCTAAAACATACAGCCAAAGCAAGAAAGGAGTGGCTCAGAAAGAAGCACATTAAGGTCATGGAGTGGCTTAGCCTGTCTCCAGACCTTAATCCCATAGAAAATTTATGGACGGAGTTGCCAAGCAACAGCCTCAAAATCTTAATAATTTAGAGATGACCTGCAAAGAGGAGTGAACCAAAATTCCTCCTGACATGTGCACAAACCTCATCATCAACTGCAAAAAAGTCTGACTGCTGTGCTTGCCAACAAGGGTTTTGCCACTAAGTATTAAGTCTAGTTTGCCAGAGGGATCAAATATTTATTTCTCTCAGCAAAATGCAAATAAGTTTATATAATTTATACAATGTGATTTTCTGGATTTTATTTTGGATATTCTATCTTAATGTTAAAATTAACCTACCCTTAAAATTATAGACTGTTCATGTCTTTGTCAGTGGGCAAATTTACACAATCAACAAGGGATCAAATGATGATTTCCTTCACTGTAGGTCTATCAAATTCAACCTGTAATCCTACCGTATTGATAAAGATGAAGGCAAAATCTCCCATGAAGCAGCTGACTATTATGGGAAAAATTCCCTCCTGACCCCAAAAATGACAACCAGAATAAATCCCTGGATATAAAAGCATCCAGACCTTGCTTGAACTTGGGTTAGTAACTCAACCTTCACAACCTCTTGTGGCAAAGAGTTCCCTAGTCTCACCACTCTCAAAGTAAAGAATCACCATCCATGAGGATGGCATAAACATAAATGACTTTTTTGATGAATCTCATGGTTTGATTTGCCTTAACAGCAGGTGCCATGCTCTGGCCTACTGTCCACCAACATTCCCGTGGGTTTTTCAGTGCTTGTTTTATGCAGTGTTTTACTATTGAGTACATAATTGTGTATCAGCTGCAGATATTGAAATTTTACCTCGTAAGTTCTCATGTACTGCACATGTTTAATTTATAACTATCCTGTTTCCTATGACCAAGCCTTTTGTTAAGTCAATTCTCCCCCACTCCTTCCTGGTGTTGTCATCTAATGTACAACTCCTTATTTGGTAAGTAATAAATGCCTTTGAAAAGTCTGAATACACAACATCCACAGACTTATTGAAATCCATTCTGAAACTTATCACTTCATAGAAGCTGATCAGATCATCTTGACAGGATCAGTTTCTTAGAACACCTTGAAATATTTTTCCCAAAATACAGGTTGAATTTTGAGACTTCTAATTTTCAAGCTCATTGTTTGACCTCTTTTTGGATATTGGTGCCACATTTGCTAATGCTATGGAAAATACCCTGTCTTCTCAGAATCCTTAAAGAAGTAAAGGTTTGTTTATTACAGTATTTAATTCTTACAGCACTTGACCCCATAGTGATATTGGATATACCCATACATACTAGCTGGGTAGGTTTTCCGGCAAATGGACGTATAGGTACATCCTGGACATCGTGTTGGCTCACAAGTGGGGCCGCATGATCGCAGCATGGAACCAGCTATACATTACAGCTGGCCCCATGCTGTGTCTCCCACGATCAAAGCTCACTTCGATCGCAGGTGATTAACCCCTTAGCTGCCACAGTCAATCAGGACTGCAACAGCTAATGGTAAGACAGAGGGAGCTCCCTCCCTCTGTCTGCATCGACACTGCCGCAATACGACTGCAGCTGCTGATGGCTTCTCTAGCAACCCTGAACCCTAACAAAGGCTTCCGGGCTGCCTGTGACATCACTACATTCGGCTGTGCCCAGATTGACAGTTATAATGCATAGAAGTTCTGCTATTCATTATAACAGTGATCTTAAGATTACTGATACAAATACCCCATGAGGACAAGTAAAACAAATGTAAAAAAGTAATAAAAGTAAAACTCAAACACAAAACAAACAAAAAAAAAACATGTACACCGTACTTTCTCCTTTACAAACACTAAGCACTCCAAAAAAGATATAAATTAAGTATGCATATGTGGTATTACCACATGCGAAATGACCTAGTCTATAAATCTGTCACATAATTTAACCTGCACGATGAACGCTCTAAACCCCCCCATTAGTGAATTGCGATTTTTGTTGATCCCACAGCACATAAAATGGAATAAAAAGCGATCAAAAAGTCATATACTGTTGAAACCAGAAGTGTACATACACTATATAAAAAGACACAAATGCATGTTTTTCTCACTATCTGACATGAAATCAGAATAAACCTTACCCATTTTAGGTCATTTAGGATTATCAAAATTAATTATATTTACCAAATACCAGAATACTGAGAGAGAGAATTTTTTAAGGCATTTTTATTACTTTTTGCAAAGTCAAAAATTTAAATACACTAGGATAACTACGCCTTTAAACAATTTGGGACACCCTACATGATGATGTCATGTCTTTGGAAACTTCTGATATTTATTTGCAACATCTAAGTTAATTAGAGACACACCTATGGATGTATTTTAATGCACAACAGAAGCACACTGATTCTGTGCGTAACATCATGGGAAAGTCTAAACAAATCAGCCAAGATATCAGAAAGAGAATTGTGAACTTGCACAAGTCTGGATCATCCTTGGGTGCAATTTCCAGATACCTGAAGGTGCCTCGATCATCTGTACAAACAATTATACACAAGTACAAACAAGATGGGAATGTCCAGCCATCTTACCGCTCTGAAAAGAGACGGGTTATGTGTCTCAGAGAAGAATGTGCTTTGGTCCGACATGTGCATATCAACCCAAGAACATAGGCAAAAGACCTTGTGAACAGGCTGGATGAAGCTGGAAAGATTTGGTCATTATCCACAGTTATACAAGTACTGTATCAACATGGGCTGAAAGGCCACTCTGTCAGGAATAAGCCATTACTCCAAAAGAATCATATAAAAGCCAGATTTATGTTTGCAAATGCACACAAGAACAAAGACCTACATTTTTGGAGACATATCCTGTGGTCTGATGAAACTAAAATGTAACTGTTTGGTCATAATGGCCATCGTTACGTTTGAGAGACAAAAGGAGGAGACATCTTTGAAAGCCTATACTAGCACAATCTTAACTGAGGACTCACAACAAGGAGTGGCAGCATCATGTGTGGGTTGTTTTACTGCAGGATGGGCTGGTGCACTCTCACAAATAATGGATCAGAGGAAAGACAGTTTATGATGGCAATACTTACGACATCTCAACGTGTCCATCAGCCAGACACAGTTAAAGCCTTGGGCGGTAAATAGTGGTCTTCAAATGGACAATGGACCTAACTTACTCCCAAACTAGTTACAAACCTCTGGCGTTTAGGGTAATCCCAGTCTAATTTTTGGTGAGATGGAGCCATTGCCAAAAGCCTCTAGGATTCTCACCCTCCAATTAAAAAAGTATGGCCAAAGCTGAAAAGGCAGTGCTGAGCCAAAGCAACCCACAAACATGGCTCAGTCACACCATTGATTGTCCAGAAGAATGAGCCAAAATTCCTACCTGTATCAATGAATCTTTTTCCCCAGGCTTTGGGCCTGCTCAGTCTTCCACGATCAAATGACAACGCGTTGGATTCAAATCAAGGTTTGATCAGAATAACCATTGTGTGAAGCTTGTGGAAGGATATCCAAAATGTTTGACCCAAGTCATACAGTTAAAGAGCAATGTTGCCAAATACTAATGAAATGTATGTAAACTTTTTGCACTTGGCAGAAGTATTAAATGCCTATAAAAATTCTTTCGCATTATTCTGGCATTTGGCAAATTTAATATAAATAATTTTGGTAACTTCTAATTGTCCTAAAACGGTAAGGATTATTATTCAGATTTCATGTCAGATAGTGAGAAAAACAAGCATATGTGTCTTTTTATATAGTGTATGTAAACTTATAGTTTAAACTGTAAATGCCAAAGTGGTACCAATGAAAACATCAGTTCACCTTGCAAAAATATTCCTTTACCACAGTTTCTGATACAAAATTAAAAAAAATTAGTTATTGCTATCAGAAGATAGCAATACATAAATATTGTTTTACACAATAAAAAACTTTTTTTAAAGTGCTACAACATAAAAAAATTTATGTAAATTGGATATCCTTGTAATCCTATAAACCCACGAAGTAAAACTAACATGTCACAAAAACTGCACAGTGAGCGCTGTTAAAAAAAAAAAACAAAAAAAACTACCGGGATTGCTATCTGGTTCTTCCCCTGCCCACTAAAAAAAATATATTAATACTGATCACGGAAACAATAAATGCGAACCAGTAATGGACAACGGCTTCGTACACGAAAAATAAAAAAGTTATGGCTCAAACAGACAAAGGGTGTCAGAAAATGCATTTATCCTTTTTAAATAAAAGTGTTTTTATTGTGTAAAAGCAGTAAAATATAAAACAATATACAAATTGGGGATCGCTGTAATTAGTATACGCCCCTTCTAGTAAAGTTAGAATCCAATTGCAGTCACCGTATTGTACTCTGTAAAAAAATAAAAACAGCGCAACACTGCACCAGGGATTGTCCTGTATTTCTTCTCATCCTGCTCACAAAACCTTAATCAAAGCAAAGTGCCATATGGCGAATCACCCCAAAACTGGTTAACCAGATGAATCTACTCACACGCTTACTCAACCTGCCGAAAAAAAAGGCCCGTAACTAGCTCCATGTATGTAACAATAAAAAAGTTATGATGCATTTCTATTGTATAAAAGTAATAAAACATAAAAAATATATAAAATTTATATTGTTGTAAATGTACCGACCCACATAGTAAAGTTATCTTATCATTTATACTGCAAGACAAATGCTGTAAAAAAAAAAGCCAGAAAAAAACAATGGCGAACTGTAGAGCTTGAACAGGTACAAAGGCGGGCAACAAAAATAATAAAAGGACTGGATGGACTACAATACCCAGAAAGATTAGCAAGATTAGGGTTATTTTCGTTTAGAGAAGACGGCTTTCGGGTGGGAACATAAACATATGTTTTTAAATACGTTAAAGGTCCAATATAGTGATCTCTCTCAAGATTTATTTTAAACCCCAGGCGGTATCTAGAACAGGGGCATCCTCTACGTCCTTGATGAACAAAAGTTTCTAACATAAACATAGAAAGGATTCTTTTACTGTTAGAGCAGTGAGACTATGGATTCTCTGCCAGAGAAGCTTGTAGCCTTCGTGAATTTCAACTTAACAGAGGTTTTCTTGCAAAGCAAGGGTTTTGGATGCTTTTCGGAGCGTAATAAATATAACAAGTTATAGTGTCTAGGTTCTAAGATGGGTCATTGATCCAGGATTTCTCCCGATTGCCAGATCTGGAGTCAGGAAAGGAATTTTTTCCCCTAACGCAATAACACCACTGATGGCTTCTACCTCATTGGGGGTTTTTTGCCTCCTCTGGTTCAACACCTTAGCACAACAGGCTGAACTGGATGGACGTCTTGTCTTTTTTTGGCCTTACAAACTATAAAACTATGTATTTTTCTCCCCATTTTCGTGGCCCAATGCTAAAAAAACTGTGAAACACATGTGCGCTCAAAATGAACAATAGACCACTCCTGTACACAAAGAGTCTTTAAAGGGGTGTTGAATCCAATGAAGGGGTGACGTACAAATTAGAACACGTTTCATCCTAAGTTCATGAGGCTTGGAGGCTTTGCAAATGCCACATGTTAACCACCAAAATCTGTGTTCCAAAAGTCAACAGTAGTTCCCCTCCCTATGTAAAAAAATGTACAAACTATTTCAACACGTAAAATTGCAAGATTGTTGGAAAAAATACACTTTACTCCAATTACAACTTTAATTCTTCTCTTCAATGTGTCTCCACCACACACCCTTGGATTATATTCCCTACGGGGTGAGGCTCCATATTGGGTCTTTTTAGGGTGTTTTATTAATTTTTAACACCTTAGGATATCCTCAAATCTGAAATGGCAGCTAAAGAAAATCGTAATGAAATATCTAATAAATTTCAATTTTAATGTAGTAAAAATTAAAAATATAAAAGTTTGAACAACATCATCAGTGGGTTACTTAATGTCACAATTGTATTAGTTCCTTATTACCTTTAAAACATTTTTATACGAGAAATTTTACCATTTTTGGGATATTATATATTTTTTATATTAATTTTATATGAAGTAACATTTTTTATTACATTAAGTTTTATATAGTTTTTGATAATTATCATAAAATTACTTTTAATATTGTAATGGTGTAAAGTTGAGAAAACAATGGACTTTTTTTCCCTGACAGCAAATCTACTCCACTTCAACTCCACCAGCTCAGGCAGACCACATTAAAATAGGGTTATGCCTGTACCGAGTCAGTAAATGCACTCTATTTTGCCCGAACCACATACATAAATGTGTCCTAATAAACGAGTTTGGTGCGACACTCTCCCAGAACGCCCCCTCTTATTAGGTTGGATAAGAAGTGTAGAGTCTTACGAACAATGCGCCTAACATCATAGCGGCTCACTTTGGCGCATTTGACGCCAGAAAAGGGTGAAAAACCCGATCATACATGTCCTCCTAAATTTCTAAGCCCCGTAATGTCATAAAAAATAAAAAGACAATTAAAAAATTATGTCAACATAAAGTAGAGATATGGTAGATGGTACTTGTAAACTATTTTGTGTGGTATAACTATCTGTCTTACATGCAAAAATGATTGAACTTTGAAAATGGCAAATTTTTCAAAATTTTCACAACATTTTCATAAGCTTATATAGACCAAAATTTCTTACTAACTTATAGCACAATGTGTCAAGACTTTTGCTTACCTTCAGCTGCATACATTATTTTTCACTGCCTACAACGATAGTGATTGAAACTGACTACTCTAGTTTGCGCTGAGAGCACACCTGCAGGTTGGTGGACGGGACGTGAATCTCCCTGTGCTTTCAAGCGTGCCCTTGTATAAGATTTCATATAAGAAAAAGACATCACTGGAGCAGAATCATGATGCAAGAGAGGAGGGAAGACAAACATTGTACTACCAGTGTAGCCTTATAGCAATTTATAATGAACTAAGCAGAGTAGTTTTTTTAAGGGTGCGTGTCATCTGGAGACCTATTATGATTAATGATTTTCTATAGCTTCATCTTTATATTCTATTTCTTTTTTTTTATATTTATATGTCTTGGGTTAGCAGGGTAGCATTTTAATAAAGGATATACATTATTCCTAATCATATCATCTGTCATTGGATTTTTCAATGGAAACACAATAGGAAATAGACTGGCTTTTTCCGCATTTTCCTCAACCATTACACCCATATTATTTCCCAGTTATGCTCGCAACATGTTATTCTGTTGAGTTTTAATATTCTCGTTTAGTAGTTTGGAGAATACTTTTTGAATTTGCTTTTAGTTTATTAAGCAATTGTTTTTCCTGTTTCATTCTTTGCTGGCTTTATTGTTTTTTACTCTAGTTATCTTTTCTTTTTTTAATAGTTATTAACTACATGCTTGTTTCAGTAGTTTATAAATTTTTTTTTATAATTTATTGTTCTTATCTCCTGCTTCGTTGCACAAAGCGTCTTCTATATAATACTGTCTCCACCCTGCGCAGTCCTGCTCTAGCAGCCTTGGCTGTCACACCACGCTGTGCCTACTCAGCAAATACAGGAACCTTTATACATTTTTTACTTCTTGAACAAACACTTCATAACCCCTACTGAGGGTCTTGTCACACCCTAGGACTGTCCTGGACGTAAATCTTTCCATCACGAATGTCCCTCTAACACACTTATCTAGGAATAGCAGAGCTGATATATAACTGCGGTAGAACCTCCCACAGCGTGAACAGGCCATACCTGGTTGTCTTTTTTTGCGTTCCTTTGGGTTGTTATGAGGGTTAAAGCTAGCTGTGAAAAGCAGGCTCTATGAAACAGCATGGCAAGAACATTTGTGTAAGAACCAAGTAATTTTTTAGTTTCTTTAATGTAACATTTGAAGTGCTTTAGCTTTACTGCTATAACAATTTTTTCAACGATGTACAGTAGCTGTATGAGGGGTTTTCTTTTTACAGGAAAAGTTGTATTTTTCAATGCACCACCTTAACCCCTTATCGCACCATGATTTATCAGGACATCATTGTGTGATTGCTTGTATAATGCTTTAAAATATTTTGCAACTGCTTTTGTTAGGGGCTGCAGAGTGCCCATGCAAAACAGAGGGAACCACTGATGTGATTAACTGTGGTATGTAAGAGCTGGATTGCAGCAGGAACACAAATGTGTGTTTTTTTTAGCCTGGACTAATGACGATCACATTGACTTGCTGAAAGGTGCCCCACTTTTAACATAACATTATCGTATGGGATAACAAGTGCTTCTTGGAGTTTCCTGCCCTAGTTGTACTGTCATGTCACAGGTTGTAAAAGGGCGAAAGCTGTACAAATTAGTTTGTGTACTTGAATTTTTAAGCACATTGTCTCAGGTAACATCATTAGACTATTAGGCCTTGTCCCCACGGGATGGGTTTTCACCCGTGTTTTCAGACGGTTTTCGTGTATGAAAACCGTCTACAAACTGGGTGAAAACTTTTAACACGAGCCTCTATGTAAACAACCCGCCACATCCCCACTGCCACGCGATTTCCACCCCGTTATTTCAGACACCGCAGCCATCCAATAACATAGAACATGTTCATTCTTCCATCTGTTCTGGTAGCAAGGTGTTAGCCACTGTGACAAGGCCCACGGCTACTGCTTCCACCTCCCTCTCCTCTGCCTCCCTCCATGCGCTCTGGTCTAACCACATTTCCACTTCATCTATTATGCATATTAGTTGAAGTCCCTCACAATAAACATTTTATGATCTGTTTTATTTGTACAGTAGGTTTTCTGATACACTTGCTTTCACTCATAGGGTCTCCATGTATTCATCTCCTTCACAGATATCAACATGCAGGATGCGCTTTATGTAGGATTGAACATGTAAGCAAATTCCTCTTCCTTTTTGTTCATATGATAATTTCTGAACAGACTCTAACCCTCTCAGTCATAGTGATGGTCCAGCTACATCTCACTTATTCTCACTATGTCCTATTTCTCTTCCAGCATCATCAATTTCTAATTCTCAGGTCCCTTCTTAGAGAAGGCTTTGGCACTTTCTCTGCTTCTTTTCTGTATCTCTTCTACTCTTATCCCTATTTATTGTTTTATGTTCTCTCTCAGTTCCATCCCTAATTTTATTACTTGATGACTGATTATCAACTAACTGAACAGCAAGTCATCTGGCGCACCTAATGGATACTCCACAGCCCATGAGTCTTTGTCCCAGTTAATTAGTTTTTGTATCTTCCTCTGCTGTATTATAATTGCCCTTCTTCCCAGTTCCTAGTTTAGACTCTCATTCAACCCTCTAGCTGTCTTCTTCCCCGATACAATTACACCCTTCTCAATACAGTGCAGTCTATCCCTACTAAAGCACTGATTGTCAACAGAAAAGTTAGGCTATCCAATCCCTTTACATAATCCCAAAGCCCCACCTTCCTGCATTAATTCTTAAGCCACTTAACACCCTGATCTCATTCCTCTTCAAAAAACACTACAATATAGGTCCTTGCCCAAATGCGCTACTATTTTTAACAGGATCCCTCCTCACTTTGTCACACAGATTCATCATTAGTTCTAATGTGCACCTTGACCACTGGAGACCACCAGCTATTATATCAGCCTGATCCACAGTATTTGAAACTCACTACTAAAAACACACTGTTCTATGATCTCTATTTATGACAGATCGCTCTGTTTTTCTAATACTTGAATCCATGTTATTCCAAAATCTTTCTCCAGATTGAAGCTACTTAATTTAATAAATATTGAAGAAATAGATTGTAGCACAGAATGAAATGTAGTTATACTAATATACCATAGAGTACTTTAAAGCATATGGACACTTTAGCACCAATTTTTTTCTATAGTTTTTTTGTTCCCTATATACAATATAACTGTTTAGATAATATTTGTTAAAAAGTCCTGTCATTTTGCTGCTGAGGAGTTTGTGTTAAAGTTTGTTAATATAATTTGTTTTGATGATTTTTATGGAGCGGACTGCACTCGTTATCTTCCTCCAAAAAAGTGTAAAAAATTGCTGTAAAATCAGCGTCATCATTCAGCGGGCGATAATTTTATCCCTTTAAAATGTAACCTTTATTAATATGCCATACCAACATCAATACAAACTCAACGGACTTTCCCAAGCTGATTATTGAATGAACAGGGCACGCAAGAGATATGAATCTTCACAGAAACAGGACATTGTGTTGTACACAGTAAAGCGGAATAAGAGACCAATACGGGTCATTGTAGTGGTTTACCATTTCCCACAGGGCACCAGCCTGTTGTTACCCCATAGGCATATTAGCCTTTTTCTGCTGCTCCCCTTTAGAGTTATGTATTACTTATTTAACTCCTGGTGCTCAATGAGGATTTCTTACTGAATGAAACACGTCTGGGCTTGATTCTTAATTGTTGGGAGTAGTGTTGAGCGATTACGTTGGCCATCGACATCGGTCGATGGTCGATAGTCGACCATCATCGACAAGATAGTCCGCTGGTCGAGGGTAGATTATGATCGATACCATTAAAGTCTATGGGAGAGCACAACACCTTCATTCTTACACCCACAACAGGCTGGAAAGCTGGAATTAAAATCCACAACATCAAATGGATCACATGCTAAATCTTAGGCCACACATTTAGTTATCTAAAAGCCGACAGACCAAAAAATCACAGACCATTCACATCCCTGTCTGTACCACAGGCATGACCCCTTAAACTGCATGACCCACAATTATAAAGTGCCAAAGGCAGTATGAATTTGGAACCATTATTTTATCTCCGAACTCTGTACCATTGCGAATATCCTTGTCCTCTGGAACGCAAGCATGACCCCAACCCATGAGCCCCCCAGATTTAAAAAGTGACGGCAAAGGAG
The DNA here is from genome assembly GCA_025379985.1 of Phyllomedusa bahiana. Lineage (NCBI taxonomy): Eukaryota > Metazoa > Chordata > Amphibia > Anura > Hylidae > Phyllomedusa > Phyllomedusa bahiana. Next base: position 139,459 of record JAODAL010000899.1, read on the forward strand.
TCTTCAACCACCATTTTAGTTTCACTGGACATTGACTATCCCTGTCCTGACCACACGCATGAGCCCCAAACTCGCATGACCCCCCAGATAAACGTGCTGGGAAAAGGATTCTTTTCAACCACATTTTAAGTTTCACTGACATTGACCATACCTGTCCTGGGCCACAGCATAAGCCCCAAACCTGCATGACCCCAGTATTAAAAGTGCACGGAAAAAGGAGATCTTTCACCACCATTTTAGTTTCACTGAACTATACTGTCCCTGTCCCTGGGTAGCGCTTGCCCCCGTAAGAGTGCGGACCAATTGAGCTTCACTGGAAATAACTGTGGATAACGCTACCTGTTCCACCAGGTGCCCTTTTTCTGGCATTCTTTTTCTCATTTTACCTCCAACGTTGCTGAGGAAATTGTTCTCTGTACTTTGTTTTCTCTGTCCGTGCTCCATACTCCATGTCCTTGAATAACCTACTCTGGTCAAGATCCTTCTGGTACCGCCCTGTACAATCAGAGAATTTTTTTACCAGCTATTTTGTACAGGCAAGATTTTTAGTAATTTAATTCTAGAAAAAAAATTTTTAAAATAGGATGGAATCCACCATGTCTTGTTTCTCTTTTTTAATATGTATTATATGGGTATCCTCAATAAAGGTATTGATAGCTATTTAAAATATCTTGCAAAAACAAGACATTTTGCAATATGTGTCCATTAACATGTCCTACCTTTCTGTTACTGACAGCACCATCACCTGGCCACTCTTGACAATTGTGAGGAACAATGTCTGTTAGAAACAACATTTTTTTATAATAGGACCTGGATACAGCATAGCCTACATTCCCAGCTCAAACATGCCCAAAAACAGCAAGCATGACCCTTGAGCCACTTTGGACAATGTGAAAACAAATGTCTTTAGAAACAACATTTTTTATCATAGAGATAAGGACTCCTAGTTGTATATGCTGCATGTCACCTCAATCAATCGCCCCATAAATATCAAAGCATGACCCTTGAGCCACTTTGGACCAATTGTGAAGAACAAATTCTTTTAGAAACAAACATTTTGTTTATTCTCACTGGAACATGTAGTATTGCTGCATGAGTACCCAGCAAATTGCCCCAAAAAATTCCAAAGACATGACCGCATGACCACTTTGGACATGTGGACTAACCAAATGTTCCCTGTTGAAAAAACATTTTTTATAAAGGACCTGTAGTATAGCTGCATGTCACACGCAAAATGCCCCCAAAATTAAAATCATGACCCATGAGCCCACTTTGGACATTGTGAAGATCCGAAATGTCTGTTAGAAACAACATTTTTTTTAATAATAAACCTTAGTAATGCTGCATTTTCAAAGAATGCATGACCCAAAAAAATTTATAAAAATGACTACTCAGCCACTGTTAAAATTGTGAGGAAAAATGCCACTTAGAAGCCACATTTCAGTTCCAAAGGACCATGATATTTGCTGTATCCTAACAGCAAACATGACCCTAAAAAATTATAAATATGACTTCTCAGCCACTATAAAAATTGTAGGTAGAAATGCCACTTAAAAGCCACATACTGTTCCAAAGGAACATAATTATACTGTATCTCACAGCTACATGACTCAAAACCAATTGACAATGCGAAAACTTCTTTAAGATAACGTGAGTAAAGGAATACGGTGTTGTCCATGAAACCTTGCTGTCCCCTTTTTACAGTCTCCTTAACAGCAAAACCAGCAAAATGAACTGTAGGAAAAGAGAATATAAAAATTGCAGTAAGAAATGATCATTTTATAAAAAAGTTTTCAAGAGGACCAAATCTGTTATGAAGAGGAATGTGAAGTAGACCGCAACTAATCGTGACACTCGGCAAATTAGGCCACAACACATCATAGATCCATGCTGATACATCTTGATGAAAGTCCAAACGATCCCACATTATCTTGAAAAAAAAAAGCCCCCCGGATGGTTTTTTTCTGTAATGACTCCTCCAGCTGTGCAGAAAGGTCCGCTCAGATATGACGCTGGCTGCTGGGTCAGAAACACCTCTAAGGCGGGGCGAGCGTGCTCGGGCCATTCGTCAAGTTGGATACCCAGAAGTTCTATTGGTCCGGAACACAAGCAAAAACAATCGGTGTTGAGACGCAGATATCGTGCACCATGAACCTTAAGCTGGTCTCTGTGTGTTGATGGTGCCCCTGCATTGCAATGCGTTGGTGATGGTGGTAAATAAAGATTGCATAGGTCACCCATTAGGCTACTCTGGGGGGCCACCTTGCCTGCGCTGCCTATGGCTACTTGCACACTACTGCTGTCACGTCGCTGATGTTTGTTCCACCGTGACATTTGAAGAACTGAAGCAGACCATCATATGTCTCCAGTTGATCAATCTTCAACGTCTCCATTTCCTGCTTTTTACTCTCTATTTGGTGGGTTGGAAGGAAAGTGCTGAGTTTTCTTTGTACCGGGACCAGGAGGAGCCACCCTTAACTAATTGTTCATGTTCATTTTGATGGCCTTAATGCGAGATCATGGTTGGAGGAAATGGAGCATCCAAGCACACATCGTGAGAGATGGAGCCTTGATTTTCGCCAACCTCTGGGTCAGGGCACTAGCAAACTGATCTTCGCTCATGCTTCACTATCCTCAGCCTCAAATTCGCATCCAACCTCTTTCCCAGCAGGGACGTCGGTAACGCTCGGTGTCTAGGAGATAGCCTCCTGCCTCTCCGACTTACCTGCCGGCACAGCCTCAACACAACCCTGACTTGCTTAGAGATCATGCACCCTGAAGCAGACACAGCTGCGCTTTCCACCCGCCCTGCTCCGAACCACTGCCTCCTGAAACCGTACAAAATTGAGAAACTGTCGGGCCTTTGTGGTTTCGATGGAGAAGACCAGGCTCCGTGTCCGCATCTGTGCGTCCGGTCCCTCCTCCGTCGCTGGCGGACCTGTTGTTTCAGAGTGTCCACGATCGTGCCTCAGATCTAAGATCACCAAAAAGCTCCATCGCTGACAAGGCAACATGAGGTGGCTTCTCAAAAATGGCAGTGGATGGTTCAAGAGAAGCCTCACTTCATCCTGCCCTCCGCGCTCTCGGTGGCTCAACACCCCTAGGGTCCGCACCCTTGCGTTGTCAGCCACGTGTGACCTTGCGTACTGCGTAATGGCATTGCGCTGCGCCACAATCGCTGGAGCATGTTGAGGGGTGAATTCCAGCGTGTTGCCACGTCACCAATGAGACCGGTTGACGGGGAGGGCCGAGCTGACACTGCAACGCAGCCAGGCTGGCGAAGCAGGTGTGACGACAACGGCTGAATGTGCGAACTTTAGACCCAGCCCTCCCACAGGCAGTCCAGACCCGGTAGCTCTTTACAAATTTCCTGGAAGACAAGGTTCATGACAGTTCCATGCAAGGGATTGTGCTCAGCCTACCGATCTAAGGTCGGCCAGAGATTTCGCCCGTTTATCGCACACCACCCATTGCCTGGCACAAGGTTCTTGTCACCCGGCCAGCGCTCGGCTCTCGTTGCGAGAACCGTCCACAGCTTCCTGACCCGTGTGTGGACGGACTCCAAAATGATAATTTTAAACACGGCCTGGTTTCAGATGGGCACGTGATGCCACCAGAGGACCTTGGGGAAAGAACCCTGCCCATCCCTGCGGATTCTGAAGAGCGTGCGCCGAGCCTGAGAGCCACCGTCACCCCAGAAGACATCCACCCAGCTCAGACCCAGCGAGCTGTCAACAAGACGGATATAGCGGTCCCTTGCCGTGCTTACTGCTATCCCATGTATCGGAGTGAGACCAGATGGAACTTTTCGCCACAAGATGCACACGAGCTTGAGCGCAGATTTTAGAGATCTGAACACGTGGCGACCAGGGCAGGGGACGGCTTTTTTCGATGGCAAAGTAGAAATGCCTGCTCGGCATATCTGAGTATCTGGGGGGCGCGGCAAAGGGCATGATGTGTGGACGGATACCCATCTGTGTCTCCACCAGACCGCGAAAAGGCCACATTTCCACGGCCACAAATCCTGGCAGCCGACATTCAGGCTTTTACTTGGATGGTTTGTGCGGTTAAAAGTGGAGAGCTTCTCTCCCAAACCGTGACGAACTAGAAGGCTGCGTGCTGCAGACTGTCCGCCGCAGGTCGTCAAACTGGCGGAAGAAGAAGGGTAGGATGGGTCTTGGTGGTGACTGGTGGTACTCGGCATGGTGGAGGCTGAAGCGGAGGCAGTCCCTGTTCATGACGCCTGAGAGACATGGGCCACTGAGAACGCTTGGAGTGTTGCGGAGGATGGGTGGAGTGCGGAGACAGAGAGTGTGTGACAGTGGTTGGAGGCCGGCGTCGTTCTGGCCTACTTTTTGCCAAGTGTGCCTCCATTTCAACTCTATAGCATTCGTCTGCCATGTGACTAGACCATGTGTGGTGGGTTAACCACCTAAGTTCTTGCCTCTACTTATGCGTTTACGGCAAAGGCGGCATAGACATCACTGGGTGAATTCAGAGCTTGGTCAAAGAAGCCCAGCTTGAAGGTTCCTGGACCTTTTTGACCGGCGATAAGCGAGGAGCGGGTTTGCTGCTGACTGTACTGGCGGAATCATCTACCAGTGCGGCCTTCTGCGACCCGCCCCCTCCCTTTTTGAGGCGGAACCCGTAATGATCACTACCCCACGCCTTCCTCCTCGTCCATGAAGAAGCGGCTCCGCAAGCAAATATCTGCTGAAAAAGACCACTTTGGATCCGCAATGCGTCAATCATCATCATCCACAACAGGTTAACTTCGTCATCCTGACATTCTGCATCCAGGAGCTGCCGGGCTTCAAGGCAAGAGGGACTGAAAGGCGTTGCCGTCGAGCCTCTGGACACACTTTTCTGCGATTTACCGCTTCCTTCTCCTCCTCTGATGGCAATCAGGACTCACTTGGCGTCAGAGGCAGAGGTAAAATCATCATCTTTGGCGCTCTGAATCTCTTTATTGACAGTGCCTTTCTGACCTCCAACCGCATTCTGTTATCTCAGAGAGATAAGTCTTCAGAAAATGCTAGTAGACGCACATGGTCAGGTACACGATGACATCTTTGGACTGCTTCATCGTCGGCGCCGATGCTGATGAGCTGATGACGACATTTGTGGCCGTACGCCTGGGAGGACGCGGAGGAGTATGACGCTGATGGCAGTTTGCATTAACCACTAAGGACAGATTGGTCAGCACGGCTGTGTCTCTTACGAGTTAATCACAGGGACCCTGACCCTCAGTGAATGAACAGGCCTGACGGGTCCTGCAACTGACGACATCCGCTGCATGCGTGATTGTCGCCAGCACTGAGGAAGTGACTACCTTCTCTCGTACACCTCTACCTCCCTGTCGCTACCCCTCTTGCTCGCTACCACCTGCCATTTCGCTCCATGTTCAGAAATATAAAAATTTGAAAGTTATGGATAGTATTGGGAAGTCACATCCTTATTAAAAGACGGCAAATCAGCCAGCTATTCTCAAATCCCTCAAATCAAACAAAATTGCTGTATTCACATTTAACGCAAAGTAGATCTATCCAACAAAGCTGTCTGCGCCAAGGAAAAACACGTAGCTGAATGTATTGCGCGATAATAAAGAGCACTCTTTTTGGCACCTTTCTAATTCACCTGTGGTGACTACAAAAATGCTGTATTCACATTTCTACAAGGCAAGGTGGCCTCAATCTGAATCACTCAGCGGGTAGAGCGCTCAAAAGTGAAAAAAAAACACGTAGTCTGTAATGTATTGCGTGATATAAAAGGTATTTTCTTTGACACAATCATTCACCAGTGGTAACTACACAATTGCGCTAGATTCAAATTTGATAACTGCAAGGTGTCTCAAATTCAACAAATCTGACTTGCGGCACAAAGTGCAAACAACACGTATCTGTAATGTATTCTGATAATACAATTATTTTTTGGCACATATCAATTCACCTGTGTACTACAAAATTGCTGTATTCACATTAAGTGCAAGGCTGCCTCAATGAACAAAGCTGTAGTTGCCGCAACAGTGAAAAAACACGAATCGAAATGTCTCGATAAAAAAGTACATTTTGTTGGCTCACCTATCAATTCACCTGAGCGACATACACAAAAATGCTGTATATCACATTTAACTCCACAGTAGAATCTACACAAAGCTGGCCTGCGCCAAAGTTAAAACAAACACATATCTGAATTAGTCTTTCGGAATAATACAGACTGAATTTTCTTGATCACCTTCTCAATTTCACCTGTGGTGACTACAAACAATAGCATGTATTCACATTTAAGTGCAAGGTGCCTCATGAAGCAAAGCTGTAGTGGCGCCAAAGTGAAAAAACACGTATCTGTTAATGTATTTCGATAATAAAAGGTATTTTTTGGCACCTATCAATTCACCTGTGGTAACTACACAATTGCTAGATTCAAATTTCACTGCAAGGTCGGCTATCAACAAATCTGGACTGGGCAAAAGTGCAAAACAACACGTATCTGTAGATGTAAATTCGGATAAAAAATCTATTTGGCACCTATCAATTCACTGTGGATTACTACAAAATTGCTGTATTCAAATTTAAATGCTAAGTGTTGATCAATATAAACACAAGCTGACCTGTCTGTCAAAGTGACAAACAAACAGCGTAATCTAGGAAATGTATTTCGGAAATACGAGCGCTAATATTCTTTTGCACCTTTCAATCAACCTGTGATGAACACAAAATGCGCTGTATTCACATTTAAGTGCAAGGTCCGTCATGAACAAAGCTCTAGTGCGCCAAAGTCAAAAACACGTATCGTAATGTATTTCGGCATCAAAAGTAATTTTTTTGGCACCTATCAATTCACCTTCGCGACTAACAAAATTCGCTGTATACACATTTAAAGTGCAAGGTGCCTCAATGAACAAAGCTTGTAGTGCCCAAAGTGAAAATACACTATCTGTTAATGTACTTCATGATTAAATGGTATTTTATTGGCACCTATCAATTCAACCTGTGGCGACTAACAAATTCTGGTGATTCAAATTTAACTGCAAGTAGATCTATCAACAAAGCTAGGCCTGCGCCAAAGTGAAAAAAACACATATCTGAAATGTAATTCTGATAAAACAAGGTATTATTTTGGCACCTTTCAATTTCACCTTGGTGACTAACAAAATTGCGCTGTATTCAAGCATCTTATAGCGTGCAAGGTGCCTCAATGAACAAAGCTGTAGTGTGCCCAAAGGTGAAAAAACACGTATCTGTAGAATTATAATTCGAATAATATAAAGGATATTTTTCTGAGCACCTGATCAATTCACCTGTGATAACTACACAACGAGTGCTAGATCAAATTTACAGCAAGGTGGCTCTATCAACAAAATCGGACTGGGCAAAAGTCCAAAAAACACTCGTACTTTGTAATGTATTCCGGATAATACAAAATTGTCAATTTTGGCACCTTTCATTCACCTGTGTGGTGACCTACAAAATTGCTGTATTCACATTTAAGTTGCACCAGGTCCTCAATGAACGAAAGCTGCGTATGCGGCAAAGTGAAAAACAACGTATCTGTAATGAATTCAGGATAATAAAAGGTATTTTTTGGCACCTTATCAATTCACCTGTGGTAACTACACATTGCTGGATACAAAATTAACAGCAAGGTGGCTCTATCAACAATCTGGACCGGGCAAAACTGCAAACAACACGTATCTGTACTGTATTCGGCTAATAAAAGGTATATTTGGCACCTTTCAAATTCCCCTGTGGTACTACAAAATTGCTGTTTTACATTAAGTGCAAGGTGCCTCAAATGAACCAAAGCTGTAGTGCGCCAAAGTCAAAAACACGTATCTGAAATGTTATTTGGATAATAAAAGGTATTTTTTGGCCCTATCAAGTCACCTGTGCGACTACAAGAATTGCTTATTCAATTTAACTGCAAAGTAGATCTAATCATCAAGCTGGCCTGCGCCAAAGTGAAAAACACTATCTGAAATGTTATTCGGATAATACAAGGTATTTTTGGCACCTTTCAATTCACTGTGGTGACTACAAAATAGCTGTATTCACTTTAAGTGCAGGTGCCTTCAAAGAACAAAGCTGTAGTCCCAAAGTCCAAAAACACGTATCTGTAATGTATTCGAATAAAAAAAGGTATTTTTTGTCACCTATCAATTCACCTTGGCGACTACAAAATTGCGTTATTCCACATTTTAAGTGCAAGGTCCTCAATGAACAAAGAACAAAAGCAACATGATATAGGTAGATTAAATAACCTGTATGCGCCAAAGTGAAAAAAACACTCATATCTGTAATGTATAAGGGACTTAATAAGAAGGTATTTTTGACACCTATCAATCACCTGTGGCCGACTACAAAATGCTGTATTTCAAAACTTACTGCAAAGTATGATCTATCTCCAAAAGCCGGCCTGCCCAAGTGAAAAAAAACACGTATCTGAAATGTATTCATAATACAAGGTATTTTTGGCACCTTTCAATTCACCTGTGGTGATACAAAATTGCTGTAATTCACATTTAAGTGCAAGTGCCTCAATGAACAAAGCTGTAGTGCGCCAAAATAATAAACACGTATCTGTAATGTATTCCGATAATAAAAGGTATTTTTTGGCACCTATCAATTCACCTGATGGTAACTACCCAATTGCTGGATTCAAATTAACTGCATAGGTGTCTATCAACCAAATCTGGACTGGGCAAAAGTCAAAAAACACTATCATGTCTAATGTCACATTCCGATAATAAAAAGTATTTTTGACACCTTTCAATTCACCTGTGGTGAACTACACAATTCTGTATTATCATATTAAGTGCAAGGTGCCTCAATGAACAAAGCTGTATATGCGCCAAGACTCAAAAAACACGTATCTGTAATGTATTCGGACATAATAAATAGATTTTTTGTCACCTATCTCTATATCACCTGTGGCGACAACAAAATATTTGCGTATGTCACATTTCAACTGCAAAAGTAATTCTTATCAACAAGCTGGCCTTCCCACAAGTGAAAAAACCACGTATCTGAAATGTATTCGATAATACAAGTTATTTTTGACACCTTCTCAATTCCACCTTTGGTGACTTACAAAAATTCTTAATCACATTTAACGCAAAGTAGCATCTATCAAAAAGCTGGCCTGCGCGCCAAAGTGGAAAAAACACCGTATCTGAAATGTAATTCGGATAAACTACCAATGTATTTTTGGCACCTTTCAATTCACCTGTTGTGACTACAAAATTGCAGTATTCACATTTAAGTAGCAAGTAGCCTCAATGAACAAACGCTGTAGTGCGCCAAAAGTGAAAAAACACGTAACTTTAATGATCCGATATATAAGGTATTTTGTTGGCACCTATCAATTCACCTGTGGTGACTACAAAAAGTGCATTCATTCACATTAAGTGCAAGGTGTCCCAATGAAACAAAGCTGCATATTGCGCCAAGTCAAAAAACACGTATCTGTAATGCGTTTCGGAATAATCACAAGGAGTATTTTTGGCACCTATCAATTTACCATTGGTGACTAAGTCTAAAACGATTGCGCAGTATTCACATATAACATACAAATAGATCTCTCAAACAATAGCTGGCCTGCTCCAAAGTGAAAAAACACTATCGAAATGTAAATTCGAATAGCTACATATGTATTTCTGGCACCTTTCATTCACCTCTTGTGACTAACAACTTGCCTGTATTCCACGCATTTAAGTGCAAGGTGCCTCATGAACAAAGCTGTAGTGCTCAAAGCAAAAAACACGTATCTGAATTTTAATCGGATAATAAAGGTATTTTTTGGCACCTATCAACCTTGCAGACTACAAAATTGCTGGATTCTAATTTAACTCGCAAGGTGGATATATCAAAAAAAAGGTGGAATGGGCAAAATGTGCAAATGAACACCAACTGAAATTATACTGATAATTAAAATGGGAGTTTTTTCCACCTAACAAAGAGACCTGCAGTCACTAGAATAAGATGTGTATCCAGAATAAAAGTCACCGGCTGCCGCACTATCCAGAAATATTTCAATAGAAAACAGATAATAATAAAGCAAATGCAGTGCAATGTTCTACTCACTAAGTCTTAGGTGAACTTATCCAGTAATTACCACTACTATAGAGCAAGTCTGTGTCGTTCCTTAAATATTTGCGGTATTTTTCTTTTTGGACGAGTATCTTTACCCATGAGTCTTTACAGCAGTTGTGCATACTGTAAGCACCATCAACAAATTGACATATTGATTCTTTGAGGCATTTTACAAGCTAACAATACTTAAGTAAAGGAGGCAAAAAATCTGCCTTGGACATTCAGCGTAATTTCCTTATTGGAATATCATGCTTGCAAGCGTGAAATTTCCAATGGTGAAAAAAAAGCTTTTTTGGCGCTGGTGCTTTCAGTGGTGAAAATCCATCTCATGAACGTACTCTAAGACTTTCACTTAGATACTGGTGCTGCTGAATCTCAAACAAATCCATCAAAATATAGCTCCTAATTCTGACAAGTTGTTATGACTTGCAATGTCACTTGCTTCTCCTTTGCTCTGCTGACAACATGCCTTATGATCCTGTTATTATGGTTTGTTGCTTCTACTCTATTTCTGCTACTTTCTATTTCTCCAAAAAAGGTAATAGCTTATTCCCTGGGGTCTGTTCTGTAGCTGTGTCCCATTCTCTCCCTGAGTGACAGCACGGATTATTCTTTGTACTGGGTTCCCGAGTGGTTATATTCTGTGGACTCTGTCTCAAGCCATCTCATTCCTAGTCCTGATCCTAGTTTGCCTATAGTCCTGTTCCATGTTTCTAACTTGGATTTGTTTCTAGGCAGGCCTTACTCTACTTGGTCTTCCTGAACGTCCCTGGCCTGTCACCTAGATTCTGCCATCACTACTCTTTTTGCGGATTCCACAACTGGTACACTGTTTTCTTCTACTGACATTAGTGTCCTAATGTGGCAATTCTGTCTGTGTCCTTGCTTGTGCCTATGTCTACTGGACCTCTCTATATACCTGCTGATTCTGTGTCTTTGTCTGGGGATCCAGTGTTCACACCTGCTGATTCTTTGTCCTCGCTTATGTCTACATTGACTAATCTAGTATCACACGGTCTGATCCCGGGTTTTTGTCTGTGTTCATGCCTGTTGAGCTACTGTTCCCATCTGCCTATCCTGTGTACTTGCATGTCTATGTGTCTGCTGCTCTGGTGTTCATATGTGTTTATCCTGTGTTCTTATCAGTGTCCATGCCTGCTGGTTCAAGATCCTATGCCCTGCTGCCACTCCTGCTGGTCTAGCATCCTGTGCCCTGGCATCCATGCATGCTGGTGTGGTGTCCATGATTGTTTTGCCCAATCTTGTGACCAAAATTGGGGTGCCAACTTGGGGATCCTTTTTGGTTTAATATACTGCGCTTTGCTGGTCTTCTTCAAATGCTGGGTCCACCCCCACCCCCCCCTGAGGATCTACACCCTGTATTCAAGAGATGTTACTGGTTGTGAACTCTCATATGTTAATGTTTCATGAGTCAATAGATATCGGAAACCTGACATGGGCTCTCTTTTTTTCCCTCTCTCTTATTTCACTGTAAGACTTAACACCAAAAGGAAAAAAATAGTATGCTAAAGTAAAAATATAATCTTAATGAAATGAAATAAAAGATAAACACAGAATTAATACATATAAATACCAAGACAATACAACATCACTAGAGGAACCAAACACTGACAATTCCAAATAGTTAACAGGTATAGGTGAAATGGCCCAATTAAGTATAGTGGTGACTAGGAATGAATCAAATACAGCATAAATATAGAGTAAATAAATACATAACCTGAGTAATAAAACACCTCGTCACCAGATTACAGGGATGCAGAACATGGGATTCCTGTCCATTGTAACACATAGCAGCAGGGAGAGGGAGGTGGTTGTATAAATCGAGGAGAGAAAGGAATGCATCTAAGGGGGTCACTTCATACAGGCTGAAGAGAAGATGAAAAACACACAATGTAGTTTGCAGGGGAGAATCACTTTGGCTGTGTAGCAGTGTAGAGAGAAAGCTGAATGTCCACTTCAAACTATAGACTTGTAAATAGTATTGTGCTTCAGATCCAGTTCAATGTTAAATTTGGTTCAATTTGTGTCAATTTAATTTTTGCAAGAATTGTCAAAAAATCAACCTTAGCACTAAATTGGAGTTTGGATTTATCATGGATTTCTATGGGTTAATTTACGATTACGCTGCCTTCTCACTACCACTGTGTGGTGTCACTTCCAGTTACTATAACAGAGAGGTTGGTTAGGGTCAGATTTGTAGAAAATATTCAGGTTTGGGCAATCCGGAACGCTAATTTCTTTAAAAGTTTGGTCATAACAGTGTCAAAATAAACAGGGACATATTCGAGCAAAAGCACTACTACTTGTATTCCTGGGAGGATTGTCATATAGCTTGCTTGAATGTCATTCATCTTCCTGTGATATTTTTTTTCTCCTGTGCTGTATGTAGCCTGTAAAACCTCAAGTCTCAGAATGATTTGCCCATCTTTCTCCCTCACAAGCCTAGTGCATGCCTGTTGCCTCCCTAATGTTATAATCCTTGGGGGACAGAATCAAAGGGTGTGACTTGCCATGAAACCAAACCCTTGTGGTCACTTGATCTCCTGAGACTGACGAAGAACTTTTTCCTGCATGTTAAGAAAAGTAAAATGCTGATATTTCTGCCACCAAATAGCTTATGTAGAACTGCAGGAAGCCCACATAAAATGTAATGAAAGTACATTACAGAAATACCTAACTATGGAAAGGAATTTTTCTACCGGACAACTAAAGGGTGTTTTGGTTTCACTGATGAACAACCATTTACATAGTAACATAGTATGATTAGAAAAAGACCATGGGTGCCTCAACACTATTTCTCGCAGCTTTTTTCAATGTACAATGCGCCTGAATATATGAAAGTGGTGAATGTGCGCTCATAAATTGTGCCGTAGGTTCAAGATGTCTTGTGTATATGTTTGGCACGCTGTGGTACTTTGGCATCAGGGCCATCTTTTCCATTGAGCACACCAGGCAGTTGCCCGGGGGCCCTACAAGTATATGGGCCCCATATGGTTTATGTTTGTCCCAGTTATACAAGAAAGATACTCTGGATCCCTTGGTTGTCTGTAGTTTATTAAATGTTTGTATGTTTTTAGGATGTGCAAACAGTTAAAAGTCATGATGGAGAAGGGAGCCCTACCAATCAGTCTTGTGGGCTACAGGCTACCGGTGTCCAGACATAAGTGGCATGATAATATGGGTGTGCTTGGGGGTGGCTAGAGGCATGACTGTGATGTCATGTATTTTTATATGGTCCCCTGCAGTGCTCTTCCCAGGGGCCCATAATGCTGTTAAGACAGCTTTGTTTGGCACATTAGTAATGTACCAAACGTGTATAAATGAATGTCAGAATTCAACAATGGCTGCTAAAACAATTAATTGAGTTGCTTTTCTAATTTAAAATGTATTATGTTAATACTGAAATTTTGTGATTTTTATAATTAAAATCTTACAAAATACTTTTGTTTATACTTTCATATAGTATGTTAATTTGTGTTCAGAAAAATGTAGGTTAGTGGATCAGCCTTTTTTCGACATACAGCAATAGCTGGCACATCACAGGTCTCACTGAGACCTGTGGTGCAACATGCAAGATCTAGGGCGACATGTATGAAGGAAGACACGTCAAAGTGAATAGTCGAGTCTTATTTTCAGTTTATAATGCGCCTGATGTATGAAAGTGGTTTTTGTGCGTTCATAAATGGCGTGTAAAGTTCGACGCAACTCACCTATGTGTTAGGCGCATTACGGAACTTAGGCGCATAAGTAATGCGCCTAACAGGTATATAGGCTATAGATAGGCTGGAAATAAGAGAAAAATTATTAGAATAGCATGTCAGTGAATAGAAACTATGGTACTGATCCTGCTTGGAGAACCACAGGTCCTAGCAAGGTCCCTGTGGTGTGTTGGCTCTTGCTGTATGTAGAATAAAGGGTGAAAGCAGCAAAAATAAATTTCAATTTTAATGTAGTAAAAAGTTAAATATAAAAATCTAAACAACATAATGTTTTTTTTAATGTAAAATTTGTTTTAGATTCTATTAAATTTAAATACATTTTATAGGACATATTTTTATATTTTTGGGATATTATATATTTTATATTAATGTATATGATCATATTTTTCATTAAATTTAAATAATTTACTTTTATACAGTTTGATAATTATAATAAATTACTTTTTATTATTGTACTGTTGTAAGTTGAGAAATATTGGACATTTTTGCCTCTTACAGCAAATCTATCTCCACCTCGAGTCCTCAGGCTCAGGCAGACCACATTGAATCAATATTCAAACCCATCATGTGAACTTCACATTTGGGTGGATTCACACATTGCAGTTAAAAAACACAACAAAAGTAATCATAAATATGCATGCATTTCTTAATTAACTCCAATTTCACCTGTGTTTTAAATTAGAGTTAATTACAAAACTACTTACATAAAAATGAGACATGTGTCTTTATAAAAACGTGTTTTGCTGCATGCATTTTCCTTAACGCGAGTGTTTTCTTCATGCGTATTTGTTGCAGTTGGTAAATGCAACAAAAATGCAGCGGGTAAACCCAGTCTCAGCAGAATATTTTTATCGCACGGTTTATCTTAATCGCTGCCAGTCACTGGAATTTTAAACTAGTTGGCTATTTAAACATTTAGTTGGCTATTTTTGGAGATAGTATTTAAATTTTTTTTCATACATGTCTCCTAAGAGCCTTTTTTTAACATGTTTCCATAACCATAACCTAAAAAAAAAAATTTTTTTATGAGGCAAGTTATATTTCTTATGATGCCGTTTATTGTAGCATGCAATGTTTTGGAAAACTAAAAGAAACATTTTGTGGGGTAGAATGGAAAAATATGCACTTTTGCATTGTTTTTTTTGGTTCTGTTTTTATAGATTTCAACATGGGTTCCAAATGACATGTCAACTTTATTCCATATGTCAACATGATTCTGACAGTACAATAATTTTATCATTCTTGTTATGTTTTATTACTTTACTTTTTTTTTTTTTCAAATTGTCATTTTCTAAGGGTCCATAAAGCATTTTCAGTGATTTTTTGACGTTCAATTGGATTTTCAAATCTGTCAAGAACCGACTCTACAACCATCCCCTTAGACCTCAATTGAAAATTTGAATTGTACTCCACCCGACTTTCTTAAGGTCAGATTTCATAACCACCATGTTTACAATAAATTTGGAACATGTTCATTCTTACGCTTTACGTTAGGTAAAAAAAACACATCCCAGATATTTTTATGTCAGATCCGCGTCCAAAACCTCATAGACATTAATGGAACATGTTTTGTGACGGTAAATCTGACAGAAAAAAACCCTAATATACAAAAGATATAAAATGCAGTTTTAGGATTCAGAATTCAATAAGTATTTTGACATGTCTTGTGTGGACGTAACTTAAGAATAATAACCTTTTTTTCTGTTGATGGTCCTGTGTGATGGCTTTTTTCTGTGAGTTAATTTGCATATATTGGAACCATTTTCAGCCACATGCCGTTTTATTCTATTTTTTAATTATGGTATTATTTTTTCTTTTTTACTGTGTTCTATGTTTGGAATGAATACTGTTATATTTCAATAAATTGGACTTTTATGGACAACACCAATCATGTTTAATTTTTTTATTGCTAATTTTTATATAATAGATGAAAAAAGTTTTTTAAATCAATTTCTTATATTTTTAGAAACTATGTTTTGCTATTTTTGTCTCATTTTAGTCTCTAATCTAAATGTGTTCACTTGATTGCTTGTTCAAGAATTAGACAAAGTAGCTAGAACATCCCTAGATTAATCAAGTTGAACTCTTTTTGACACAATAGGTATCACCAGTAATGCCCCCTTTTTACACTCAAGTAGTTTATATTACTGTTGATACACTTCACTACTCATGCCACTATTAATATCTATTTTTTGGAAGTGATATGTCAGACCTTACCAATGGGTAATGACCGTTGGTGTACCTCTGGTAGGGGCTTCTGTGACCTGAGTTGTTGACATGCTAGGTGTGTTGAGGGCTTCTGTTTCTTTAATCACATCTCAGTATGCAAAGATTGGCAAAAAAATGCAGAAAGAAGTAGCTATGGTCAAAAGGTTAAAAGTCAAAACTTGACATGAAGGGAAGAAGAGCACTTTGTCAAAATATAGAAAAAAAACACAGAACTACTGACCCTGAAACTACTTCAAACTTGAATCCCAGTTTAACTCCTTAAAGGGGATGTATCGCTTCTTTATTTCGGTTGATTCATTCTGCTCTCAGCTTCTCAACTCTAGAAATGCAGGGGCGTTTCTTCCCCTCCCAGCTCGGTGACCTCATTCCACCTTCACTGTTCATGCTGGCTCCCGAGACCCCCCTTCCCTCTCTGAGTCCACATGTCACTGTGTCTCTCCCTATGCAGTCTTATTTTGTAAGAGCTGTATACATACCACAGGCTGCATTCAATCTAGACTGAGCACTGATCTCTTCTCCTCTGGAGCTGGAGATTTGTTACAGTTGAAACCAGCTTTCTATGAACGGCACAGATCTCCCTTCTATGCAGGAGAGTTAGGCACAGAGACACAACTGTGCTGTTTTCTGATTGCAGAATCTGCTGCAGTGTGTTTCTGCTAGGTGTGCAGAAAGAAATTGCTATGGCCCCTAACTCTGAGTCAGAGAGGCTGAGATCGACACACTATTGTGCTGTTTCCTGATTGTAGAAGCCCTGTAGTGTTATTCTGTTTCTTCTGGCTGTGCAGAGTGAAAATGTATCGGTCCCTTACTTTGAGTGAAAGGCCGGAATGCAAGCTCCATGAATACAGCCCACTGGGGGCCGAACAGAATGTAAATGAGCTCTCAGCTAATGAAATGCGAGGAGGAGGGATCCGACCAGCACTGGATATCAGTGTAAACAGAAACAGAAGATAAGGAAAAACTGTGAATACAAGACAGATTTGCTAATGACATTAATTGCAAAGTTACTTGTTTTCACTGTCCCCTTATTCTGAAGACCATTTAATGAAATGATAAAACCCCTTTAAGGACGCAGCAGTTTAGAAATTCTGTTTTGCTTTTTTTCATCTGCACTTTCCAAGAACCATTACTTTTTATTTTTCTGTCTAGATACATATACAAGGGTTTGTTTCTAACAGCTCGCAACCACTGTGTATAGAGCAAGTTTGGTGAGTTAGCCTGTTCTATACCTCCATAACGTCTCAATGACATCATGGAGTGTTAAGAGGCTAAGAACAACAGAATCAGTGAGCACCATCAGGCATGCACTGCACAAAGATGATATTCATTGCAGAGCTGTAATAGCCAAATATCAAACAGTATATTCACTGGTAAAAAGACCACAAAACATGGACTTTGAAGGCATGGAAGCTTGTGATATGGCCTGATATGTTCATTTTCACAGTTTTTTTTCTTTTTTTAACTTCTGGCCATGTGTATGTCTGGAGATCAGTATATGAAGCCTACAATTTTGACTGCCTTAAACTCACCTACAATGGATCCTGTATAGCTTAGGGTTTGATATCATGACACTCTTTGAATGCAATAGTTGTCCTTGGTACAGTAATAGGCGAGAAGTATCTGACACGGTTCCTGCCATGGTCCCAGGCATATACCACGGACCTGCCCGTGTCTCTGTGGTGTTCCGTTTCACTGCACCGGTTGCTGCGGTCCTATCTCCATTCAGGCTGGTCTCTACTGTGTCCCATGTTTCTAAATACTCACCTAGCTGTGTTCCTGTCTGTGTCTGCACACAAACCCTAGAGGGTGCAGCCGCCCGCTGGTCTGGATTTAAAGGGATTTAAAAGGACAGTATACCAATTACTTTTACAATGACCTCCTGGGATATAACCTGGTAAGTTTATTAATATTCACCTGAGCTCCTGGCCACTGCTTCCTGGTGTTACCTGTTGTTATGTCTGTCTGTTCCTATGTTTAACCCTGATGTTTCTACTGTATCCTGCCATCTTGCATGTCTGCCTGATACCTGGGTTCCTGGATTCGGCTGTTATCTGCCGTCCTTAAACCTGTTTACCCTGCTGTGTCCTGCTGATCAGCTTCTAGTCTTCAGTTAACCTTGCTGTGTCCAGGTTGCTCTTCCTGTACCTCCGTACTGCTGTTACCTGCCATTATGCCCGTTTGTACCTGTCTGCCATCATGCCTAGAACTCTGTCATCTGCCTATGGCTACACCAGACTATGATCCATCATCTCTGCCAGCACCCGTTGTCCTTGTTCTGTACTTCGGCTGACACCGTGATTAGCCTACAATCTACGCTTGCAGTGGCACAAAGAATCCACACCAAGCAACCAGTGTCCACGGTGACAGTGTGTATCGGGATAATCTAGATGGCAAACTCCATCCCATGGTCTAGCCCTTGTTTCTAAATAGTAATGCAACTTTCTACAATAACAATGCTCCTATCCACATCGCTCCCTGCTTTGGATCTTGGTTCAATGATCTTGAAAATTAAGCAATGTGAATGAGGTCAATCTTTGTACAGTGCTATATAACTTTACCTTATAAGGGTGCTTTCACATAGCACAGTTTTGGTGCAGTTTTAACTGCGCTCAATTTAAACTGCCTTTATTACCAGCAAGCTTCTTTAGTTGTCTAAATTGTTCAGAAAGATGTGTCAGGTAAGTAATCAATTACTGTGTTTGAAGTCTTGTAGATTACAAACTCACTAATTGATTACTCACTTTCCAAACAGTTTAGATAAATGAAAGAAGCTTGCTGGTAATAAAGGCAGTTTAATTGGAGCGCAGTTAAACCTGCACCAAAACTGCGCTGTGTGAAAGCAGCCTAAGTGAAAAAAATAAATTAAATATTGGTTGCACAAAATGTGTAATTAAAGTGATTAAACATTCAGAATGAGAGCTATGTCTCATCCCAGTCACTGATAGTGTGTGTCAGGTATAATTAATTGTAAAGTAATAGAAGCAGCAGCAGCACTGAAGACAAAAATATATGGGTGCTCGCCTTTGCAGACCTGAAGGCCAGAATTCAATACAAAATAAAAAGAAAAATTAACAGCGCATCCAAAAAAGTGGTTCTTTTATTCACCCCAACGGCAACGTTTCAGCTCTGAATAGAGCCTTTCTCAAGGTATAATTAATAGCCAGCAGGCACCTTGTATGGAGCATGTTCTCCCTCTGAGCGAGCTTCAATATTTCCCTCCGAGACATCTTGACATATATGCACATCAGCTGTCAGTGAGGGCATAAAAGTCATGTAATAGAGAGACCAGATTTCCTGGGAAAATGTATAAAAATGCTACGGTTAGAGGACAGCCTCTCTACTTCAAAAATAAGTTAGTGGGTTTCTAAGAAAGAAGAAAAGTCTTCAGCAACTGATGACCAAAGAAACAGAAAATGTCTGGTTATTACCTAGAACATATATTTGATGTATCCCCTGCAAGGCTATATTCTTAGTTGACAGATTTATATTATATAGTTCTGCAACCAAAGCAATGACATCCATCTGGATGGGGTTGTTTCTGCTGCGGCACATGAACTTCTGTTTAAAAACGTAAAGGAACCGTTGATAAAAGTAAACAAAAGATAAACTTACTTACAATGTGCTTCAGCCTAAAACATCCCCCTAGAAATCATACACGAGAAAAACAAGGTTTAACATTATTTGACACTATTTTAATGAGGACTAAAACATCAAAAGAGCCGTATAGTAAATTCCTCCACTAACATCCAAACACTCAATAAACAGTCCAAAAACTCTGAACTTCTTCAAAGTAGCTATGAAAAAAATCATAAAATGCAGCGTTCAAATCCCACCGTGCAACTCCACTTCTGATACCGAGTCTATAATAAAATCATAGAAGACGAAATAATGCAGAGCATCCTGATCATTTCCATTGATTTTTTTTAAAGAGTGCAGACACTTTCTGTTAATTTAATTCAATCTTTATGTTTCTTATGGTATGATAGGGGCGGATTATGATGCTGTTTATTGGGTGTTTTTGGCACGGATTCCATCTCTAAAACCGTGTCAAAAATGACTATAAAACTCTTCCAGTTCATTTTCATTAATTCCTATGTAAAAACTGTGTCATCTTTCTTATGATGCTTTTTTTTAAATCACTTATTTCGGTGCTGTTTCCAGCTCGAAACAATAAGTGACATCAATTCTTGAGACATTTTCAGCAAGTAAGATATGCATAAGAAACAACGGAGAGCTTCAAATTAGCATTCGAAATGCCTCACACAAAATGTGCCTTGCTTTTGATGCGGTTTTGGATGTGGATCCACACTCCATATCCACCGTTGCAAAAAAATTGTTTACGCTTTAACCATTTAACTTATTAATAGTTACACTGAAGTGTGGTTTATATTTATTTTAATGTAAACTCCTAACTAACTAACTAACAAATAAATTTGATTTAATAGCATTAATGTAGGAGCTTTTTTGCCCTGACATATGAAGATGTAAATGATGGCTATAGTATATGAAGTGTAAGGTATAAACAGCATGATTCGTTTTATATAATTGCTATGTATATAATATGCAATGATGACTATACTTTTGTCATTAATGATTTATTGTGTAGCATATGCTGATAGTGAAATCCTGTATGGGGTTAGGAAAGGGCACTAAAATGTTCCATTTGGCTTTGAATTCACTGTACTACTTTTTTACTTTTGTAAGTATGAAAAATAAAATGCATTTGTAAACTTGTATTATTTTGTCTTCTTTAATTTTATTATAGACAGTATCGGAAGTGGAAATGTTTGGTGAAATTTAAACACTTTGGGGGACATGAAACAGGCTGCACAAGTTTTCTGGCGTGATTTGGGTAAAAAAACAAACTGTCGCCTGCCCTGTCTTTATACTGTATATTACTAAAAGGTCTTGTGGCAAATCTTGACGCACGTCTGACATCCTTGACTGTTTTGTCTGTGCCACATTCATAAGATTGAACATATTTATGAATGTGTCTCAACAGAATGTGTCACTAAAATGGAGTACTAATCCATGCTAATTTCAAAGTGGCGAGGCTGAGACAAATTTTTTTTTCAGACACATTTTTAGCCCACATTTTGGAGCATGTCTGGCTTACAACCGGCGTGGACTTCCTAGGATACATACAGCGGAGACACATAAGAGGAAAATGTCTCCAACACCAGTTCAACCAAAGTTGTACTTTACTGAACTTGCTGAAAAAGTATACTTAGCAATTCCCCCAAAAACACATATACAAGAGTGTGAGCAAGGTTCATGTGCTACACAGCGCACTGTCAGAAGTATGTTTTCCAGATACAAAATAAGTTTACCTTCCAATGGTCTCAGAAATGGCGACCATTATATGCCTTACACAACAGGAACAATTGTATGTGGTGCAATTCAAGGGCATGCTCGTGGTGTAGCACAACAGGTTACAATCTGATTAATTATACCCACTATTCCCAAAACATAGATAACAGTCAGAGATTGAGAGGTGAACAGGTTGCAGTACTAACAACACCAATATCAAGCTTTCTTCAATGCCCCAAATCAGGAAATGTTCCTGAATAGTCACTTATGGCCTGACACCGAGTCTGGCTCTTATTAAGCTAACTACAGGCCTGGTAATAGCTCCAGGTAAGCTGGCATGCATGCTACTGACCTGGTTCTACCTTGGAGTTGCACACAGTCACAGCTCCAGGATGAGGCTCCCCTCTGTCGGAATCTGAAATCCAAGATGGCGGTCACTCCTCTCTGTTTATGGATCCTGGCACAATGTCTGTTCCATCTCCATGCTTTCCTCACCAACAGCATAAATGCAGCCATAAGAACTCTCCCAACAGAAGCTGGTCACCGTTGGATTTACAGAGGCAGGAGAACTAGGCAGAATTGTGCTCTCTCAGTTCCAACTGTCACTCTGTAAAATGGCTGCTGCTTTGCAGTCTCTCAGTCACATGACACACAAATCACATGTCTTACACATAAGATTTTAAGATTTCACTTTTAGTACAATATATAGTTCTCAATATAATAAGATTCTTAACATTATAAAAAAGAACCTTCCGTTCTCTACAGACAGGACAACATACGTGAAGTAATAAGACATAATATTAGGTTTGTGCTGAGGCGGGCACCCACCGTAGGGAATCTGTTATCCCCAAGTCTGTTTACATCCAATAAACAAATACAAAATACCTGGTTGACGACCAGAGGATCATATCACTATGGCCAACAACGTTGCATTACCTGCAAATATGTACAATGTGCCAAAGAATTTTCTTCAACAGTTACAAGAGAGTGTTTTAAAATCCTCTTGTACATAAATTGCAACACTCGCAATATAATATATCTAATAACATGTTCTACTTGCTGCAATATGTTGGCTGCAGTACTAAAAATTTTAAAACAAGGATACGCAGACACCTCTCGGACATAAATAAAACAGAAAGAATGAACGTCTCTATCCCTTCAAAACATTTTTTTCAATGTCATTCAGGCAATACGAGCACATTTACCTGTAGTGCCATAGAAGTCGTTCACAGACCGTCCCGGGGAGGAGACTTGAGAAAAAAGTTGTAATCCTGCGAGGCCTGGTGGATTTTTCGCTTGAACACCAGGGCCCGGCTGGGATTGAATAAGCGGCATGACATCATGTTTCATTATTAATAGATAACATGAAAAATCTAGCCAGATAATGCGATTGGTATAGCATGATTATGTGATTTTAATGTTATGTATACATTTTAGTTTTTAACATAGTTTGTTGCAATATATGTCATGTGACTTCCTTTTTTGATTATATAAGGAAGTTGCGATATACTGACGTCACACCATGAGTAAGGGAGGGATCTCCCGAAACGCGTCGGTGGTACGCTCACTATGCTGCATGCTATCCTTGTATGGATTTTAATGGGTTAAAATAAAAGCTACAAGTTTTACTTTATACAAAAAAATATTTTTGAAGAGTTGCTGGATTGTTTACAGTTTTTTCAAATTGGATGTATGTAAGAGACTGACCTCAGACCTCTTCACTCTCCGTGCAACTACCCTTCACTCAAGTAGGTGAGCTGAATTGTTTGTACTATTTTTGTGAATAAACACAACAAGCCTGTTTCACCATTCCACAGCAGGAAACATATATAAAGTTCTGTGAGACACTTGCATTTATACTGACAAATGCTACGAGTACACTAACTGACTGGAAAGTACATCTGTCTAGTCTGTGCCAGTTTTCATACATGTGCCCCTTAGTTTTTTTTAGTCGTTATCACCTCTACTTTGAAAACAAGTTTAGAGACTTTGGGGCACATGTAGGAACAACAAGGGCATAATAAAAGGGCAGAAGTGTATGCAAGCAAGAAAATAACAGATGGTGTGGTGATGTGATTATTTTGGCTAAAAGTATTTGGGTTGCAAGCAGAATATTTATCAAATGCTCTGCCCTGTAACTTTACTTTGGTTACTATATAGACTTTCAGTATTTATCAACAGGGAGCAGAACAAAGTGCTCTTAAACATTTTAAACACTGGAATTTGAAATCTGCTCTATAAAAGTACAGCACAAAGCAGTGTTGAAGAGTGGGTTTTGAGAACTTGGATATATGTGCATTGCTTATGCAGAATGCTGAATACAAAAATCCATTATGAGGACAAAAGAGGAGTATACAGTTAGGATACATCCAGACATAGTTACATAGTTTATAAGGCCGATAGAAGACATACATGCATTCAGTTCAGCCTACTGTGCTATAATGTTGATCCAGAGGAAGGCAAAAACCCCCATGAGGTAGAAGCCAATTGTGCTCATTTTAGGGGAAAAAAATTCCTTCCTGACTAATCTAACATTTGGAATAAATCCCTGGATCAACGACCTTTCTCCAGAATTCTAGTCACTATAACTTGTTATATTATTACACTCTGGAAATGTATCAGACCCTTTTTGAACTCTGTTAGTGAAGTCCCTGTGACAAGTTCCTCTGGCAGAGAGTTCCACAGTCTCACTACTCTTACAGTAAAGTTTCCCCAAGACCTAAAGGATGCCTCCTTGTTTTTTATCCAGTCCTGGATATAAATAAATCTTGGGAGAGATCTTTATATTGACTTTTAATATATTTAAACATATTTATAATGTCTCCCCAAACCCTAATCTTGCTAATCTTTCTGGGAATTCTAATCCACCCAGTCCTTTAATTATTTTCGAACTTGTTCCAGTGATTGCAGCAGCTAAGGAAAAGACGAGGGAAGGAGCTCTCTCTGTCCCCATTGGAGCCACCATGGCACAATCATGGGCTCCAAAGGCTTCCCTGAGGGCCCGGAAGCCTTTGTTATCTGTGACATCACTATGCCCAGCTATGCCCCATGGGCGTATTTTACACACGAAAAAAGACTGATGTTGAGGCTCTGTTTCAAACATGTTGCCCAACGTGTCACAGGAAAACAGTCTCTGAATCACATGGATAGGTAAAAGTATCAAAAAGTTATCCCCAGATAAAGAAACAAATGTCAGATTTTAAAAATGGTGCTCTGTCAGGGAGGTCAGAACTGTCTGCGGTGGTAAGGGGTTAAAACATGGTAGAAAAGATCAATTCTCTTATTCATCAAGTGTGTAATTAGCATTTCAATTAAACAATTTTTTTATGTTTGAGGCATTAAAGTAAGTGGAGTGGAGTGTGATGCTCTGCTTTCTAATGAGCCATTTGCTGCTGTAACTGCTGTTGAGGCTTGTAAAGCTTTCAAAGGTGTATGTGTGAAAAAATTGCCAACAATCCAATGGTAGACAGCCCATGAAGCTTAACCACACTGTGCAAAGGCAAAAAAGGCAGCACAGAAAATAATGATAAATATTCAAAATCACTTTATTGTAATACAACAAAAATACTGCATGTATAGAAACAGAGGACAAAGGCACTTACAATGTTCACATACTTTACGATCCATTGGAAATTCAATTAGCTAGTATGTTCATTATCATGGCTTGTGACTTACTAATATGTTCCTGTTTAAATAGAGGTAAGCCACACCTCTTCCCCACTATAAGAAGGGAAATATTTATATTTAAAACGAAAATACGAACGTATGAAAATAAGAAAAAAGATAACATAATAATAACAATAATAAGAGAAAAGAATAATAATCATAGTGTATAGCCATGTCGGAACATAAAATCAGTCCTGTAGGATGAGTCATTTTTAATCTTAGAATCCAAAAGACTTCTATACCTAGGAGTAGCCTCTGGCACTCGCCACCTCTGACTGGTCTGTTAATGCATTCAATGCCCCAATATGAAGAAACAGTGAAATCACCTGCATGTGGGTTAAGAAAATGTTTTGCTACATTAGATGGATTATGTGCGCCCAGATAACTAACAGCTCTGATATGCTCTTGGATACTAGTTTGCAATTTTTGCATAGTACAGCCTACATATGATACATTACATATGGTGCATTGAATATAATATATAATGTGAGGACAATTGGCTTCCACCTACTGTAGCGCAAACAGTAAAAAGTTCTAGTTCGATTAGAACCTTGAACTTTTGTGAGTTCGGTTTGGAATTCTATTCAAACTCAAACCCCATTAAAGTTAATGGAAGAAGATGTTCTAGTTCATTTTTATACCTATGCAGCTGAGGGGAAGTTAGAGTTACCATCGATAACAGTAAACTGGATGCGTGAAACAACTTAATGAAGAAAATGTGGCTCTAAGAGTAACAGAAAATTGAGAGGCTAAAATATTTCATTCCTTTCAATGGCTAACTGAAAAGATGAGGACAGCTTGCAAGCAGGGGCAAAGTTATAGGAGGTGCAGCTGTAGCAGCTGATACAGGGCCCTGCCCCTTTGACATATAGGATATTTGGAGG
Source organism: Phyllomedusa bahiana (assembly GCA_025379985.1). Classification (NCBI taxonomy): domain Eukaryota; kingdom Metazoa; phylum Chordata; class Amphibia; order Anura; family Hylidae; genus Phyllomedusa; species Phyllomedusa bahiana. The sequence goes on from JAODAL010000899.1 coordinate 165,379, forward strand.
TGGTGTTTTAAACAATTACTGAACCCCCAAAACTGCAAAAAAAAGCACTTTAGGGCACTGAGTATGATTTAGCAAATTCAAGCACTCTGTATAATATATATCCCAGTATATAAGAGTTAGGCGTTATGTGAGCCTGAAAATGTCGCCAAATAACAGCTTCTGGGTGTGGGAAAGATGCAGCCAGCAATAACAAACTCCCTAACTATAGATGTCTATGGAGAGGAAGATGCTATCTTACTAACTAAGAGCAGTCTGTACAGTACAGAGAGTGAGCTGAAAATGGCATTCACAAGGCAATACTGTGAAAAATATAAAACATGGTCATTTGATTTTAGCAGCCAATGAGAGCCCTACGCATCAGTGATGATGTTTTTGCTCTGCATTTATTGGATGGCCGCCAAAAGTGCAGAAAGGTGATTGGATGGCTGCCGAAAGCCGCTGAAAACAAAACTGAAAATGGCGTGTCGAACTAGATCTAGAACTTTACTCGAATGAACAGTAAAATGTTTGGTTCTGTTCGAGTTCTAAAAATTCGAGAAGTTCTACTAGAACTTATCTTTTCTAGAACAGTTCAATCAACACTACTTCCACCACATCAATAATGTGATTTTTTTTTCCCAGCAAATTTACATGATAAACGTCTGCTTATACCACATTTGTAAAATCCTTCGGATGTTAACCATCAGAAACATTCCTTTTTAGGCTAGGGCCACATAGAATAGGACAAAAATGTTGGAAAGCCAATGTTTTTTTGTCGCAGGAATGCGGTTTTTGTCACTGATTTGCACAAAAACCACGGTCGGTTTTAACATTTGCCGAAGGAAAATCGCAAAACTCCGTCAGAATTTACCAAATGTTGCATATTCCTCTGGATTTTTAAACGTGCCAGTTAAAAATCCGTGCTGTATAGACTGCTGCATGGGTATTTAATTGCTGTCTATGCTGCACAGTGTACTGTCTGATTCTAGGAAGTTTCAAAATACTGAAACCGCAGAAAACCCGACGGTATTTCTCTGCTGTGTAGACATAGTCTTACGGTACTTGGAAAAACATTTTTTGTGACAAATGTGCAAACTGAACAAAAATGTCTTTCAATGAATCTTCTTGTTCAAATATCAAATATTTATGTATGATGTTTTTAATTTTATTATATCCCATGCTATATGTAGTGACAAAGGTCAATGAAAACATATTGATCGGCATAAATGAACGGGGCTGCGCCAGATATCCGGCGTCTTTTCAGCCCGATATCAGATGCAGCCCCGTTTATACAGGGCGCACTAGAAGCTTAGCAAAGCTACATATTTCTGGGTGCATTACAGCTGCAACAGGTATACCACTTTCAAGGTAATATACCTAATCCAGAAATGTCGCCCTAGCGCTGGAACGCGCCTGATTTATGACCTGCTGTATAGATGCATTCTATTCCAGTATAATGCACATGAAATTTGGTGTTTTAACGCAAAATTTCACTATCTTTGATTAGTTTTTAATTTTCATTGTTTTAACAAATCTTTCTTTGTTTATGTTATACAATACAGGGTGGGCCGTTTATATGGATACACCTAAATAAAATGGGAATGGTTGGTGATATCAACTTCCTGTTTGTGGCACATTAGTATATGGGAGGGGGAAAACTTTTCAAGATAGGTGTTGACCTTGGCGGCCATTTTGAAGTAGGCCATTTTGGATCCACCCTTGTTTCTTATTGGCTGTTTTATCCGAAAGATTACATGTGATTTCTGGATTTGATTGACTGTTTACTGTTGTTGTACACTACTTCTGAGGAAGCGCCGGTTTTAAGTGTTCTTTTACATTGTAATTCATTTTGTGAAGGTTTAGGGCATGTCCCCACGGCACGGGTTTTCGGACGGTTTTTCAGCCGTTTGCGGCTTTTCAGACCGCCTAAAAACCGGCCGAAAGTGAGCACAATTGTGCTCTATGGAAAACCCGTGCAGCAGTCCCCACTGCACGGGTTTTCCGCCCGGCGGCTTTGTGGCCGGCGGACTGGCGACAAAACATTGAACATGCACAATCTTCCGTCCGGTTTCCAGACGGAACATGTGCATCTCAATGGGAGGGGGGAGGGCTCTTCTCCGCTCATCACAGAGAAAAGCCGCCCCCCCCCCTCCGCAGCAGAGGGGATGGCCGCAAAACCGGACAAATACCGGCCGGCCAACCGACCGCTATTTGTCCACTGCCGTGTAAACGGCCCCTGACACTCCTTTGCATTTTTAAAAATAAATTCAATTTTATTAAAACACCACTTCATTGCCTCTTCTGAGGCTTGCTTCCTGCAACGAGCGTCGGGTCGGTTTTTCTTCTTATGGAAAGGAAGTGTATCCTTAGGACTACAAGTGGCAGTTTCCTGTCCAGCCGCAGTCAGTGATGTGAGGGGCGAGATAAGGACACCAGGATCCCAGACATGGAAACAACAGATTCTATCCGGGCATGACACTGTGATGGCAGACATGAGAAGAATGGATTCCAGACGAGCAGACATGACATTGTCTGTCCTAGCATTGGATTTTGGACCAGCAAGCGTGATACCAGGAACAGTAGACCCTGGACCAGCAGGCGTGACAACAAGAACAACAGATTCCAGCCCAGCAGGCATGACACCAGGAACAGCAGATTCTGGAACAGCAGGCATGACAACAGGAACAGCAGATTCTACACCAGAAGGTGTGATAACAGGTACAGTAGATTCCAGACAAGCAGACATGACACCAGGAGCAGTGGATTCCATACCAGCAGGCCTGACACCAGGAGCATTGGATTCCGTACCAGCAGACGTGACACCAGGAATAGTGGATTGTGAACCAGCAGACTTGGCACTAAAAACAGTGGGTTCCAGACCAGCAGATGTGACACCAGGAACAGTGGATTCTGAACCAGCAGTCAAAATACCAGAAACAGTGGATTCCGAACCAGCAGATGTGTCACCCAGAACAATGGATTCTGAAGCAGCAGGCATGACACCAGGAGCAGCGGATTCTGGATCAGTAGACTTGGCACCAATAACAGCGGGTTCTAGACCAGTAGATGTGACACCAGGAACAGTAGATTGTGAACCAGCAGGTTTGGCACCAAAAACAGCGGGTTTCAGACCAACAGATGTGACCAGGAACAGTGGTTTCCGAACCAGCAGATATGATACCAGAAACAGTGGATTCCGAAGCAGCAGATGTGTCATCCAGAACAATGGATTCTGAACCAGCAGGCATGACACCAGGCACATTATATTCTGGACCAGCAGACTTGGCACCAATAACAGCAGGTTCTAGACTAGAAGATGTGATACCAGGAGCAGTGGATTCTGAACCAGCGGCCTGACACCAGGAACAGCTGATTCTGGACAAACAGGCATGACACCAAGAACAGCAGATTATGGACTAGCAGGCTTGACACCAGGAACAGAGGATTCTTGACCAGCAGACGTGACACTAGGAACAGCGAACCCTGGACCAGCAGGCATGATACCAGGAACAGTGAATTCTGGACCAGCAGATGTGTCACCCAGAACAGTGGATTCCGAACCTGCAGATGTGTCACCCAGAACAGTGGATTCCGAACCAGCAGTCATGATACCAGAGACAGCGGATTCCAGACCAGCAGGTGTGACAGAAACAGCGGACCCTGGATCAGCAGATATGACACCAGGAATAGCGGATTCCGGACCAGCAGATGTGTCACTCAGAACAGTGGATTCCGAACCAATAGGTATGACATCAGGAACAATGGATTCTAAACCAGTAGACGTGGCACCAATAACAGTGGGTTCCAGACCAGCAGATGTGACACCAGTAACAATGGATTCTGAGCTAGCAGGCATGACACCAGGAACAGTGGATTTTGGACTGGCAGACATGACACCAGGAACAGCAGACCCTGGACCAGCAAGACTGACACCAGGAACAGCGGATTTTGGACCAGGAAATGTGTCATTCAAAAGAGTATATTTTTCGAACCAGCAGGTGTGACACAAGGAATAGTGGATTCTGGACCAGCAGATGATTCATCCAGAACAGTGGATTCTAACCAGTAGTTGTGACAACAGGAACAGTGGGTTCCAGGCCAGTAGGCATGACACCAGGAACAATAGAGTCCAGACCAGCAGACTTCACAGCAGGAATAGCAGATTCTGGACTTGCAGGCATGACAGCAGGAACAACGGATTTACGACAAGCAGACATGACACCAGGAGCGGTGGATTCCAGACCAGTAGATGTGACATCAGAAACAAAAGATTCTGGACCAGAAGACGTGACCCAATAATAGCAGGTTCCAGACCAGCAGATTTGACACCAGGAACAGCTGATTCTGGACCGGCAGGCATGAGATCAGGAACAGCAGATTCTGGACCAGCAGGTGTGACACCTGGAACAACGTATTCTGGACCAGCAGACATGACAGCAGGAACATCAGATTCTGGACCAGAAGGTGAGACAGCAGGATGAGGAGACGTAACACGAGGAACAGTGGATTCTGGACCAGCAGGCATGACACCAGAAACAGTGAAATCCAGACTGGCAGGCATGACAGCAGGAACAGCGATATCCAGACTGGCAGGCATGACAGCAGGAACAGCAGATACCCGATGAGGAGAGGTGACACCAGGAACAGCGTATTCCAGATCAGGAAGCATGATTCCTGATAAGCAGACATGATACCAGGAACAGTGGATTCCAGAACAGCAGGCCCGACACCAGGATCAGCGGATTCTAGACTAGAAGATGTAACACCAGGAACAGTGGATTCCAGACCAGCAGGCATGACAGCAGGAACAGCGAAATCCGGAATGGCAGGCATGACAACAGGAACAGTGTATACTAGATGAGAAGACGTGACATCAGGAACTTAAGACGAGACAGCAGGAACAGCGGATTCTGAACCAGTGAGCGTGACAGCAGGAACAGCGGATTCCAGATGAGGAGACTTAACACCAGGAACAGCGGATTCTGGAACAGCAGTCATGACAGCAGGAACAGTGAAATCCAGACTGGCAGGCATGACAGCACAAACAGCGGATACCAGACAAAGAGACTTGATACCAGGAACAACATATTTCAGATCAGTAGGCATGACAACAGGAATAGTGGATTCTGGACTTGCAGGAGTGACAGCAGGAACAACAGTTTCCAGACAAGCAGACGTGACACCGGGAGCAGTAGAAATCAGACCATTAGGCATAATATCAGGAACAGCAGACTTCGGACCAGCAGGCATCACATCAGGAACAAAAGATTCTGGAACAGCAAACATGGCCCCAATAATAGCAGGTTCCAGACCAGCAGATGTGACATCAGGAACAGCTGATTCTGGACCTGCAGGCGTGACACCAGGAACCGCATATTCTGGACCAGCAGGTGTGAAATGAAGAACAGTGGATTCTGGACCAGCATATATAACACCAGGCACAGCGGACTTCGGACCAGCAGGCGTGACATCAGGAATAGCGAATTCTAGACCAGCAGGTGACACCAGGAACAGTGGATTCTGGACCAGCAGATGTAACACCAGGAACAGCAGATTGCAAACCAGCAAATTCTGGACCAGCAGGCATGTTACCAGGAACAGCGGATACTGAACTAGAAGGTGTGATAGCAGGTACAGCGGATTCTGGACCAGAAGTTGAGACAGCAGGAACAGCAGATTCCGAACCAGTGGGTGTGACACCAGAAACAGTGGATTCCAGACGAGGAGACGTGACACCAGGAACAGCATATTCTGGACGAGCAGGTGTGACACCAGGAGCAGTGGATTCTGGACCAGAAGACGTGACACCAGGAACAGCAAATTCCGGACTGGCAGGTGTGACAGCAGGAACAGTAGATTCCAGATGAGAAGACGTGACACCAATAACATGGGATTTCGGTTCGGCAAGTGTGATACCCAGAACAGTGGACTCCGAACCAAGGCAGGGCACAAGGAACAGTAGATTCAGTATCAACAGGCATGACACCCGGAAGAGCGGATTTCAGACCAGCACACGTGACACCAGGAAGAGCGGATTTCAGACCAGCATGCATGACACCAGGAAGAGCGGATTTCAGACCAGCATGCATGACACCAGGAAAAGCAGATTCCTAACCAGCCGGTCTGATACCAAGAATAGTGGATTCTTTACCAAAAAGCATGACAGCAAATTCCAGGCAAGCAAACATGACACCAGGACCAGTGGATTTCAGACCAGTAGACGTGACACCAGGAACAGCAGATTCTGAACCAGCAGGTGTGAGACCAGGATGTGTGACAAGGTTCTGGAGAGCAGGAGACATGAGGACAAGGGAGACAGTAGACTTAGGATGAGATGCAGACATCAGGAGACCGAGACAGGGTAACAAACAGCAGGAAGGACCAGGACACCAAAAGACAAGCACTAAAGCATCAAAGCAAAGGGCTGAGGCAGGAACATAACCAGTAGATGGACAGAGGTCAAAACCAAGCAAGCAACAAATGTAAGGCTTGAGTCAATGGAGCACTAGAATACAAGAATCTCAGAGGGCATGAGCTTTAGTGCAATGGACCCTAGGATGTCCATCAGATACTGAAGTCTAGACTGGAAGTAGTAGCTGGGTTATATAGCTCAGCCAGGCAGGTGTCAAGCTAAGCTGAGGGGGTACTGAGAGGCATGTGTTAACTGCTCGATGGTAACAGCAGACAGAGCAAAGGCAAGATTCCACCACCAGGATCTAAAGGTAAGTTGCTGACAAAGGGGGGCAAGACAACTTGCTGATTTTGACAGTAATCTACAACAAACATGCTTTTCTTCTTCTTGAAAATATGCGTCAGTAGAACAATTCCTTTTTGCCCTCACAAATTCACCTATCAGAATGCTTCTAATTGTATGTGAAGGATGACAGGAACCTGCCTCCAATGCTGTATCTTTATGAAAGCAATGTGTAGTTATAAGTAGGGATGAGTGAATCGAATCTGACAAAGTGGAATTGATTTTGAATTTCCAGAAAAATTTGATTCTAAATGAAGCCAAATTTCCTGGCGATTCGTGGTAACGAATTGTTTTTTTCTAAAATAGCCACAAGCAGATGGCGTGACTTGGGGCAAAGAACTATGGGAGAAAGAAAGGAACGCCCTCAATGCCATGACATGCAGTCATGCAGCCAATAAGCAGCCAGCCAGCTTCTGAGATGTCACAGCTCTATAAATAGGCCAGTCATTTTACATTCTGCCACTTGCCACTGTGTCTCTTATGTATATGGATCTCTCTGCAGCAGCACTAGATTGCACTCTGTGACAAATACTTCCAATTTTATAGTTACTGGGGTGGAATACCTTTCAATTACACAGTGTGTGTGTGTCATATATACACATATTCCGTTTTTTTAATTTGGGATATTGCTCTCTGTGCCAAAGAGTTAATATTCACTTATAGTGGGGAACAATCTTTGGAATACAGTGTGTGTGTTTCTCACATACACACATCTCTATTACAGACAGTTCAGTCTTTTGGGATATTGCTTTCTTTAGCAAAGAGTTACTTTTTTCACTTATTGTGATGAACTATCTGTAAAATACAGTGTGTGTATTTCTAAAATACACACATATCCATTACAGGCAGGTTATTATTTTAGGATATTGTTCTCTGGGCCAAACAGTAAAATTGTGACAGATGATTCCACAGATTAAGACAGAACCTGTTGTGTTAAATGCTGATACATGTAGAAAATCCCCCCCCCCCCTCCACCAAAAGAGTGGAGAAGGTGTCAGTAGTAATTTTGCGTTGACGTCACTGATCATTTTGTCCTTCTTTTGATCTGTCGATGTCTGCTTTCAATCGGTCAATAATCCTTCAGGATTGTTAAAACGAAAAAGAAACAGGAGTTGATACAAAAGAGAGATGACAAGTAAATGTCTGCTGTGTTATGTATTCACTCCTGCTTTTGGCTATCTAATCATCAGTCAATCCTGATGAAAACAAAAGACCATTTGTCAAAGTTTGGGTGAGGCAGCATGGCTGATCTAATATGATGCATCAGGCATTGTTGTGTGGAAATCCTGGCTGATCCAGGCCCGATTCATCTTGAAAAATATGAGTCTCTCCACATTTTGGGTGGACAAGCGAGTTCTCCTTGGGGTAACTATGGGGTAATTATGGCCTCTGCCACACTGAACACTCGCTCTGATGCCACACTACTGGCTGGGCATGACAGCTTCTCTAGTGCAAACTTGGCAAGTTGCAGCCACAAATCCAGTTTGGCCGCCCAGTAGTCCAGCGGATCTTCAATGTGGGGTGGCAGGGTGCTGTCCAAGTAGGCCACCATCTGCTGGTTCAGTGGTTGCTCCAGGTCCTGCTGCTGTTGGTGAGTACCTTCCTCACTAGGTGGGTGAAGAAAGCTGCTCATCAATGACTCCAGAATCAGGTTGCTGCTGATGGAGCTGGTACTGCTCCTACTGTCCCCGCAAAGCAGTCATGGCAGTGGTACATGAGCACTGAGGAACCCCCTGGTCAGACCTGACAGAGGAAGGACGATGGCGCAGATAGGCAGCGGCCAACTGACTACATAGGCAATTGCCTCAGTGAACAACTGCTGGCACATTGAGTGGCAAGGAGCAGGAGCATCTGGACCGGTAGATGATTGGAAAGACAGACAGCTCCCTTCGGCAGAGGTGGTGAAGCTTTGACTGTCTGAAATGGGATGCGTGCCACTGGGTGCTGCTGCTGGTGCTGCGGCAGGATGAAGCACCACATCTGAGACACGTTCCTTCCAGGCCACTGGATGGTGATGCTACATATGTTGATGCAGGGCTGTGGTGCCAAAATTAGGTCCGTGGCCTCCTGACCTCACACTGCTGCCACCCTGCTGACTCCGGCCACACAAACGACTTGCTTGCTGCGCCACTGCCTGACATGCAGACTGCCGCACTCTTCTCCCGATGATGATGATGAAGCCCTTGCTTCATCCGGCTCCCAAGTCATCGATTAGTGTTTGCCCGTCACTGCTGTCCTCCTCAATGGTCTCGGTGTACAGAGCCTGACCGCTCGCAACATAACCTCCCATGCCACTCTCCTCATCACTACTTGCCCGCCTACTGCAAGAAGCAGCGGATGTCTGCCCCACCTCTTTGCTGCCCAGCAGCTGCTCACTGTCCTCAAATAGTTTGTCCTTGCTGTATGGTGGTGCAGAACCCATAGCACATAGTAGTTCTCTGTCTGAAGGAACCAAATGGGACAGAGGTGGACTGAGGACAGGTGAGGGCCCCTAACCTGCCAACCAAGGGTTGTGCCAATTCTTGGCTGGGGTTGTCAGATGGCAGCTGGGAGGAAGTGGATGACCTAGTCAACCATTTAAGAACCGTTGGCTTGGTGGTCAACGCATGGCTGCTAGATTTGGCCTTGCCGAGTGACCCCTGCAGCGACATCTCCTTACTGTGCTGCAACCTGTGCCTGCTCCAGGAACATTTATGCCACTGCCCCTCCCATGTGAAGGGCCTGGCGCCTCTGTGTATGATATACTGTTTGATCAAAAATTTATAATAAAATAAACTCTGTTTAATGTAGATGTGTGTATGACAAATACACTGTATTTCAAAGGTGTTTCACCTTATAAGTGAATAAAGTAAGTCTTTGGCACAGAGAACAATACCCCAAAATAATAACCTGCTTGTAATGGAGATGTGTATATGACAAATACACAAGCTGTATTTCAAAGGTCTTTTTTAGACAAATAAGTTATTTGACAAAATAACTGCCGACACCCTATCTACTCTTTCTGGGGTGTGTGCTCTTCATGTATCAGCGTTTAACAGAACAGGTTCTGTCATAGTCTGTGGAATGGTGGTGTAAAAGGAGTGCAATCTTTGACGCTATAGTAGGATCTTGGCCCTCAGCTCGGTTCTTTCCAATTGGTGCTCATATTACCCTATCAGTCTGTGTTCCCACTTTAGTTATTTGGTCAGTTTTGACCCCGTAACAGCCCAGATAAGGGAAGTGTGAAGCGATTCTAAAGGCACTGCCTGTCATCTGCCTGTCATACTAAATCACAACATTGTTTCAATACCAAACCACGCTCCCTATGCATATTTCAGCATGGCACAATATTCTACAACACAAAACAGGCTTTCTGCAGCTGTTTCGATTCATCGCAAATTAATTCGGAACAAAACTAATTTTACCATGATATTTCACAGAGCCACAGTCAGCTTCATACTCACACTTCCTGGTTAAGTTGTGGGTGATTCTATATATCTGATTCAGGGGCATAACTAGAGAAGCCAGGGCCCCAAAGCAAACTTTTGGATGGGGCCCCCTACCCCTCCCCCCCTCCCTGACCACGACCATGTACCAGGACATGTTGTTAGATAATGTAGATAATACAAGGGGCAAATACCTCACCATACATATCATCATCATACGGCTACCAAACAAATCCCACTATACCAAGACTAACATTAATAACCATAAACTACTACATATGGACCTGACTATACCACCAGAACACGACCACAAAGTGACTGAATAATACCCCTACACTATTACTGATCAGTGCACAAAGACCAATAGTACCTCCATATAGTGACCATATAGTGGTAGACACCAGTTCACACAGGCTCTGTAGACATATAAGTGATTACAGTGTAGTTACATCTTGTGACTCACAGGTGACGTTTCTCTGACCAGTCGTTGACTTTCCCCTTTGTTCTGCATCCGGTCCAGGCCACCATGATGACATCTCCCAACCACTTGTCCCTGCAGATTTTGACACAAATATCTTAGAATCCTGGCTTTTCCAGCACCTGCCCCCCTGGCTATATGTGGTCCATTTAGGCAGGCAGGGTTTAGATAGGATATATAGGGCCCCAAATAGGCAAGGTTTAGGTAGCCAATAGAGTGCCCATATAGGCAGGCAGGGTTTAGGTAGCGATAGAGAGCCAAACAGGTAGACAGGGGTTAGGTGGGCTATAGGGGCCATCTAGGTAGGGTTTAGGTAGCTAAAGGGGCCCCAAATAAGTAGACAGGCAGGCTTCGGGGGCTATATAGGTAGGCAAGCTTTAGGGGGCTATAGGGGCTACATAGGCAGACAGGCTTCACGGTAGCTATAGGGCTATTCAGGCAGGCAGGCTGGGGGGTATAAAGGCAGGCTTATGGGGGTCTACAGGCAGGTTTATGGGGGTATACAGGCAGGTTTATGGGGTATACAGCAGGCTATGGGGGTATACAGCAGGCTATGCAGGTATACAGGCAGGCTTATGAAGGGTAAACAGGCAGGCTTATGGGGTAAACAGTCAGGCTAAAGGGGGAAAACAGCAGGCAATGGGGTATACAGGCAGGCTAATGGGGGTATACAGCAGGCTATGGGGTATACAGCAGGCTTATGGGGGTATACAGCAGGCTATGGGGGTATACAGCAGGCTATGGGGTATACAGCAGGCTTATGGGGGTATACAGGCAGGCTAATGGGGTATACAGGCAGGCTTATAGGTATACAGGCAGGCTATGGGGATCAGGAGGCTATGGTACAGGCAGGCTATGGGGTATACAGGCAGGCTTATGGGGTATACATACAGGCTATGGGGTATACAGGCAGGCTATGGGGTATACAGGCAGGCTTAGGAGGAGTAAAGGGAGGCTTAGGGGGTATATAGGCAGGCTGTGGGGGCTTACAGGCAGGTATATAGGCAGGCTGTGGGGGCTTACAGGCAGGTATATAGGTATATAGGCAGGCTGTGGGGGCTTACAGGCAGGTATATAGGTATATAGGCAGGCTGTGGGGGCTTACAGGCAGGTATATAGGTATATAGGCAGGCTTAGGGGCAGGTAAAATAATAAATACTCACCTCGGTCCACGCTCCCCCGATGCGCCGCTCGCGCCGCTCTGCTGCTCTCCCTGCAGCCTCTGCGCTCAGCGCGGGCGGTGCGGTGATGTGACATCACCGCGTGCGCCCACGTGATCAAAGAGGGCCGGCAGGGGGAAGTAGCAGAGCGGAGCGATCGGCGCTCCGTTCTACTACCTCTCTGTAGCGCTGCTTCTGAACGCTCGGGCCGGAGGGCACTCAGAGGCAGAACGCGCCAGGCCCCGCAGCTCCCCGCCCGCCGCAGTGAACTGTTAAGTTCACTGCCGGCGGGCCCAGGAGCGATATTATTGGGGTAGCGGACGCAGTTGAAGCTGCCCCGGGGCATGGGCACCCCTGAGCGCACGGCCCCGGAGCAACTGCTACCCCTGCTACCCCAGTAGTTACGCCCCTGATCTGATTGATATATTGGCTCTGCTACCTAGCTGATCCTGTTTCAGTGACAGGAGTGCAGGAATTATCATATGAAGTGCACAGTCTTACAGAACTGTAAGGGTTAAAACTTGTCATTAACATAGGGCAGGGGTCTGCAATGTCAGCTCTCCAGCTGTTGGGAAACTACATCTCCCATCATGAAAACTGATATAGATTATATAAATGCATGATGAGGGTTGTAGTTTCCCAACAACTGGAGACAGACATTGCAGACCCCTGACTTAGGGTAAACAGCTCACCAAGGAGTGACTCATCATGGGGAAGGCAGCTTGTTTCACTCAGATAAGAGAAAGAGCAGGTGGAGGTGGTCGGTAACCAAGAGAAACTTGTGTATAAAAGAAATAGATTGAATCTTCTTTATCTATTGAAAAAAGCAAAATAAAAAAGCAATGTATTTGATAATAGCCTTTATTTACCTTTCCCTGCATGATAAAAGCCCCTGTGTAGAAAACCATTAAATACATCCTTGGTATCCTTCAAAAACCCTTGACATAAGGGTATTTAGGCTTGTAATGGATAATCAACTGATTGATAAAAGTTTTCATTGAGTGACCCTATTACAGATACTATTGAATAATAATCCACAAAAAAGGAACCTGATAATGGTGGACTTCCGATTAACTCAATAGAAATAAAAAAAACTAATATAATCAGAAGAAAAAATATTTATGAAATCATAATTTTTATTAATACAAAAAATTGGAATAAAGATAACATAACATAACAACATATTAAAAATATAGAAAATGGGGAAAGAAAGTATCAAAAGGATAATATACTCAATTATAGGTAATAATGATATGCATCAAGGCTAACATGATCCAAATATACACAATATATAGAAAAAATACCTCAAAAAGTGTAATAATATGTACAAATACTAGATACATTGAATATACATTTAGGGTACATATATAAAGTACAAGTACAATAAATAGTAGATCCCTAATAGTGAATCACAAAAATTTTATAGTGGGGTATACATGAATCAAGGCACATGATGGATAAAGTCAAAACAGTGATAGTAATCAAGCAATATTACCCAAGCTGATATCTGTCATGAAAGCTCCCTACGCGTGTTTCGCACCAGTGGCTTTTTCAGGGGAGTATAACCATGAATCAAAATAAGGTTCTTTTTATAACAAACCCCATTATATGACAAACATACACACCTGTAGTGCACCATCGGCGCTTCCTGCCGCTTACCTGGCGGACATCCGGGCGCCGAGGAGAGGCGTCATCCCAGCGTGACACACAATGCATCCCAGACGTCATAGACGCAATTGCATCACCACGCCGGCATATAGATGCGTCTCCACGGCGATGGAGCTCTGACGGAGCAGGGGAAAGCGCACCGCACGCAGGACTAAATACAGTGGCAAAGGATGAGATGTAAATATGTAAATATGGAGAATAGTGGCCAGAATCAAATGAAAAAGAGACTATATAGTATAAAATAACAAAAAATAAAGTATACAAAAACCTCAGTGAAGCCTATAAAGTGAAAATGCAACAAATTTTTTTTTATATGTGTAAATAGTGGAAGGAAGAATATAAAGACATAGGTTTAGAATGGGTCCCTGTCGCTCTTATTCTGATTGGTCAATTCTCCTCCATAGGTTAGAATGGGCCACTGTTGCTCTTGTTCTGATTGGCTGGTTTATGCTGACCAATCAGAATAGCTTAAACAATTTGAATTACTGTATTTCCCGGCAATTCTCTCTATTGCAATTCCTTATGTAGCACCGGTCTAGGCGACAAACGCGTTGTTAGGGATTTAACTGCTTTATTTTTTATAGAAGGTTTCAGCGCTTTATCTGATAATGATTTACACTTAATAAAAAGGATTTTTTTTTCATACTCCATGCCGCACGGCGCTGAGCGCCGAGATTGCATTGCGCCGATCTCTCCATAGACTACAATGGGAGAAGTAGCTCGCGCTCTGATTGGCTGGGATAGCCAAGCCACCGCTAGCTCAGCCAATCAGCTCTTTTCTGCATTTTTACTGTCTTTTGAACTGTCCCGCCTTTGATTTTGATTGGTCAAAACTTCTCCATAGGATATAATGGGTCTTTGTCGCTCCTATTCTGATTGTCTGGTTTATGCCGACCAATCAGAATAGCGTACCGAATTTGAATTACTGTATTTCCCGGCAATTCTTTCTATTGCAATTCCTGATGTAGCGCCGGTCTTGGCGACAAATGCGTTATTCGGGATTTAATTGATTTATGTTTATAGAATGTTTGAGCTCTTTTTCAGAGAATATTTTACAACTAATAAAAATGTTTTTTTTAATCATAGTCCATGCCGCACGGCGCTTAGAGCCGAGATTTCATTGCGCCGATCTCTCCATAGACTACAATGGGAGAAGTAGCTCGCGCTCTGATTGGCTGGGATAGCCAAACCCCCGCTAGTTCAACCAATCAGCTCTTTTCTGTCTTTTTACTGTATTTTGAACTGTCCCGCCTTTGATTTTGATTGGTTCAAACTTCTCCATAGTCTATAATGGGTCCCTATCGCTCCTATTCTGATTGGTCGGGATAGCCAAGCCCCCGCTATCTCAGCCAATCAGCTCTTTTCTGCATTTTTACTGTATTTTGAACTGTCCCGCCTTTGATTCTGATTGGCCAATAGTTCTCCATAGGTTTTAATGGTTCACTGTGGCTCCTATTCTGATTGGCCGGTTTCTGCCGACCAATGAGAATAGCTTTCAGAATTTGAATTACTGTATTTCCTGGCAATTTCCAAGATCCTAATTCTTGATATTGCGCCGGTCTTTATTTTTTGGACAGTAATTTTGTTTTATGTATTTTTTATTTTTGAGGTTTGAGCTCTTTTCTGAGAATGTTTTCCGCCTTTATAAAGGCGATTTTTGATTCATACTCCGCACGGACATGTGGAATGATTTCTCGCTGTTTTCCAGCCTGTCTCACATCGGAACAGATTTTCGGCGCAGTCCCTTCTGCGCCTAAGTTACGCACTGCACCCCACAAACTGGCGAGGCGCAGGGAACTTTTCCCCGCATGTATGAGAGCACCTCCTCGGATGGCGAATCTTAGGCGCAGCCCCACACTGCGCCCAAGTCCCCGCACTGCACCTCACACACTGGCAAGGCGCGGCGGACTTTTTCCCGCATCTATGAGTGCACTACCTTGGGCTGCGAATTATAGGCGCAGCGCCGCACTGCACCTAAGTCCCGCACTGCGCCTCAAACACTGGCGAGGCGCGGCGGACTTTACATAGGATGTATGAGCGCGCCCCAGTGCCGACATAAATCAGTCGCAGATTTCGCCGGAAAACCGGCGGAAAGGTGCGCCCCGACGTGGCGAGATTCATACATGTAGCCCATAATATATTAAAGTGTACATATAGTTAAAGTGTACACGTAGGTGAAATAATGATGATGAAAAACATAGAAAATAATGGATAATAAAGTGGATATGAAAAATAAAAAAAATACGTGAATAAATATTTATGAAAAACACATATAGAAGTGTAAAAAGTGTATATAGATGTAAGAAAAAAAAAAGGAAATGAAAGTTATATATTCACTTGTGAACTGAGTACACGCAAAAAAAAGTCCTTAATAGATATCACACAACCACAACATGGACCCACATACGTGAAAAAAAAAAATAAATAAATAAAGAAGGAAAAACACGCCACACAAGCTTCATTCTCCATTGTAAAACATCATCCAAAAGAACAACATCAGAAGATAAAATGCTCAAGACCTAAAAAATACAAAAAACGAAAATTAATAAAATGTAAACAACATGGTTATAAAAATATTCATAGAAAAGGGGCAAAACTCAAAACTTCATTTAGCCCTCTGGGATATACCCTATCAAGTCTCATTATCCAACGAGTCTCTAGCTGAGCCAGAGATCTTTTCCAATTACCTTTACGACTGGTGATGGCAATCCGATCGATTTTCTGTATTTTTAATATGTTGTTATGTTATCTTTATTCCAATTTTTTGTATTAATAAATATTATGATTTTATAAATATATTTTTTCTTCTGATTATATTAGTTTTTTTTTTCCCCAGATACTATTGGTCACAATGGAGGTGGAAACAAACCCTTATGTATCTTGGGGAGTGAATGCTAAATAGACATTACAGGGCCTTGAACGTAGAAATAATCAAATTCTCATTTATTGATCATCTCACACCGAAGTGTCTTGTCCACTTGTCAAATAGGGCTTGTTTGCAAGATTCTGTCAGGTCAGAACATTTTTCATATGTCTTACTGTCATTTAACATATTTTTAGTAAGATTTAAGAACCACTGAACTTCCCTTTTCTGCTGCTTGTATAGTGAGGTCCTAATTTTTCCAGCCTACAGCCTACAGCTATCTTTTTGAAACAGAAAGATTATAGGTATATCTAGCTTCAGTTTGCATTGATAATTTAACTAATTCTTGTGGTATCAACTCGTGGAATTTATGGACTATTACATAGCAAGCCTAAAGGGGATAGAAAAAAACTATTTTTTGTAGTAAAATTTAAGGACTTTACTTTTACTAACTTCACATTCATTTCCAACACTTAATTGATATAAAAAAGGCTGCAGAAGTAGAAACTCTACAAAAATCTATTTATTTCGGTCTCCACAATATGCTATAACTTTTAATGAATATGTGCATTTAAAAAAAATCTGTTCATCTCAGTATTAAAAAGCTATCAGTTTAAACAGTAACCTTGTTCCAAGTCTAGTTTGTGTGAAATGGTGGTTGCGCCAATTAAGCTATTATCTTAGCAATAACAGATGCTGTGAATGTATGACATACAAGTACTTGACGATGGATTAGAAGTTCTCAAAACATGTACCCCAGAAATAAGGCCTCCCCTGAAAATAAGACCTAGCGGCAGCCATTGCTACAGCTTCCCCCACACCATACATTATCATTTAGATAGGTCTTACCTTGTGTGGAAGGCTACCTGGGCAAGAGGTGCTCATTTAAGGAAAATGTTATTGCTAGACATGATAGCTTGGGGGCAGTGATTCTAAAATAAATGAAGTCACAAGAAATTCACCATGAAACTCAGGGTTTTGAGAGTGATGATGATGTTACAGAAGATTATGACGAATGTCTAAAAGAATGTTGCTTTTTGTTCATAGATACCGGGATCTGTAAATGTACGATAGATTGTTGTACATGGAATTAGAGTCATAAGAAATTATTGATGGAATTCAGAGTTTGGCTAGTTATGCAGATGTTTGTGATGATATGACTACAGTATATTGATAAATGTAAATGTTTTGGTCAACAATAAATGTGAATTCTTGTTCATGGAAAAAATGTGAATTCTTGCTCATGGGAAATAAGACATCCCCTGAAAATAAGACCTAGTGCGTCTTTAGGAGCAAAAGTTAGTATAAGACACTGTCTTATTTTCCAGGAAAGAGGGTAACAGATCTAAAGTGTACAATTAGGCTATGTCTACACTGCAGTGGACAAAAAAATGACCTGAAAACCAAATCCTAAAAACAATCATAAAACTGATTTTTTTTGTCCACTGCCTGTCAAAAGCTGCTGAAAAAATTTCATTTTTTGGCGTGAGTTTTTTAGTTGTCTTCAAGTCTGGTTTTTAATTTATGCATAAATCAAGCCATTGGATGTAACTCCACCCTACTAAAGAATATATAAAGTACATAATTGCATTTATATGTAATCTTGTAGTCGTTTTATGGATTTTGGCGCTAATAAAGTTATCTCGATTTTGCTACCAAAAATAAGATTGTTTTTTTTACGGATTTTGGCACTAATATCTCGCTTTTGTCACTAAATTTTAGCGGTAAAATATGTTTCTTTACAAATTTTGCAGCTAAAATACATTAAAAAAAGATATTTAGCTGCAAAAGCAAGATAAATTTATTAGCGGCAAAATCTGTAAAAAAAAGTATTTTATCACCAAAATCTGTAAAAAAAAAGATTTATAGCAACAAAGGTGAGTTACTTTATTAGCGCTAAAATCTGGATTTTTGCGCCAAAATCCATAAGAATCCGTTGGCAACAAAAGCAAGATAACTTTATTATGAAGGTACGAATGAGAACAAATCGGACAGTTGTATGCAGAATTGGTAAGGTAGAACCTTTGTTAACACCCACTACACGGTAGGTGGGACTTTAATCTCATGGGTGGGTTTTCATTGAAAAAATGCATCAAAAAATGTCCGGCACTTTACATGGACTCCAATAGTACATTCTCTGCCCTGCTCTGGGGGTTTCAAAAGATGACCAGTAAATAAAGCGAGCAGAATAATTATGTTCTGTAGAGAAAACAGGACATTTTTACTATAGAAGTCTATTGGTTATCTTTACAGTTGTTTTTTCAGTTAGTTTCTAGAACACGAAAAACGATGAAAAAACGAACATTATTCTGTGCGGTGGAGACATAGCCTTAGAGAATTTATTAACTATAAAACAAATTATTTGATGATTTTAAATTTTTATCAAGCAAACATTATAACAAAGATCAGAATGCTGAGTGGGGAGAACAGGTGATCATCTTCTTGCAAACGAACCACGCACCCAAAAAGGAGGCAGTAGGAGGCAGTAGAATAATTTAATAGGTGTTGGAGTTCAATAATGCTGCTCTTTGAGTCCCTCTTTCCATTTGACAGAATTAATATAAAATTTTTCTTCTGTGATATAAAAAATATTAAATGTATTTATCTGTTGATTCAACTATGTAAGCATATATAATCAGTGATTTTACTTGTATGCTTGTGAGGTGGCACAGTCCAACTCTCATGTTGGGGAGGCAGTGCTAGAATCACTAAAATATTGTAATTGTAGTGACACTTAGGACAAGATTATCACATTTTGAAAATATGTTTGCAATAGGTTCACTGAGTGTTAGACACAGGGTTTTAGACTAAGACCTTGGAGCATGGAATATTAAATTATGCAATGTGCATGTAGACAAAGAATAGTAACCCTGGTACTACCCCCAAATCGCTGAACGACATGTGCTACTATAATGTATTTTCTGTTCTATGTCCTAACCTTTTGTGCTTTTAAGTTTTTTAGTGTGTAAATTTCAGATTTATTTCTCTAATAGTCACATTTTAATTCTGCTCTAGGCGACTCACCCAAAAATAAGGGGCCACATGTATGAAAACTGTCTAGGTCTAAAACTCACTTTGTTGGCCATAGCAACCAATCAGAGCATCCCTTTCATTTCATATAGTGCTCTGGAAAAATGAGAGGGGTGCTCTGATTGGTTTCTATTGGCAACAAAGTGAGTTTTAGACCTTGATAGTTTTCATACATGTGGCCTAAGGTTTCTAGTTGCCCTACATATACACTAGAGTTGAGCGAAATTTCTCAAAAATCCGATTTGCCAATTCGACGAATTTTCCCCCAAAAATCATTTCTTTCTGAATTTATTTGCAACAAATTGCATTAAAAAACAACGATTTACTGGCTGCAGAGAGCCTGTATTGTGTTGTAGAACATTGTGCCAGGCAGAAATATGCATATTGAGTGTGGTTTGTTATTGAAACACTGCTCTGTTTTAGTATGACACGCAGATGACTGGGGCCGGTACTAGAATCGCTTCACACTCCACTTATCTGGGCAGTTACGGGGTCAAAACTGACCAAATAACTAAGTGGGAACGCAGCCTGACAAGGTAATGTCAACACCAGCTGGAAAGAATATTGCTCTCTGCATTAAAGAGTTACTGTTTTTACTTACAAGGTGAAATACAGCTTGTGTATTTGTCATTACACACATCTACATTAAACAGAGTTTGTTTTATTGTAAATTTTGGATCAAACAGTTTGTCAGACATGGAGGTGGCAGGCCCTTCACATGGGAGGGGCAGTGGCACAAATGTTCCTGGAGCAGGCACAGGTCGCAGCACAGTAAGAGAACGTTGCAGCAGGGGTCACTCTGTGAGTTACCTGTGTCATCTAGCGGCTGTGTGTTGACCACCAAGAAGTTGGTTCTTGAACGGTTGACTAGGTCATCCACTTCCTCCCAGATGACATCTGACAACCCCGGCCAAGAGTCGGTGGGTTCCTCAGTAGTGTTGAGTGAACAGTAAAAAGTTCTAGTTTGATTAGAACCTCGAATATTTGTGAGTTCAGTTCGAAGTACTATTCGAGCTCGAACTTGAACTTCGAACCCCATAAAAGTCTATGTGATAAAATGTTATGTTTAATATTTATACCTATACAGGTGATGATAAGCTGTAATTACCATCCATTACAGTAAACTGGATAATTTGAACATCTTTGTGATGAAAATTTGGCTCTTACAGAAAAAAAATTGAGATGCTAAAATACTTCATTCCTTTCAATGGCTAACTGAAAAGATGAGGACAGCTTTCAAGCTTGCGTAGCTATAGGAGGTGCTGCAGTAGCAGCTGCTATGGGGCCCTGTATCCTGAGGGGGCCCAAAAGCCCCTTTAACACATAGGAGATTTGGAGATGGTGTGTTATAAAATTACTGAACCCCCAAAACTGCAAAAAATAAAATTTTGAGCACTCTGTATAATATATCCAAGTATATGAGTTAGGCATTATGTGAGCATGCAATTGTCACCAAATAACAGCTTCTGGGAGTGGGAAAGATGCAGCCAGCAATACCAAACTCCCTAACTATTGATGTCTATGGAGAGGAAAATGGTGCGCAAACAACTAATCGATGACAATGCAGCTGATCGCACTTGGGAGCCGGATGAAGCAAGGGCTTCATCATCATCATCATCATCATCATCATCATCATTGTCGGGAGAATAGAGTGGCAGTTTGTGCGCCAGGTAGTGGCGCAGCCAGCAGGCCGGTAGTGTGGCTGGAAGTCAGCAGGGTGGCAGCAGTGTGAGGTGAGGAGCCAAACAGCCACGGGTTAGACCACCCACTTCGCAGGTCCCTGCCGGCCCAGAAGGTAGCAGCACAGGGGCTCACTGAGGCAGCGGCAATAGCAGTCAGTCAGTGCAGAGCATTGGTGGTAAAATCACCTACTCGGCGGTGTGGCAATTTTTTGCCAAGACACCGTAGGAGGCAAACATGGTTATATGTAGAATCTATTGGCATAAAGTGAAGCGTAGTCAGGGACCTACTGTTGGCACCACGGCTCTGTGTCAACATATGCAGCATCACCATCCAGTGGCCTTGGAGAAACATGTCTCAGATGTGGTAGCCCATCTTGCCGCAGCACTAGCATTCAGTGGCACGCATTCCATTTCAGGCAGTCAAGGCTCTGCCACCTCTGCCGAAGGGAGCTGTCAGTCTTTCCCATTATCTACCGGTCCAGATGCTCCTGGTCCTCGCCGCTCATCATGCCAGCACTCGTTCACTGAGGCAAATGCAAAGAGACAGCAGTATGTGTCCAGCCATCCTACGGCGCAGAAGCTGACCGTGGTCTTGCCCAAGTTGGTGGTACTGCAGTCCCTCCCTTTTTGTCAAGTGGTGGACTCTGCACCGTTCAGAGTACTGATGGGTGGCTTATGTCGAGCTGAGGTGGATAGTCCCAAGCCGTCATTTCTTTTCAAAAAGGCAGTACCAGCCCTGCACAAATATGTAGAAGAGAAGGTGGGCCAACCCTTGAGCCTGTCAGTGTCTTCCAAAGTTCGCGGCAGCACGTGTGGAGCTGTAACTATGGTCAGGGACAGTAAATGTCCTTTATGGTTCACTGGGTGAATGTGCTTCCTGCCTAGCCAAACCAGCAACTTGGACAGGAGACGCCGCTTTCTCCTCCACGTTGTCAAATTGCTGATCCTGCGCCAATGTCCACCTCCTCCTCTTCCACCATCTTAACCTCCACTGTAGCGACAAGTCTAAGTGCTCCTCCAGCATACCACATGTGCAGGGCACAGCTGTGTAAGGCAGTTCTACACCTGGTTTGCCTGGGCGAAAGAAGTCACACAAGGGAGGAACTGCTCCGCGTCATGAAAGACGAAATCGATTACTGGCTTTCTCCATGACAACTGAAAATTGGAACCATGGTGACAGACAATGAAAAAAAGAACATGGTGTTCATGCTGCCCCAAGGAGGTCTGAGCCATGCGCCCTGCCTGGTGTACGTATTTAATCTGGTTGTGAAATGGTTCTTCAAGTCTTCCACCCATCTGCAAGACATTCTAAAAATGGCCAGGAAACTTCGCATGCACTTTGCAGCCATTCCTACACCGCCAAGCACACCCTCTTTGAGCTGCAGTGTCAGAACGTCCTTCCCCAACATAGGCAGATATGCAACGTTTCCACCCATTGGAATTCCAGCCTCCATATGTTGAACCGACTCTATGAACAGAGAAAGGTCATTAATGATTTCTTGATGATCCAGATGGGCAGCAGAGTTAAGGATGGATTGGAGGGGAGCGAGGGTGCTAGATGGAAGGCCACAGAGAAGGATGTTGCAATAGTCTAGGCATGAGATGACGAGGGCAAGGACAAGCAGTTTTGTGCTTTCAAAGTGAAGGAATGAGCAGATTCAGGAGATATTTTTCAGGTGGAGGTGGCAGGCAGAGGTAAGGGTTTGGATGTGCGGTTTGAAGGACAGATTGGAGTCAAAGGTTATCCCAAGGCAGCGGACTTGCGGAGCCGGTGAGAGAGTGCAGCCATTGACAGTGATAGATTAGGTGGAGGGATAGAGTGGGATGGTGGGAAGATGATAAATTCAGTTTCCTCCACGTATAGCTTTAGGAGGCGATAGGAGAAGAAGAAGGATATGGACGAAATACAGTCTGGGATCTGGGAGAGTAGAGAGGTTACATCTGGGCCAGAGATGTACTATAGTATTTATAACAGGTCTCACAGAAGGCCACTTCAGAATAGTCACATTTTTTTCTTTTCTTTTCTTGGATGTCAAAAGCTGTGTTTTTTGGGTCTTCAGTAACCCGTCAGCTGACGATTCCCCAGTCTCCAGTGCCAAATCTGCTCACAATACTCCGGTCTTCAGTGCCATATCTGCCTGTCCTGTCTCCAGTGCCATTTCTGCCCATTCAGTCTCCGATGCCACGTCCACCTGTCCAGTCTCTAGTGCCACGTTACCAGTTGCGGTTTCCATGGTTCAGGTTGTGGGACCGGAGGCATCTCATAAAAGGGATGGTACTGTTACAATCCTGAATCTTTCCCTTGACCCTGGAGGCTGTTCAGTGTTTGCCGTGCCTTCCACGGCAAAATGACCACAGTTAACACCAACCTCTGAGTACTTTCCCAGATGAAGCTTGTGTGTAATCATGGCCGGCTATATAGCCCAGCCTCTGGCTACAGTCTTACATTGAAATTCTGCTGCATTTTCTTTTCTGATCTGTGTTGGCTTCCTGTTGCATAGCTTCTTTGGACATTTGTGATTTGATCTGCCTGGACTTGATTTCTTTCAGCTGTTTGCCTGTTTATATTTTTGGATTCACTCCCCTGGCTTTTCCGCTTATGTTTTAGACTTTATGCATGTCTGTATCCATCTGCATGTTGTGCACTAAAGGGGATATGTATGAACAGTGCCCCGTTCGCTATATTTTTAAGCGGCGCACTCCAGTATCAGGTGCATTACAAAGTGCCCGTGGCCCTTTGTAATGTGCCTGAGATCGGGAGGCATACTGGAGGCGTGTTGCACTACAAACATACGAAGCTACACATTTATAGCTTCAGTATGGCAAATCCAGGCGCATTACTGCTGGTACAGGTAAAGCACTTTAAAAGTGGTTTGCCTGAATTGCCATTTTTGTGCTAGAATGCTCCTGATTTATGATCCGCAATAGACTGGGTTCATAAATTCAGTCGCATTCTACTCTGCTTTGTGTGCAAAAAAAAAAAAATGTCGCCTGGTCGGCAAAAATCATACATATCGCTCTAAAAGTCTACTATAGTAAAACGTTACAACCCTGAACAGATTTACGATTCCCTGTGCCAGATGAAGAAAAGAAGCCCTAAAACATGTTTCACAGTAGGTACAATGTTCTTTTCTTCTTATGCTTCATTTTTGTCTCTTTAAACAGAGCTGATGTAACTTTCCAAAAAGTTCCAGTTTTATGTCATCTGCTCACAGGACATTCTCACAGAAGTATTTTTGCTTGTTAACATGCATTTTGGCAAGTTTCAGTCTCTTTTTTATGATTTGCCTTCAACAGTGGTTTCCACCTCGGTCATCTTCCATTAAGTCTACTTTGACGATTGATGGTGAGATCTGACACTGATGTACCTTGACCTTGGAATTTACCTTAAATCTCTTTGGAATTTGTTCTGTGCTCTTTGGTTACTATTCGTATTATCCATATCTACAATTTGACATCAATTTTCCTCTTGCGGCCACGTCCAGGGAGGTTGGCTATGGTCCCATAGACCTTAAACATCTGGATAGCATGTGCAACTGTAGTGAACTGTAGCTGTTTGTAGATGGTATTATAACCTTTAACATGTTTGTCCTTAACTTTCTTTCTAATCTCCTGAGGCAACTCTCTCCTTTACTTCCTTTGGTCCGTGTTCAATGTAGTGCACACCACGATACCAAATTGCACAGTGACTACTTTTTAATCCTTCAGTAGGCAGACTGACTGATTACAAGTTTGAAGACACCTGTGATGCTAATTACAGAACACATCTTAATTTAACATGTCCCTTGGGTCAAATGATTTTTAATCTTCTCTAGGGATGCCATTACTTTTGTCCAGCCCAGTTTAAATATTTTTTTTTCTTTTTTTCTTGAACCACAATTGAAACGCATTTCTAAGTTTCATTAGTTGATTTTAAGTAAGTGAAAATTTATTATCACTTTTGACAATTTCAAGTTATTTCAGTGATAATTGTGTATTTTTCTTTTGTTTTTTAACGTCCACGTGTGTAAACGGTCACTAGTACCTTCTCCACATGTCTGTAAATTGTGTATAATAATGATGTTTTGTAGAAATGTAACCAGCTGCAGTCACTCAAGACTTTGGCAGGAAAAAAACATGAAAACACAGTGTGGGGGTAGGTTAGAAATATATACAGTATAAGATAAGTACATTTAATGTTCTGGGTCTCTCTGAAGGTCTCTATCTGCTAAGAGAAGACTGGGTCTCTCTCCAGGGGAGCTTGTTTCTCTCCACTGGGGTATTTCTCTCCACTGATAACCACCTTCAGGATATCGGATACCACCTAAAGCTGTCAGAGAGCCAATCCATTATGCCATACTGACACATGCTGTGCTTCCTCAGAGGTCAGCATTAACCTTTTCTTTCCTGACTGCATGGGAATGGAGCGATAGAGAGGTAGCTATTCAAGGGACTGGGTTTAGGAACATCGCCCTGCCTCGTTGTACAGAGTGGCTGCAAATGGAAGGATGGTGTTGCAATGTGAATTATGCCCACTGCTAGGTGTATGACAATTTTCTAAGGAAAGTAAGGAGGCCTCAGATGTTGCAACTGTGAAACCCTTTATCTCCTGTCTGCTTATTTCTGCACCGTACTTCAAGGGCACCTCACACACCACCCACCGCAGGTAGTTGAGGGAGAGATCACCTTTATAGTGTGCATTGAAAGTGCAGACCCCCTCTTCACTGATGTCAGAGCGGGAGAGGCACAAGGTGCGGTTGATGTGAGCGTTTGCCGCCGTGACCAGACTGACAGTCTAAGCTGTGGCTACCCCTGCTTCCAGCCCTGTCCTCTGTCCCTCTCTGTGCCCAGTTCTCCACAACAGCTAGAGAAACATCACTCACTGTACTCCTACACCCAGAATAAGCAGGAATTTTAATCAATAAGTTAAAAGTTATACTGAATCTTTTCCTATCAATCTATATGTACTCTGCTCATCTTCTTCTGCTCTGTAAAAAGAGGCCTGTGGATTCAACAGCATTTTCTGGGTGACAGGTTTAACTTTAACCCCTTACTGCTGCAGCCAGTTTTGGCCTTCCTGACAGAGCCCCATTTTTTAAATCTGATTTCTCACTTTATGTGAGAATAACTTTTTGACACTTTTACCGATCCATGTGATTCAGAAATTGTTTTCTTATGACACATTGTGCCTTAAATTAGTAAGACATTTTGATGCAAAAACTCCTTGTTTATTTGTGAAAAGTATCAAAGTATCATGAAAAATATAAAAAAATTACCATTTTAAAACTTCAAAAATGTCTGCGTGTAAGACCGATAGTTATTCCACTCAAAATACTTTAGAACTAGTATCTACCAAAGGTCTACTGTAGGTTGGCATCATTTTGAAATGTATTAGTCATTTTAAAATTTTTAAGAAAATTTGCAATATACATTTGTTAGGGACCAGTCCAGTTCTGATGTGACTTTGTTTTGCCTTTATGTTAGATACCCCCATAAATGACTTCTTGAAAGAAACTACACCCCTTAAAGTATTCAAAACAACATTTAGAAAGTATATTAACCCATTAGTTGTTTCACAGAAATTAAAGCAAAGTGGAGGTGAAATTTCTAAATTTCACTTTTTTTGCAGATTTTCAATTTTTATCCATTATTCACAAGAACACGGTAGTTGTGACCATGAAAATGCAACTTAATATTGATTCCCCACACTCTGACGTTTTCAGAGATATCCCATATGTGGCCCTAGTGCACTATTTGGCTCAACCACAAGCCTCAGAGTAGGAGGAGCACTTACCGGACTCTGGAGTCTCATTTATATTACGATTTTATTTAGGTGTCATTACAGGTTTGCCGACACAATAAGGTGCTAAAACTTAATAAACTACCCTAAAAAGAACCCATATTGGAAACTACACCCCTTAAGGAATATTTTCAGGGATGTAGTGAGTATATCGACCCAACAGGTGTTTCACTAATTTTTTTTTAGAGTTGGGCTGTGAAAATGAAGAACATTTTTTCCAACAATCTGCAATTTTAGATGAAAATGTTTAATTTTTACAAAGAATTCTGGAAAAAAAGCACCCCAAATTTTGTTACACAATTTCTTCCAGGTTCAGCAGTACCCTATATGTGGGTGTAAACTACTGTTTGGACGTATAAGGGAGGGAGCATTATTTGGCTTTTGGAATGCAGATTTTGATGGGTGCTTTGTCACATTTGCAAAGCCCCTAAAATACCAGAACAGGGGAGACCTTCCAGAAGTCACCCCATTTTGGATTCAACACTCCTCATGGATCTCATCTAGAGGTGTATTGTGCATTTTGGGCAGACAGGTGTGCCACAGTTTTTTTTTTTAAATGAAATGAAATGAAAATGGGGGGAAAAAACGTAGTTCTATCATTGTTTTTTGGGTTCCAATTTTACAGCGTTTGCTGTGCAGTTTGAATGACTGGGTAACTTTACTATGTGGTCAGTACATTTACAATGATATAAATTTTATATTGTTTTTTATGTTTTATTACTTTTACACAATAGAAATATGTCTATAAAAATTGTGTTTTTATGTTGTTATATTCTGACAGCTATAACTTTTTTATTTTTCTAGTATACGGAGCTGATTATAGACTTGTTTTTTGTGGGATGATTTGACGTTTTTATTGGTACCATTAAAGGGTGCATATGACATTGTGATCACTTTTTATTAAGGTTTTTGTGAGGCGTTTTGAACAAAATACAGCAATCCTGGTAGTGTTTTTTTATTTTCTACAGTGGCCACTGTGCGGTATAAATTATATCCTTGCTTTACTCAGCAGGTCAATACGATTGCAGCGATACCCTTTTGTATTTTTTATGTTTTACTGCTTTTACATAATAAAAACACTTTTATTCAAGAAGGAAAACACGTTTTCTGCATCGCCATAGTCTGAGAGTCATAACTTTTTTATTTTTCTGTGTACAGAGATGTGTAGGGGCTTATTTTTTGCGGGATTTGACTTTTTTTTGTTGTCAATTTTGGGGGGACAAGAAAATACTGCAATCCTAGTAGTGTTTTTTATTTTTAACAGCGCTCACCGTGCAGCATAGGTGACAAGTTAGTTTTACTCTGTGGGTCGAGACAATTATGGTGATACCCAATTTATATAGAATTGTTGAAGTGCTTTAAAAAAACTGTTTTTATTGTGTAAAACAATATTTATGCATCACTATCTTCTAATAGCCATAACTTTTTAATTTTTCCACATACAGATCTATGTAACGACCTTTTTTTTTTGCGGCATGAACCAACATTTAATTGGTAACACTTTGGCTTTTATATGAGCTTTTGGTCACTTTTTATTCCATTTTATGTGTTGCGGGATGAACGAACATCGCAATTCTTTGATTTTTTTTTTAATGCCGTTCACTTTGTGGGTAAATTAACATGACATATTTGTAGGGCAGGTCACTACACATGTGTTGATACCAAGTATGTGTACTCTATTTATTTTTTATCTTTTTGGGGCGATTGGTATTTGTAAAGTGGAAAACGGTGGTGTACGTGATTTTAATTTTTGTCTGTGTTTCACTTTTCTTCACTTTTTTACATTTTTTTCACTTTTCCCCAGAGGGGATGTGTATCAGCGACCTTCAAATCGATTTTACCAGGGAGACCAGTAGACAGGGTTGCTGCTGTGTACTGGTCTCCATGGCGACTGTCTATCACCCTGCTATTGCCAGGCATGGTGACGTCACAGACAGTCCAGGAATTGTTTTTCACTTCCCGGGCTGTCTGTTAGGAGAGAGTAACAGCACAATCATGATATTGCTCGGCGAGAGTAGGCAGAGGAACCTCCTTTATTCTGCCTGTGACTTCGCTACAACGATCTATAAAGATCACTGGAGCTAAGGGGTTAATCACTAATACCGCTTATATACTGCTGGTCCCTTGTCGCGATCATGCGGGTTTGTTTGCAATCCCGCACGATCTGCAAGACGTACCCATACGTCCATTTGTGGGAATGCATCTCCCGCTAGGATGTATGGGTACGTCTCAAGTCGGGAAAGGGTTAAAGAGATTGTCTCATCACAGACATTGATGGCATTTGGATAGGATATGCCATCAATGTCAAGTAGGTGGGAATCCCATTTATGAGACCCGCACATATATTTATAATGGGCCTCCAAAACTCCCCAATCTCAATGGAGAAGTGGCCTTGCTTGTGAATGCAACCAATTGGCTGTACTTGGAGCTGCTATTGAAGCTAAATCATTTAGTATAGCAGTTAGTAGCTAGTCTGTGTGTGTCTAGAGCTAAATCAACAGCCTGAGCCTGCTAGATTCACTTCACCCACCCATATAACACACATATAATACACTCTGCTCTCCCCACCTATATAACACACATATAATACACTCTGCTCCCCCCACCCATATAACACACATATAATACAGTCTGGTAGACACAATGACAAGATGTGACTTTCTGTAATAGTAGGGGGCTGCATGCATAACTGCTTACACCAATGCTGGTGTTCTGATTATAAGAATTGCTTATGACTATCACAGCTCTCCAGGTTTGAGAACTGACCATTGCAGGAGGTCTGCAGAGCTGTGACATCCTCTCTCTCCCACTGCTCACACAGAATGATGATGATGACTCAGGAGGTAACATGGAGGGGCTGGGATGAAGTCATCACTATTCAGTGAGACCTGCCCCTGTATTTGAAGCTGTAAAACAGAGAGAAAGCAAAAGATGCCTGCGAAAGCCTGTGTGAGACAAACCCTTTAAAGAATCCCAGTCGGTGATAATGGTAAAACAGCCTTTTCCCTAGACATAAGGGAAGATACACTCGCCAATTTTACAGATCTCTGTACTATTCAGATATTTGAACACCATAACAAGGTTAACTTATTACCTTAAAAAAACTTTTGAAAATCTGATAACCTGTCTCAATCTACCCCTGCCCATAATTATCTTGGTTTTTCTCCTCTGCACCCATTCTAGATTAGTCAAGATCATCGTATGCACAGACCCAAAACTCTACACAATATTCCATTTATGGCTCTTATCATAGACATCTATGCGTCTTGATGCATTTCATAGTTTTATTTGACTTGGCAGCAGCTGCCTGGCAGTTTTTATTTGACTTGGGACAGTTTCTAGAAGGTAAGTTAGTCATCTACCGATTTGTGCATGTATTTTTCAGTGCCATTTTTACCCAGTGCTTAAATGTTTAATATATAATTATAGAATTTGCTTTCTCAGCCCAAGTGCACAATCTTTCATTTATTTATGACCCATTTCTCCGCCCAAGCCCCCAACTTCCTCAAATATCACTGATTATTTCAGAGAATGTATCATCTGCAAATATTATATAATAACCCTCTCCAAGTTCAACCATAAAAATATTAAAGACAATAGGGACCTCTATGGTCATGTTCCATTAAAGGGGTTTACCATGAAGGCACTTTATGCCTGGTTTGTCCTGATTCAGCTTTCAGTGTGCTCAAAAGGGGGGGGGTGTATGATTTGTATGAACTGCATATCGTGATCCAGCAGGCTTGACGTCACCAGGCCTCCCCCTGCAGTGTGCTCACTCTAGTCAAACAAAGGTCTTTTTTTACATGTATGTAAAAAGTTGTGAGTAGCTACAAGGTATCTGAGTGGTTAGCACTTCTGTCTTTCAGCATAGGAGTCCTAGGTTTCTTTTTTCCTTTTATTGATTTGCACTATTTCACTAATTACTAAGGAGTACAAAAGATAGGAGTAGAATGACAGCACCTGGGGTTGAACACTCATTCAGCAGTGAGTGATTATTAAGCAGGGAAGAGACTTACAGTAGCTGCTTGAGAGGAGAGGTGATACCTGAGTACGTGTGGCCAGGACTGAGGAGTCCTCATCACTGGTCGTATCCCCTAGAGACAAGCTGTACAATATGGATCACTAAGGGAGCAGCTAAAACAAAAATGGGACATAATTTTTAATAATGATGAAAGGTAAAATGTTTATTATTCAATTAGAAAGCTTCTCTTGTCAATTCTACTTTAGAGTAAAACCCCTTCCATGGGATTCCACTTTAGAAAAATAATTGTCGTATATCTTATTAGGGAGTTAATAGAGGGAATTTTCTGTTTAAGACCCCTATCTTAAAGTGGTTTTAAAAGTAGCTCTCACTTTGGAGAACCTGTCCTACTTTGCATTACACGGTCAACCCATTGATTTAAGTGTAATGCTTAGCTTCCCCTTTGGTGGCAACTAAGCACACACTATCAGATTTCCCCACAGTTAACAAATGTTTACAGAATATATTTTTATAAATCATTATTTTCTTTCTTTCACAGAACCCTTCTAACAAGTAGAGATTGTCCAAAGTGAAGGGCCATTTTAAAAACTGTTCTCATTATCAATTAACCACTTATTCAGTAAATACACTACATAGGAGGCGGCCATCTGCCGCTACATCTGCCGTTAACAGAAGATAATGAACCCAGCTCCGTTTCCTGCTGTTTACCATCATTAGATGCCAAAGTGATTGTGACTGTGACTGTATTGTCTAAATGAATGAAAAACGTTTCTGTGCTGAAACGGTGCTGATCCATTAACAAGGCAGCTGGAAGCAAAATGAAGGCTTCAATAGTTGCCATGTTTAGGTTTCTATTACTTCTTGCTCCAGACAGAAAGTAATAGCATTACCATATTTGTACAGCCTTCTGCATTGTTTATACAATGCAAAAGGGTTTACTGATAATAGTGCCCTCTAGGGGTCAGGAAATCTAGGGGGACTTAAAGGGGTTTTCTCGCCATGCTGTTTCACAGAGTCACAATCAGCTTTAGATTCATACATACTGTTCAGGCTGGTCTATAGCAGTGATTAACATATCCGTGCTGCTATGTCTAGCTGATTCCTGTTACACTGACATTACTGCAGGAGATTTTTAAAGTGTACTATACAAGGTTGCAGAGCCATAATGAGTGAATCATTATCTCCTGACCATGTATTTGGTAATAGTCTTCATTTACCTTTCACTACATGATAAAAGCTAATCATCATAATGAGAATGAGAAAAATCCATTCAATGTTCAAGTAACAAAAAAAAACTGTTTAAAAGTATAAAAATGTATTAAAAAAATTACAAGTTTAAATTACGCCCCTCTTGCGATTTTACAAATAGTGATAAAAGTTACACATAGTTAGTATCACGGTATCGATTGATCAGTTCAAGTCCCCTAAAAATTTGAACAAAAAGTGATCAAAAAGTCGCAGCAATCCCAAAACGGTACCAATATAAACTACACTTCAGCCTGCATAAAGTGCACCATCAGTCAAGTGCATAGGTGGAAGAACAAAAGAGTAACTGGTCGCAGAAAATGGTGCTGCAGAAAAAATATTAAAAAAGTAAGAATGTTTGCATTTTTAACATTACCAAAACATAATGAAAACCCTATATATTTGGTAATATTCTGGAATTGTTTCAACCCACAGAATACAGATAAGACATAATTTTTCCCATAGAGTGAACGCTGTGAAAACAAAACGCCCACAAAGTGCAAGTAGGGTTTTGTCACCCCACTTAGAATGTTGTTTTTGGTTTAGCAGTACATTTTATGGTACGGCCAATGACACCATTAAAAAGTCTTGTCCTGCAAAATAAAAACCCTCATGTGTATATAGATAGAAAAAAAAGTTATGGCTCTTGGAAGGTGGGGAATAAAAAATGAAGAGCCATATTATTATGACCGGCTGTCAGGAATGAGTTAATAATAGAGACGAGCGATCACTT
The DNA here is from genome assembly GCA_025379985.1 of Phyllomedusa bahiana. Lineage (NCBI taxonomy): Eukaryota > Metazoa > Chordata > Amphibia > Anura > Hylidae > Phyllomedusa > Phyllomedusa bahiana. The sequence goes on from JAODAL010000899.1 coordinate 198,157, forward strand.
AAAAAGAGGAGAAGACAATTTGGCTCAAAGAGTCACAGAAAAAAATTCACAGGCTAAAATAATGCATTCCTTTCAATGGCTAACTGAAAAGATGAGGACAGCGTAGCTATAGCAGGTAGCTATAGCAGGTACAGTGGTAGCAGTTGCTATGGGGCCCCTTTCACACATAAGAAGATATTGGTATTGGAAATGGCAAATGGTAACTGGCAGGAGCCCACTATTACTTTTTTCACTAGGGCCCAAGAACATGTCATATATGTGGTGGCAGCAAGAATATCCCAATGGGGAACATAGAGGTTTAGCTGGCAGGGCCATAGTTATAGGGGGTGCAGTGGTAGGCAGGGCTGCTGTCAGTCATCTATTAACTTTTTCAGGGCCCCATGCAGTTAAATCACATGGGGCCCCCAACCATTACTAGTTCCAATTTTTAACATATCACTGGGCCCCTTTTTGATTAGGGCCCCTGACAGGAGTACTGCCATATTGGCACCCCTGGCACCCCATTTAGAGTAGTCTGACTCCAAAACCATCAAAAATGATCTTTTGGACACACAGAATACAACTTGCATGAAGAAATGGGTATTTGGAATAAGAATTTTTTCAATAGGACATTTACTAACCATGTCTTTTACAGTGGCCTGACCCCAAAACCAGCAAAAATGACCTTATGGACACCCATAATAAAATTAGCAAAATGAAATGAGTATTTGGAATAAGATTTTTTTCAATCGGACCTTTACCATTGGTGTCTTTTACAGTGGCCTGAACTCAAAACCAGCAAAAATTACCTTTCTTGACACTCAATCAAATTTTAAAGACAAAATTAGTCTTCTGCAGTTGCTGGACCCCAAAAGCTACACAAATGAACTTTTGAGCACTCAGAATACGGGTAAGAAGACGGGAAAGATGCAGCCAGCAATATAAAAATCCCTAACTATTGCTGGCTATGGTTTCCTAAGCTTGCTTTACCTCCCGTCCCCCCCACTAATCTAAATAGCTGCTACTGCCAGGGGTGCCAATAGGCCAGTACTCCTGTCAGGGGTCCTAATCACAAAGGGGCCCACAAATATGTAAAAAAACAAGAACTATTAATGGGTGGGGTCCCCATTTGATTTGGTTGTATGAGGCCCAGAAATGCTTAAAAAATGACTTATGACAGACAGACTGATGAATGACTAATGTTAATAGATGACTGATGGAATTTTTATTTCACATTGTGAAGAAGATGTGGTACAGTCAGTGACATCGGCAACCGGGGCAACAAAATCGTCAGAGATCCACGTTTGATTAATTTTGATAAATGTCAAACAAGCCACATTCTCAGGGGAAAGATGGATACGTTTGTCAGTTATCACCCCGCCAGCTGTGCTGAATGTGCATTCCTGGATAACGCTGGCTGCTGGGCAGGATAAAACTTTTATGGCGTGCCGAGCAAGCTCAGGCCATTCATCCAAGTTGGACACCCAGAAGTCGATTGGGTCCAGACCAAGTCCAAAAACATCAATGTTGAGTCGCAGTTAGTCAAGGACCATAGTCTTAAGGCGGTCTCTGTATGTCTGAATGCTGTCCTGCCTTACAGGCGTTGGTGAAGTGGTAAAAAATGATTGCCACATGTAACCTAGTAGGCTTCTGCCACACTGCCTGCTGCTGCTGCTGCGGCTACTTGTCATTCTACTGCTGGCACATTGCTGACATTGTTCCACCGTGACTTTAGAATGTGAAGAAGACGCAACAGATGTCTCGATTTGGTCAATGAGCACTGTTTCAAGTTCCTGCATTCTACTGTCAATTTGTGTGAGTGGAAGGAATTGCTGACTTTGGATTTGTAACATGGATCAAGGAGGGTGGCCACCCAGTAATCACTGTTCATTTTGATTGCCTTGATGCGTGTGTCATGTTGCAGGTAATGTAGCATCCAAGCACTCATGTGTGACATGCTGCAAGTATCTCCCAAGCCGCAGGGTCGAGGGGCACTAACCAGATATTCCACGTCTTCTTCCTCCTCCTCCTCCTGAAATCTGTGCCAACCTCTTACCACCGAAGGGAAATCGGTACCGTCGGTGTCCACCACTACCTCATCATCCTCCTCCACTTTCTCATCCTGAGCATCATTAGAGCCCTCTACTCTGTGAGCTTAACTGCTGTCCTGCACCCATCCTAGACCTCGAACCACCGCCTAAAGAAGACCAATACAATTGGGAAACAGTTGGGCCTTCTACATCCTCCGGCGAGTAAAAGAGTCTAAAACTTGTTCCAGTAAAAATATGACCACAATGGTCACGCTGACAACGCTATTGTCCTGACTGAACATATTGGTTGCATCTTCAAAACTGTCAAGGATAGTGCAGAGATCCTTCACCTGCCTCCACTCTCTATGGCTTAAACCCCGAGGTCCACACCACTGCTCGTGAGGCCATGCAACACTTCATGCTGCATAAAGGCATTATGCTGCTGCCACAAACACTGGAGCATGTGGCAAGTGGAATTCCAGCATGTTGCCAAGTCAACAATGAGACAATTGGCAGGGAGGCCCAGATCACGCTGCAACGCTGCTAGTCATGCCCAAGCAGGGTGCGAACGCCGGAAGTGTGAGCTAAGACCTCGAGCCTTCCTCAGCAGACAGTCAAGACCCGGGTAGTACTTGAGAAATTTATGCCCAACCAGGTTCATGACGTATGCCAGGCAAGGGATGTGCATAAGTTTACCGATCCTAAGGGCGGCAAATAGATTTCGCCCATTGTCTCACACCACATTGCCTGGTGCCAGATTCTTAGCTCCCAGCCACTGGTCGGTCTGAGTGCTCAGAGCCGTCCACAGCTCTTGACTTGTGTTAACGGTCTCCAAGACACATTAATTTCAGTGGCATGGTTTCTCTTGGCACGTGATGCTACCCATGGAGGTTGAGGATCAGGACTCTGCACCATCCCTGCAGTGTGGAAGACTGTGTGCCGAGCCCAAGACCCATCATCCCCAAAGGCAATGTCATCCACCCAACTTCCCCACTGAGCAGACAGAGAGATGTAACTCCCTTGACCGTGCTTACTAGTCCATGTTTCTGTAGTGAGATGGACTTTGGTGAACACAGATGCAGCCAACACACTGGAGATCTTTTCTGCAACATGGCTGGCCAGGGCAGGGAAGGCTTTTCTGGCAAAGAAATGCCTGCTCGGCATTTGATATTGGGGGCATGCCAGGGCCATGATGTGGTGACACCCATCTGTGGCCACCGGGCGGAAAGGCAACATTTCCTAGGCCAACAGCCTGGTAATGCCGACATTCCGGCTTTTGGCTTTGGGATGGTTGGGTTGATCGCGTTTATTCTGCTCCCACACCTGGTACTGGCCATTGGACGGCATGCTGGTCAGACTGGTGGAAGGGGAAGGTGTAGACTGTGTAGCTGGTGAATCAGCCGACAGTGTCTGGGACTGGGAATGGTGCTTGCTGATACTGCTGTGGCACAATGGCAGCAGAGGACTTCTTAGGCTTGGACGTGGCGGAGGAGGACGAGGCATCAACGAGGTCTTCAGAATATGAATTATCCACAGTGGTCTGTACATTGGGTGACATTTGTGCTGTGTTTGCTTCAGGTTGGACTGATGCTGACAATGATGATGACGACATTTGGGGCCGTGACTGAGAGAATGAGGAGGTAAAACCACTCGATGCATGTTGTGTTAATCATTAAAGAACAGATTAATGATGCTCTTCAGTAATCAGATGCACAGGGAGCCGACCAAGTGATGACAGGCCTGACGGTCCTGCAACTGATGATGTGTTCACTTGTGTGTTGTCCGGGGCACTGTCAGAAGTGCCTTGTCTCGTACCTCTAGCTCCACATCCTAAGCCCCTCCTTGCTAGCTTACCACCTCTAGTTTGCTCCATGTTTAAAAATATAAATGTAAAAAAGGTCAAGATTTGTTCACAGTCTCTTATTGAAGAACTATACTCCAATAACAGCAAATCAACAGTGTTCTTAAATGCCTATACTTTGCAAATGGCAAATAGGATTATAAACAGAATTTTTTCTTTAGAATAACTGTGAAATGGGGTCTTATGGAAGAACCCTGATAGCATATCAACAGTGTTCTTAAATGCCTATACTTTGCAACTGGAAAATAGGACTATAAACAGAATTTTTTCTATGGAATATCTGTGAAATTGGGCCATATGGAAGGACCCTGAGAGCAAATCAACAGTGTTATTAAATGCCTATACTTTGCAACGGGCAAATAGGATTGTAAGCAGAATTTTTCTGTGGAATATCTGTAAAATAGGGTTTTATGAAAGAACACTGACAGCAAATCAACAGTGTTCTTAAATGCCTTTACTTTGTTACTGGAAAATAGGAGTAGAAATAGATTTTTTTCTATGTAATATCTGTTATCGCTGTCTTATGGAAGAACCCTGGCAGCAACATTGCGACACAGAAGTCTTCTTGAATAAAAAATGTTAACTACAAGCAAATAGTATTAAAAAAGATTTCTTTCTATGAAATATCTGTTAACGTTGTCTTATGGAAGAACCCTAGAAGCAACACTGCAACACTTGCATTTCTTTCTATGGCAGATTTGCCCATGTAGTCTTCTGCAGTGGCTGGACCCCCAAAACAGGAGAAAATAACTTTTGGACACTCTGAATAAAGATGGGAAAAATGCAGCCAGCTATACAAAACTATACACTATACAAAAGCTATACAAAACTCTCTAACTCCCTAACTATTGATGTGTATGATTCCCTAAGCTAGCTGTCCCCCCACAACTAATCTAACTAGCAGCTTTTCCTGTGTAAAATCACTAGAAAATGGTGTGCTTGCCTGCTGGCAAACAAGCACACATATTCAGCAGTGTGTTCAGTACAGAGAGTAAAGTCAAAATGGCGTTCAATAGGAAATACAGTTACATACACATAATAGGATCATGTGATTTCAGCAGCCAATGAGATCCCTACAAGTCTCCTAAAGGGAGCCCATCAGGTGGTTTACACTGCCCTACCTAAGAGCAGGATATCATACTCCCAACTGTTCCGGCTGTGACCAGCTCTTCAGACAGGCTTTTCCATAGATTTACAGTTCTTACAGTGAAGAACGCTTTTCTTCTCTGGAGATTTAATTCTTTTTTTTCTAGCTAAAGGAAATGTCCCCTTGTCTTTGAGAGGGCTTTACATGAAATAATTTTTCCCCATACTTTTTGTAGGGACCATTTATATATTTATATAAACTAATCATGTCCCCCAGAGCCGTCTTTTCTCAAGATTAAATAAGTTAAATTCTACTAACCTCTCCTCATAACTAAGATGCCTCATTCCCCTTATAAGTTTGGTTGCTCTTCTTTGCACTCTCTCTAGCTCCATTACATCTTTAATATAAACTGGAGCCCAGAAATGAACAGTATATTCCAAGTGAGGTTGCACCAATGCTTTATACAGTGGTAGAATTACATCCTTGTCCCGCGAGTCCATGCCTCTTTTAATACCTGTCAATATCTTGCTTGCCTTAGAGGCAGCTGATTGACACTGTATGCTGTTCTGCAGTCTATGATCTACAAGAACACCCAGATCTTTCTCAACAAGCAATTATCCCAGTTTTTCTGCCCCTAGGACATATGATGCCTGCAGATTATTTGTACCCAGATGCAGAACCTTACATTTATCCACATTGAACCTCATTTGCCAAGTGGATGCCCAAACGCTCAGTGAGTCCAGGTCTGCTTGCAATTTATGAGCATCTTCCATTGATTGCACTAAACTACATAGCTTGGTGTCATCTGCAAAAATAGAAACCGTGCTATTGATCTCCTCCAATATATCATTAAAAAATCATTGAGTGAAAGAGGACCTAATGCTGAGCCTTGGGACCACTCAGAGTAGGAGTCATTTACCACCACTCTCTGAGTACGATCTGATAGCCAGTTTTTATTCCAATTACACACTGTTATTTCTAACCCAATGGATTCTAATTTACCTAACAAACGCTTATGCGGGACAGCGTCAAACGTCTTTGCAAAGTCTAAAAACACAATATCCACAGCCGCCCCGCTTTCCAGACTTCTACTTACCTCTTCATAAAAACAGATCAGGTTGGTCTGACAACTTCTGTTCTTTGTAAAATCATGCTGGCAATCACTAATAATATTGTATTATTCCACATATAGTCCCTTATGACCCCCTCAAACTTTTTTTCCTACAACAGAGGTTAAACTTACTGGTCAATAATTACCTGGGCAAGACTTGGAGCCTTGGCTACTCAGCTGTTCAGAGAACTGGAGTCATCTCCACACTGTGGATGGTCAGGGTGCTGCTGTACATAGATATAATATATATTTACTGCTCAAATCTTTACTAAAGAATGTTTAAAGAAATATGGCAAAAGGAATGGAAACCTAAACTTATCACCTCTATTCTTTAGGTTGAATCTTTAGATTGGATCCCCACCAATCATAAAGTGATTATATACTAGTGACAAGCCATAACTTTACAATTTAGGAATACCCCTTTAAATATGTAATAGTTGTTCAGTTTTCATTATACATCAAAGAATGAATGCTCCCCAAACCCATGAAAAAACACTTAAACAGGGATACTTTCTGCTATCACAGATGATAACTTTATTCTTAGAATGGCATGTATTAAATATTAAACTGTATCAGCATAATATATTCTAAAAGACAATGCATTATATTTTTTTCAGTAGTTGATGCATCACACCTGAGCAACTGACCTGAGTTTTCCATTAAGATGTGATCTGAAGGCTTTCCCTGGTCACAGAAAGAATTAAGGTTCTTAATTAGACCTGATCATCAAATAAAATATTGACAATCCAGCTACTCAATTCCCAGTCAGAATATATCAATAATATATGGAATAGTCAGTTGTGCTTATAAAATTAAACTAGATATAACTCTCTGGGTAAAATGTAAACCAATCCAATATGATAAAAATCTAACAATTTAGCACCAAATACAGTATCATATATGTTAAAGTTAAACACACTCTTTAATCTTTTAAATTTAGACACATTAGGCAAAATGCATGACCTCTGGCACCCCCATCTCAATTGTATTGCGCAAATTAGTAGTGTAGAAAGTGCCTGAATGTACAATCCTGTTCTTCTGCGTTGTGTAGAGAGCTATGAATTACACGTAGTCTTCCCGGGTATACAATACAATCGTATCATATGCCCGGGGAGAGAAGTGACATGTCAATCGTTTGCAACGCTTACACGCCGCTGACAATGCATGTCAATGGGGCCGACCAACCCTCCACCCCCACGCCCCCGTGCTTTGAAAGTACGCGCTTCCAAAACACCTGCTGTATTGGGCGCGTACTGTACGGGCCCCAATACACTGTGTGAACATACCCTTGTTTTTGTGACTCCAGGGGAACAAACAAAGGCAATTCTTTCATTTTTTTATTGTTTTTTTTGTAATTAAATAACATGATAATTTTGTAGATGAACCAGTGAAACCTGTTATGTCTATTTTTTTTTATTTTCTATAAGCAGCCATGTTGCTAAGCAATTTTTCATCTCATTCCCCACTCTCATGGATACAATAATTATGCTATTTTAATTTACAGAGAAAGGTACAATAATTTGTCCAGACTTTGTAATGGTGTATTGTGAACATGTTAGACTTTACACAGGAATTATAATACTAATCAGTATTACCATGTGCAGTTTACCTGAAAACCTCTAGGTCACTGAACTAATTATTAGTTTTGAACCAGCTAAACCAGGCCGGTTATTCCAGATTCCAGTCCTGTTCTAAATTATTCTTCCGGATTTGTGTCTAACAGCATTTTATGCAAATGAAGTATGTTTTTCTTTACTGAGACATTAACATCTATAGTAGTTTAACATGCTCCTATATTTTTTATTGGAAACATCACTCCCTGGTTTATAGTCAAATAGTCCAGTACTGTGGCCTACTGATTTAGAACTCAACCTCAGTATTTATTAATCTCATATAATTTTAGTCCTGTTATAAGAAAAAAAATCATATTGAACTTCTGTTGTGTGTTGTTTTTGGTTTATTTTAAGATAACATCCAGAAAGGACTTGGTTGGAGGGTAAGAATTGCTTTTTCTATAGTTGTAAACACAATACTGGTTGAGACATTTTAATGTGAATCCAGTAGGGAAGAAGTCCATAAATAGGGTAGTAGAAAGGTGTCAAGTTGATGATTTAGAGAAAGAAGGAAAAAAAAAAACCATTAAATCAGTGCTATCATCATATCTTTAACATTGAGTTAGTATTAAGTTCTAATTGCTTTCTGTCTGCCGTTATTTCAGATATCTTCAACACAGCTTTCCTTGAGACAGATGCATTGTCTGCTAGAAGCAAGAAAGTCAAGGACTTCCTCCTCCCCCCCAGATAATACAGAGGAGAGCGTTTGGGAATGTGTCATATCAGCTAATGCTTCATACATACATGCAAATTATAACTTGTCTCTTAGCGACCTCCAAATAAACAATCATGTAGTGATAAAATAGTCATGTGATTAAAAAGTTCTATTGGAATGTAATTTACTGTGATTCAAGCAGATTTCATGTCCGAAACGGAAGGTGTCGATCGTGTTTTCTCGAGCTCTGGCTGCCGGCAGCAATAATAATAATATAATTCGGAGGAGGCATTTAATTGGATAAGGAGTGGAACAAAGATAGATTCCACACCTGATTTAATCATCTTGACAGTGGTGCCGTGCTCTCAAACGCCCGAGGAGTATCCGGAGGGGGGCTGACGCCTTACCATCGACTGAACGGTCCTGGAGTGCCCGAATCACGTGGGGCCTGATCAACCCCACAGAAACAGGTAAGCTTGCAGATTTTTATAAAGTCTGTGACTTATCTGTTTTTCGGACATTCTAGTGAAAGTCTTTTGGTGGTTGTCGCCTCCCTTAGGAGACCTGTGTAAGCGTTCAGGTGTGCCTCTAGCGCGTGCTCTGGTACATGTATACGTATCATATGCGTATACCTTTGAACGCTACCATTTAATGCCTCTGCTTGTTGCTCTGTAAAGTATACGTGACTGGATAGTGTATTTTCCTTTCGGTATCATATTTCAGTGTAGGTCAGGAGCTGGGCTCCTGATGGAAAAAAAAATGAGATATCAGGGATAAGCGACCCGGTAGAAGGAAACCGAAGCCTGTCATAAGTTATATACAGTTATATACAGATACAGTTATATACAGATATAGTTATAGACAGATGATCTGAATTCCTGAAGAGAACTGGCCAATTGCCAAAGCCTGCTATAGTTATAGACAGACGATCTGAAGAAATGGTTAAAGAGTAGCCATAAGCCTGTTATAGACAGATAACATTTGAGATTAGCCTGTTATACAGATGGTATAAACAGATGACATTTGAAATTAGCCTGTTATACAGATGGTATAGACAGATGAGATTAGCCTGTTATACAGATGGTATAGACAGATGAGATTTGAGATTAGCCTGTTATACAGATGGTATAGACAGATGAGATTTGAGATTAGCCTGTTATACAGATGGTATAGACAGATGAGATTAGCCTGTTATACAGATGGTATAGACAGATGAGATTTGAGATTAGCCTGTTATACAGATGGTATAACCAGATGATATTTGAGATTATCTGCTGATGAGCAGAAGACATTGATTAGTGTTAGGTATGTACGGGCCTTAACCTCAACATACACGTGTGATAATTTGTTCTGTTTTAGTTAGGTAAGAAAAAACTGCATTCACGATTAACTTTATATTCAAGCTACATCACTTGTTATCTTTCACACTGAAATTCTGGCAGAGTGTATAACCTTAGCTTCAATTCAAAGCATCTGTTAAGGGGGGTTTGTCCCTGCGGGCACATTTCTCCCCTCGGCTCTATGGCGTACTGAAAAATTATAGCGCTCAGTCAAAAGGTGCAATCGAGTAGTTTGATCGAAGAGAAAAATAGTAAAATATATATGAGACTTGAGAGAAAAAGCATAATTACGCTCTGTGTAATGAGCATAAATCATGGAGATAAGCTAGCATGTGGGAGACAACACTGAAAGAAAATAACGATGTCTTGGCAAAGCCTAGTTATATTGAAACTGAATGTAAAAAATAAGAAGGATTTGAAGAATGCATATGTATAAAGAGTGAGCTGCCGCCATTCCAAGATGGCAACTTTCAATGTTGGTGGACTGACGTCATCAAATTCCATTAACACTGAAAGTTGCGTAGATTGTGGGAGGGAACGTACAACACTGATCACACCTTGTATTACCTCAGCTCCTGCCCCTCCCGGTATTCTTCCCTCAGCTCCCGTGCCAGAACCTCCCATTATTTTCTGTAGCCATTTTTATGAAGTCCAAACATTCTCTGTATCCGGAAAGGCAAAACCAAACCCCGCCCTTTGCATTTCCTGTGGCCATATTTGTAGTCCTAAGCAATCCAAAGAACCCGGAAGTTCCGGGTTGAAGTTGAACAGCGGCCATCTTGATACACCTAACATTCCGACTCCCGCCTCTCCTCCATGCACTTCACTTGTTACTACTAATGTAAACATTGATATGCAACTGTCGTGTGATAACGTTCTTGCCAGCACACCTGCAACATCACAACCAGCCCCGCAACCACTATACCCTTTGCTCACAGCATCTGGGACATTCTATGTACCCTCCTCATCTATAGCCCCTATTTTGACTTTCAGTGATAACGGAGAGGAAGATTAGGAGGAGGACAAGTTGCCATTAGCTACAGGATGCCAGGACCCACATCTGCAATCCAATATTTTTCCTATTGCTCACAGCACACAGACTGCTGCTCTAGGAGAGATTAAACTGTGATTACATTATGCATGCTGATGGACCCGTATATAATAATATATCTAGAGATGGGCGAATTTCTAAAACAATCGATTCGGTCACTTCGCCGAATTTTCCGACAAAAATAAATTCGGTCCGAATTACTTCGGGATGAATCACGTTAAAAAGCAGCTATTTCCAGGCTGCACAGAGCCTGCAGGGTGCTGTAGAACGTTGTGCCATGCTTAAATATGCAGATGGAGCTTGGTTTGGTCTTCATACAATGTTGTGTTTTAGTATGACACGCAGATGACTGCTGTCGCTCTTAGAATCGCTTCACTATAAAATTCACCTGGGCACTTAAGAGGGCAAAACGGACCAAAAAACTCAAGACGGAATGTAGCCTGATAAAGTCATGCCAGCGAAAGCTGGAAAAAAACAAGCTGAGAGCTCAGGTGGCATCATTAGTGACAGAGTGTGGAGGTGACGGCGGCAGCCACAGCAGCATGAGGTCAGGCAGTGGCACAATGACATTCTGGAGGTGGCAAAACAGGAGGAAGCCACAGAATGGCACAATGACTGAGAGCGGAGGTCACGGCGGCAGCAGCATGAGGTCAGGCAGTGGCACAATGACATTCTGGAGGTGGCAAAACAGGAGGAAGCCACAGAATGGCACAATGACTGAGAGCAGAGGTCACGGCGGCAGCAGCATGAGGTCAGGCAGTGGCACAATGACACAGTGGGGAGGGCCCGGCAGCAGCCACAGCAGCAGCATGAGGTCAGAAAGTGGCACAATGACACAGTGTGGAGGACACGGCAGCAGCCACAGCAGCAGCATGAGGTCAGAAAGTGGCACAATGACACAGTGTGGAGGACACGGCAGCAGCCACAGCAGCAGCATGAGGTCAGACAGTGGCACAATGACATTCTGGAGGTGGAAAAACAGTATTAGGCCACAGAGTGGCACAATCACACAGTGTAGAGGTCACAACAGCAGCAGTATGAGGTCAGGCAGTGGCACAATGACATTCTGGAGGTGGCAAAACAGGAGGAAGCCACAGAATGGCACAATGACTGAGAGCGGAGGTCACGGCGGCAGAAGCATGAGGTTAGGCAGTGGCACAATGACATTCTGGAGGTGGCAAAAACAGGACTAGGCCACAGAGTGGCACAATGACTGAGAGTGGAGGTCACAACAGCAGCAGTATGAGGTCGGGCAGTGGCACAATGACATTCTGGAGGTGGCAAAACAGGAGGAAGCCACAGAATGGCACAATGACTGAGAGCGGAGGTCACGGCGGCAGCAGCATGAGGTCAGGCAGTGGCACAATGACACAGTGGGGAGGACACGGCAGCAGCCACAGCAGCAGCATGAGGTCAGAAAGTGGCACAATGACATTTTTGGAGGTTTGGGAAAAAAAGTATTTAGGCCCCCAGAGTGCACAATTTAAACAGTTAAAAAGGGAACCCAAAAGCAAACAGTTTCGAGGGCAGGCGGGACAATGGCATTCGGGGGTTTGGCCCAAAAAGTATTAGGGCCCCAAATGTTTGGGCCAAAAGACACAGTTTTGGGTGGGCCCCGGGGAAAGGGGTCACAGCAGCAGCAGAGGTCAAGAGGGGGGACAATGAAAAATTCTGGGGGTGGCAAAACAGGAGGGAAACCCCCGAGTGGCACAAAAAGATGGGCGAAACGGGGGGTAACGGCCCCGGGAGCAGCAAAGGGTCAGGGAGTGGCACAAAGACACAGTGTGGAGGACATGGCAGCAGCCAAAAACAGCCCGCATCAGGTCAACAGTGGCACAAAAGACAAAATTCCTTTGGGGGTGGGGCAAAAAAAAAGGGGTAAAAAGGTTCCCCAAAAGGGGGCACAAAGACAGAGATTTGAAAGGTGGGGGGGCAGCCCAAAAGCAAAAAGCATGAGGCAGAGAGTGGCACAATGAAACAGTGTTGGGTGTCACAGAACAGCAGCAGCACCAAAGAGGTCATAGAGTGGCACAATACAGAATTTTTGGGGGTGGGTGGCAATACCAGTCCCTTTTGGGAAAGATGGTGGTAGGCAGGATGGAAAAACTGGCCCGAGATGTGTGGCCCTCAGGGGGGGGGTTTGGGGGCAAACCGAATGTGGCTGATGCAGGTAGTTTGAACCCAGACTGGACCATAAAGTTTATTGGTGGTGGGAAAACCTGGCCGACCAAAACCTGATTCATCTTGACAAAGGTCAGTCGTTCCACATTTCCCCCTGGACAAACGGGTTCTCCTTTGGGTAAAGGGTGGCCCCCGCCGCACTGAAAAACCCGCTCGAAAGGGCCAAAACCTGGCCCCCGGGAGGGAAACTTCTCCCTTCAAAAATCCGGGAAGTTGCGGCCAAACTTTTCCCGTTAGGCTGCCCAGTAGTTTCCCGCGGGGGTTTTCTAATGAGGGGGCAAGTTTCTGTCCAAAATAGGCCACAAACCCGTTGGTTCAGGGATGTTTCCCGGTCCTGCTGCTGCTGCTGGGGGACTTTCCCCCTCATAGGGGCGGGTGAAGGTAGCTTTCTCATTAGTGAAAATTTCCCGACTTAGGTTACTACGATGGAGCTGGTCTTGCCCTACCCCCCCCCACCTTTTCCCCCCCCCCGCCCCGGCAGTTGTAAAAAAGAGGTGGGAACCCCCCCGGTCAGACCTGTCAGAGGGGGGACCCATGCCGCACATAGGGACGGCCCCAAATGATTACGGAGGGGTTTCCCTATAGTATTTGAGGTTTTTCCCCCTTCTCAATAGTGGGAAAAAGGCTCCCCTTTTGGACCGGTGCGAGGGTCCCAAAAGGGTGGGAGCCAGAAGTATCCCTCTGGGCCCGGTGCTGGGCTATTTTTGGGCCGTCACTAGCCCGGGAAAAAAGCATGTGGGGCCCTCCCGCACAAGTGACTTCCGGGGGCTCCCTGCCCCCATTTTTCCCCTGATACTGCCACGGTGCTTGGGGGTCACCTTTCCTCATCTTTTCCCCTTTTCCCCTCCCCTCCTTTCCCCCGGGTCCGGGTCCTCCATCTTTTAAACCCGGGTAGAAAAATCCACTCATTTTTACTAGGGGCAATACTTCCCGCCTTTCCCAAAGTCCTCCTCCTCCTTTTTCCCCCCCTCCTCCATTTTTTGGGCCCCACCGGACTCATTGGGTGTGAAAATGTAGTTCGCCACGTCTCCAGTCCCCTGCCCCAGACAGATTTTTTTTAGCATCTGTTTCCCGGACATGAAACAGTGGAATGACGTTTTATTTTATCCCGAAAATCCCGGGGAATGACAAATAACGTCGCCTTTCCCCAAATGGGGCCCCAAACAAACGGCCCGGTGTTAAGCATGAGCTGCCACTGGTGACATCAAAGTTTTCACCCGGGGGAGTAATTCTGTCTGCCTGGATCATCAAAAAAACGTTAAAGGCCCCTTTTCCCGTTCAACAAATCCCGGCCCCAAAATGTGAAGGCTGGAATTCCGCGGGTGGAAAAAACGCATATCAAGTGTGATTTGGGGGGGGGCCCTTCTGGTCCCTGCAACTCGAGGGGGGTTTTCCCGGTTTAAAATACGAAAAGGAATTAAAAAATGAAAGCCCCAGTTTACCCGGCCCCTTTTTCAAATGTTCTGAAAATCGGGGGAAGACTTCAGGGAACCCCTTCACAACCCGATTGAAAAACCTTTTGGGCCCTGCAGGGCCGGACCCCCTCCCTCTTTTGGTGCAGCCCCACACCATGTTTCCCCCCCATTTTTCCGTCACCATGGTTTCCCCCATTTGCAGTTGGCCGGAGAAAGCCCACCATCGATTTTTTTGCGGCCCCTGAAAGCGGAGGGGGGAATTTTTTCCCCTGTGTGACTTTTTGTTTTGCCCCAGGGAAAACCAGGTTAGAACTGCTGACACCGCTTTGCCCTACACATGTGGTATGATGGAACAATACTTGGGAGGCCGAGATGGGGGGGTTGGGTGGGGGGAGGAAGGGGGGAGGCGGGAAAATTGGCGATGGGTTTCAGGGAGTTTTACAAGTGGGGGGAGGGAAAACGGCGTTTTCCCTTTTCCCCAAATTGTTTTGGTTTTGCCCGGGGGAGGGAAGGCACATTCCCCAGTGGGGGGGGGCCCTAAAAGGGGCATTGGGACTGGCCTGACCGTAGTTTTCAGCTCCAGGCCCTTTCCCCCCGCCCCTGCACCCCTTTGGGAAAAAACCTAAAACTCAAGGGCTTTGGGCCCCCCTTAGTTCTACATATTTATGAAATGTGGTACTTGCCTTTTTTGGAAAAAAAAAAATAAATTTTGGCCTTGGAACTCCCCCATCACGGGTCCCGGCACAAGCCCTTAGTTCCCTGAATGGTGGCAGAAATCCAACCCCTTTGGAAAGGGGGGGGAAATGGGAATACCAACAAATTTGGACAGGCACGGGCAGCTGCTGGGACCTTACGATTGGGGTTTGGGCCATAATGTTGGGCTCTTTGCCCAAAAACCTCGCAGAAAAGGGCTGCGGCGCCCCTGAGTACGAGGAAACCAGGGGCATCTGGGAAAAGGGGGGAGATTTTGTCAAAAGAGAAACAGCTCCCTTTGCAGAGGTGGTGGAAACCTTTATGGCTGCAATGGGAAAGCGTCCCCTGGGCGGCTGCTGCTGCTGCTGTTGCTTTTCGGCGGCAGGATGGGGCAACCACAACGACCAAAAGTTTCTCCTAGGCCACCGGTTGGTGACGCGCATGTGTTGACGCAGGGCCGTGTTGCCAACCCTTAGCTCCCCGGCCACGGGTTTACTTTCTGCCCACAGAAATTTTTAAAATATACCCCTATTCGGGTCCTCCGGGTCAAGCAAAGAACTGCCCACCGCCGAAATAAACGGGTTTTTTAAAACCGCCAACGTCCGCAATGGGGTGAACCTTTCTTTCGCCCGCTGCCCGCCGAGGGCCCCCGTTTCCGCTACAATTTTTGGACCTGCGAAGCGGGTTTTTTTTTTCCCCCGTGGCCCCCTTGGGTCCCGACCCCCCACAAATGCTGCTACCTCTTTACTCACCCGGCCCCCCACAAACCCCCTTTGCTGGGTCGCTGCTGCCCCCGACGTGCAATCCTTTACGATGATGAAGCCCTTTGCCTCACCCGGTCCCCAAATGCGGGCGGCTAAAAATCATCATCTATTTGTTGTTTCATCCTCCACTGCTGTCCTCTCACCGGTCTTGGTATGCCGAGGGTGACCTCTCACAAACAAAGACCCCCCATGCCACTCTCCACATCTATACTTTTTCCCCCAAATGCAAAAAAGCAGGGGGGTTTGGCCCCAATTTTTTTTTCCCGCCAAAAGCTGCTGACTCCCTCCTCAAATTGTTCTCCTCGATTTAAAAATTGTGGCGCTGAGCCCCGAACCAATAGTAGAAATTTTGGCGAGGGAACCGGGGGGGAATAGGCGGGCTGAGGGCAGGGGGGCCGCTGACCTTCTCCCGGGCCATGCCAACTATGGGTTTTGTCTGAGGTTCCCCCCCGACTCTTTTTGGGTGGGGGTTTCAGGAAAAATCATCTGGGGGAAGGGATGACCTAGTCAACCAATCAAGAACCCCTTTGGGGTTGGGTTTAAAAACCCCAAAGGCCCCTAAAATGACCCCGGGGGAGTTGGGCCTCAACCAGTGAACCCCCGCTGGCCCAAGTCCCCTTTTCTGGGGCTGCAACCCGGGCCCCGTTTTCCGGAATGTTTGTTTCCACTGCCCCCTTTCCCCGGGGGGGAGGGCCCGCCAAACCCTTTTGCTGACTTCCCGTTTGTTTTAAAAAGTACAGAAAATGATTGATGATGATATCTGTATATGAAAAAAATTTTACAAACCCCGTTTTTGACTCCAAAAATTTAAACCCCTTTTTAAAAACCCTTTGGGGAAAACCCCCGGGGTTTTTAAATTGCGCCCCCAAATGGCTAGGAAAAAATTTACTTTTTTGTTTTTCGTTTAAAAACACTGGGGTGTTTTACTAATGAAAAACACAAAAAGGGTTTAAAAATTTAAAAATTTGGGGCTTTAATTTAGGCCAAAGGAAAAGGGATTCCTTTTTGGCGGTTTAAAAGAAAGGTTTAAATTTTTTTCAGCCCCACCAGCAAAACAAGCTTTAAAATTTAAACCCCCCGGGGAAATAAATTGCGCCCAAAAATCTGACCGCACAAAAATATTTGCCTTTGTTTGCGGTTACCCAATTTTCGTGGTTTTTTTAAAGCCACACAACAAAGATACAGTTTAATTTAAACCCTTTTGAATTTTGGAAAAAAAGGGGACAGGAAAAATGGGAAAAAATTTTGGCGTTGAAAAAGACGGTTTTTTTTTGGGGTCAGCAAAAACCGCAAAACAACGCTTAAAATTAAACCCCTGGATTAAATTTGCCCAAAAAATTGGCCGAACAAAAATAGTAGCTTTGTTTGCGTGTTACAATTGCGTGTTTTTTTACGCCACCCCAAAACAAGGGGGGACAAAAGTTTTAATTAACCTTTTCTTGTGAAATTAAGGGTACAGGAAAAATGTATATATTTTTTTGGGGTTTTAAAAAGAAAGGTTTTTTTTTGTCAGCACACCGCAAAAAAACGGCTTAATTAATTTCCCTTTGGGTGTAAAAATTGCCCAAATAATTTTATCCCACAAACTAGTAGCTTTGTAGGCGTTTTTACTTTTTCGTGTTTTTCCTACCCCCCACAACAAGAGATTAAAAGTTTAATAAACCTTTGCTTTTTGAATTAGGCTACAGGGAAAAATGTATATATTTTGGCGTTGGGAAAAAAAACGGTTTTTTTTTTTGTCACACCCCAGCAAAAAAAAGTTTTAAATTTAACCCCCCTGGAAATTTAAAATTTCGCCCCCAAAAATTGAGCCGCACAAAATAGTAGCCCTTTTTAGCGTGTTTACAATTGCGTGTTTTTTTTACGCCACACAACAAAGTTTCAGTTGTTTAAATTTAACCCCTTTTTCTTGTGGGAAATTTGGCTACAGGAAAAATTTTAATTTTTTTGGGGTTTTAAAAAGGGGGGGGGGTTTTTCTTTTTTTCAGCAAAACCACAAAACAACGCTTAATTAACCCCTGGATGTAAATTGGGCCCCAAAAAAATGAGCCCCCCCACAAAATAGTAGCTTTGTAGCGTGTTAAAAAATTTGGGGTTTTTCCCACCCCAACAAGAGTTCAGGGGTAATTTAAAAAATTTGCTTGTGAATTAGTCCACAGGAAAAAATTTTTAAAAATTTTTTGGGGTTGAAAAAGACCGGGTTTCCCTTTGGGGGACACAACCCCAAAACCCTTTAAAAACCCCTGGTTTTAAAAATTTCGCCAAAAAAGAGCCCCAACAAAAAAAGTAGCTTTGTTAAACTTGTTAAAAAAGCGTTTTTTTTCTTCGACACCAAAAAAGAGATTTCGTTTTAAAAAAACCTTTTCGTGAATTAGGCTATAAAGGGAAAAAAATTATATTTTGGCGTTGAAAAAAGCGGTTTCTTGGGGTCAGCACCCCCAACCCAAAACACACTTAATTAACCCCTGGAAAGTAAAAAAAAATTGGGAGCAGCCCAAAAAAAAAAGGTTTGGGATTTGTTTGTAAAAAAGCGTTTTTTTCAAATGGAAAAACAACAGGAACTGGCTTAGATCCCCCCCTTTGGGTATTTTAATTAATGCAGCTCAGTAGAAAACACATTTGGGTTTCAGACCTTTTCCCCAAAAAATTGAAAAAGAACATTAAAGAACAGTTTTTCTGAGGGCAAGCTGAGGGCAAACCCCCCCCCCGAAATCGCTATAAAAAAAAATCAAAATTTTTCATAAGAGCCCATCAGCCGCGGCAGGGACCCTTCCCTGATCAAATAAAAAGTGGGGGGCGGTTTGAGCTCCCCGGCGTCGCGCCCGGACTTTTTTGGGGGCCGGTGACGTCACAGAATCCGCCCCCTCTCTTTATTGGCCCCAAAACTCTTGCACAGTCTGGGAGGGGATGCCCCTTTTTCCTCCCAGAGTGCTTTGCCCCCTGTAACGCCCTGGCTTGCAGCCTTTTTACAATAAAAAGAACCCCTTTTGTTCACCCGAAAGTACCCCAAAAAATTCGAATTTTCCCTTCCGAAAAAAAAAGGGTTTTTGTTAAAAAACTAAAAAAAATTTCCCTTCGTAAGAAAACAATTCGCCCATCTCTAAATATATCCCTTTACCCAAATTTTGTTCAGCTGCTGAGACCCAAAATATACCAAAAAGTACTTGAAGTGGGCCCCCAAACAAACAAGTTTCCAATCGCTGTCCCCCCAAACCCCTTATTTTCCCTTTGGCACTTTGTTTTTCCCCCCAATGGCATGTGACAGGCCCTACTCAACCCCATTACGGCCAAGGGCCCAAATTTTTTTCCCGTACCCCGAAAATACGGGTTTGTGTTAAATAACAGAGCTATTGTCAAAAGTCTTAAGACTAATTGGGTCTCCCTTTTCTCAAAACCCCTAACTCTTCCCCGGACCCAATTTTACTCTTCTCGGAGTATTCCTCAGTTCCCTTGCAAATTACACCCACAAAATTTCCCTCCAAAAACCAGAACCAGATCATTCATTGGGCTTTTCCCCCACCTTCGGCCCGCACCCCCCAAACCAAACACCGAAATTTAGCCCTGGATTCCTTTTTTTCGCCCGTTCAAACCCCTTTTTTTATCCATTTAAACCGCCCGCCACAAAAAACCCCAAGGGATCAACCCAAACTACGTGACCTTTTACCCCCGAACCCAAATCAATAATTTAATGACCCAAAAGCCAGAAACCCCGAGAAAAAACCCCCATGGTATTTTACAGTTTGGGATCAGCCAATACAGAAGACATATTCTCCCCCTTGGGGAAAAAATCTAAAACCCTTTGGGCCAACATCCAAAGGGGTTTTGGGGGGTTACTTTTTGGGCCCCAACATCAAAATTTGCTTACAAGAAGACCCCTGTTGTTTGGGCATCATACTTTCTCCAATTTGGGGGGGAGTTTGCCATGTCTTCATTCTTTGGGCCCAAAGGGAAAGGTTTGGGGTGGGAAACCTCAAATGAATTTCTTTAATTCTACCCCAGAGTCCTACGAATCCGGGGGAGGGAAATTTTTTCACCGGATTGTCTGCCTTAAATTCCCGGACCTTGGGTTTTTACATGAACACAAAGTCACAAAAACCCCTTTTCAACTGCGTTTTGTTATAGCTTTACTTAAACCAACTTGGGCCTTTTGAAACTATTCGAACAGAAAAAGCAGAGTTAACCGGGAAATCAACTTCCTCCCCCCATTGCTAAGGAAAGGGAAAAAACCCCCTTCAGGGCCCGTCTTCAACAAAAAGGAGACCGAAAACCCCCCAACTTCCCCACTGTCTCTACTTCAATTTGGGGAGCCCCCGACTTTTGTCGCTTCAAAGATTTGGGTCCCCAAAAATGCGGACGTCCCAAAGGGCGAAACCCTAAAGGATTTTGGGCCCGTGGTTACCTTACAAGAAACCCTGAAGGCCTTTCATAAATTTCCTTCGAGAATGCCAGCCCAAAAGGGGGAACTTCCCCCGACTGTTAAAATGAAGCTTTTTAAGTCGCGGGAAAAGAAGACCATAAACATATACACTTAATCAGCCTACATGTACGGAGTAACCTATGACTTGGCCTGAAGGGGGCCCGGGAGGTTTCCAGACAGCTTGTGGACGCCCATCAAGGAATCAAGAAGCCATTCAGACTCTGATGATGCTTCCAATTGCCAGCCCCAAGTGGCCTTTTGAAGACAAAAGCCTAGGGAAGAATAGAGACAGTGGAAGTAGAAGGCACCTACAGAGCAAAACTTGGCTGCAAAGGCCGCAGCTCTCTTCCAAGAGATTCAAGAGGAAGCAGGAATGGCTGTATATGTGCTGACCAGAGAAGAGAAGAAAGAATGAGGATGTGAGAAGAAAAAAATGAGGGATGTAGAAGAGAAAGAGGGATGTGAGAAGAAAGAAGGAGAATGTGAGAAGAAAGAAGGAAAAGGTAGAAGAAAGAAGAAGAAGAAGGTGAAAAGAAAAAAGGGAAAGAGAAGGTGAGAAGAAGAAGAAGAAGAAAGAATAGAAGGAACAAGAAGAGAAAACCAGGACAAAATGCATTGAATCCAGGTGTTAACTGTTGAGACAATCTAAACAACTTAAACCCAAGCCCGAAGGAATGGAAAGTGGGGGGAATTGGGAGCAGGATAAAACCAAGATGGATTCTGGAGGAAAGAAATAGACTTTGTTTACAAGGCATTATATCGCTGTAGTTCATTGGGCTCCTGATACTACCCACAGATGAACTAACCAGATTGATTTCTTCAATCAACAGATATACCTAGCACCAAGAATCTCCATTTCCCACGGAAAGTAGCCAAGCTAGAAGTTGTGAAATATGCAATACTTGTAACCCAGGAGGACTGTTGCCAACACCAAGGAAGCATTTGGATAAACACTATATCCTCTCCAGCGGATCCAGACTGAACACATTGAATTACCCAAGAGTGGAAAGTACAAGTACTGGTGGTGGATATGTTCTCAGGATGGCTTGAAGTCTACCCAGTTACCAACATGACTGCCAGAATCACCGTGAAGAAACTATTGACTGAGTTGATATGCAGATTTGGGATCCCTAAGGTTATTTAATTTGACCAAGGACCTGCCTTCACTGCAGAAGTAACCAAAGACATTTGGAAACTAGTAAGAGCTGACTTTGACCTGCACACTCCCTACCATCCCGAATTCAGCAGAAAAGTGGAAAGAATGAATGCCACTCTGAAGAACAAAATTCTGAAGGCTAGCAAATAAACATTTCTTCCCTGGCCCGAGATCCTACCCATTACACTCTATTTCTGTCAGAACACACCCTAGGCAGCCCACTGGTCTCACTCCTTATGAGATATTATTTTCAGGCCCACCCAGATTAGGGAGGTACCATCCACAGCAGTTGAGTGCAGGGAATGATAAATGGTAAAATATGTTATAAGTCTGTGTAATGAATTGAAACTAATCCATGCTACAGTGTTTTCCTCAATTCCAGATCCTGATTCTGACCACAACACCTACGAGCTACAACCTGGAGACTTCGTGTTGGTAAAGAAACACGTCCGAGATTCTCTGGAGCCCAGATTTGAAGGACCATACCAAGTTCTCCTGGTGTCCCCAAGCTCAGTGAAACTTGAAGGAGGCCCACTTGGTGCACGCTTCACATTGCAGGAAAGTGACTGTGGCCAAACCGGTCATCATGAATCACTCCTTTACCCTTTTTCCTACATCTGTATTGTCTGGGTGTGTGTAGGAGCACAAGAGGTAGCAATCACCAAACAGAAAAGGGTGATCACTTTTTGGTATAACTTATCCAGTACTCAAGTAGCAATCTTTAAATTTGTGTTTTGCGATATTGCCCAATGCAGATCACTAACCGATGATAGCCCATCTGAACCGACACAGAGTGCACAAATATTACTGATTACTTTGCCAGATGGGACACAATACATATGTGTACAGAATGGACTATTGGGGTACTAAGTGTGATTCCTGGGGGCAGTAGGATGGAACACTGGAAACGACTGGGGATATAGACCTGAAACTGCACTGGGAAAGAAAGACAAAAATGGTAGAGCTTTACTTGCTAGAATGACTTTGTTCAAACCACCCTGTGTAGATGGTAAGGAACCCAATTGGTTTTAACTATAGACAATCCCAGTCCAACAGATGCAGGGGTTTATGTCCTGGGAACTTAGGGTGGTTGATGAGGGAAGTTACCTCACTCAATTCAACATTAATGGACTGGTAGACCCCCCAGAATGGAGAGAACTAGAGACCCAGATACCAGAACTGCAAAGATGGTGAGAATCCAGGCAAAAGGGAAATAAAGAAATGATAGCCATTCCAAACCCCACACTAGAGGACATGTATGCAATAGAAACTGGATATAATGATATTAATTTCTGGCTTGAATGGATGAAGTATTCTGTTGCCCAGAACAATAAATCTAATTGCTATGTATGTTCGAGTGCCCGGCCACATCTTGGGTCAGTCCCTTTACATTTAGACCCAACCTCAGAAAAATGCTTCCTTAGTTTGTTCACCAAAAAAGTCAACTTCTGACCCTCAGTGGAAGGTAAAGCACCCCTTGATAACACAGAGACCAGCCAAGCTCGGGAATTACTTTTTACCCTGGGAATTACACCTGATTTTCTATTCAGGGAGGTGGTAGAGGCTTGGGTAAATTTAAACCAGGATACTGTGGTACCTATAGTAATGCTCCCGAACAACAACTCATAAATCAGGTACAATCTGTAGCTGATGTCTTTTGGATCTGTGGTGACATGAAAATCAGATCCAGGCTTAAAGGCAACTGTTCAGGGGAATGTGCCCTAGCTAAAGCTATAATGCCCTTACACATAGTGCCCCCTGGAAGAAGCAGAGAGGGAGATAGCCTCACCCCACAACAGATACAAAGAGATCCAGTGCCCACAGCCCAAAGGCAGTTATGACCCAACATGTATATTTGGATGCCACAGACAACCACGAGGGGTGCCTGATGAAATTTAAAACTAGGGATCAGGTAAAAGCAGGGTTTTAGTCCTCATACCCCAAATAACAATCAATAAGAATGTGGAATGGATAAACTATATCTACTATAACCAACAGGAGTTCATTAATGACACTCGGGATGCCCTACAAGGCCTAGCAGAACAAGTAGGGGCCCACCTCAATCATGGCTTTCCAAAATAGAATGGCTCTGGACATGGTCTTAGCAGAGAAGGGAGGAGTGTGCAGGATGATCCAATGAGTGTGTTGTACGTACATACCTAAAAAATACAGGACCAAACGGGAAGGTGACCTTAGCCCTTAAAAAATTTGGGTGATCTTTTTCAGGAGATGAAAAGGAACTCGGGAATTAAGGGACCCATGGGATCAGTATTTTTCCTGGATGAGTGGATGGCAGAAAGGTTAGTCCAAGCAGGAATGGTATTGGGTGTAGTGTTCTTAGTCCTGATACTGGTAGTGATGTGTGTCATTCCTTGCATCAGGAAACTGTTGTCTAAAGGGTTAGATCAGGTGGTACCTGTGCTCACTTACTTGGAGGAGGATGGTTCACCATGCATGGAAGAGAATTCCATAACCAGTGTTCCCCCAATGGAACAATAGTTCAACGGAGAGCTACGAATTGACCCAAAAGGCTTAAAATCGCACCCACAAGGGGGGATTGTGAGAGCAAGGTTTTGAGGCTTTTCAGGGGTGACCATTCTTAGTTTCTAGACCCTAGAACTTCTGTCAGCTCTTATCCCTCCTGCCTTAGGACAGGTCTTCGCGTTTATTAGCCAGCAGCTGTTGGGGATAGCTCGATAACTCTTGACCAACACCCTCAGGCAGGGACCGAATTAGCTAGTTTAAAAGGTAATAGGGGCCGTGAGGGACCCCTCTCCCCATCCTTACCTAGTGACAGATTTTAATGTTTTTAGGGGGGAGTGTCAAGTTGATGATTAAGAGAAAGAAGGAAAAAAAAACATTAAATCAGTTCTACATCTTCTTAACATTTTAGTAAGTATTAAGTTCTAATTGCTTTCTGTCTGCCGTTATTTCAGATATCTTCAACACAGCTTTCGTTGAGACAGATGCATTGTCTGCTAGAAGCAAGAAAGTCAAGGACTTCCTCCTACCCCAGATAATACAGAGAAGAGCATTTGGGAATGTGTAATATCAGCTAATGCTTCATACGTACATGCAAATTATAACTTGTCTCTTAGCGACCGCCAGTTAACCAATCATGTAGTGATAAAATAGTCATGTGATTAAAAAAGTTCTATTGGAATGTAATTTACTGTGATTAAAGCAGATTTCATGTCCGAAACGGAAGGTGTCGGTCATGTTTCTCGAGCTCTGGCTGCCGGCAGCAATAATAATAATATAATTCGGAGGAGGCATTTAATTGGATAAGGAGTGGAACAAAGATAGATTCCACACCTGATTTAATCATCTTGACAAAGGCACCACATATGATCATGTATACTCCTGTATACACATTCCGTTGAAACCAGAAGTTTACATATACTCTATAAAAAGACACATACAGGTATGCATGTTTTTCTCACTATCTGAATTGAAATCGCAAAAATTCAATTCGCCGAGTTCGACAAATTTTCCAACAAAATTATTTTACGAATCGCGTTAAAAAACAGCTATTTCCTGTCTGCAGAGAGCCTGTAGGGTGCTGTAGAAAGTTGTGCCATGCTCAAATATACAGAGGGAGCTTGGTTTGGTCTTCATAAATGCTGTGTTTTAGTATGACATGCACATGACTGCCGCCGCTATTAGAATCGCTTCACTCTTCAATTCCCTGGGCACTTACGGGGGCAAAACTGACCAAATAACTGAAGCAGGAATGCAGCCTGATAAAGTCCTGTCAGCGCCAGCTGGAAAAAAACAAGCTGAGGGCTAAGATCCTACCATAGCATCAAAGAACACAATAGTAAGTTCCTGGAGCCGGCACAGGTCTCAGCACAGTAAGGGGATGTCACAGCAGGGGTCACTCTATGAGGCCAGAGCTTTAAACCTTCACAGAATATGACAGAACCTGTTCTGTTAAACGCTGATACATGTAGAGGCCCCCAAATGAGTGGAGAGGGTGTTGGCAGTAATCAATAATCCATCAGTATTGCTAATATTGCTAAAGCCAAAAACAAACAAGAGTTGATCCAAAACAGAGATGACCAATAAATGGGATATTTGCATGTCTTCTGTGTTCTGTATCCACCTCTGCTTTTGGCTATTAATCCTGATGCTTTTCATTCCTTCTGACAGATGAAAAGAAGGGGAAAACAAAATGTAGTGGCAACGTCATAGAGTGTTGAGGGTGGAAACAGCATTAGGAAACTACAGGTTGTTCCAGTGAGACAGCGGTCACTTGGCAGGAGCATGAGTAGGCCACAAAGTGGCACAATGACAAATTCTGGAGGTGGCAGCAAAATGAGGAGCCCACAGAGTGGCACTATGACACAGTGGGGAGGTGACGGCATCAGCAGCAGCATGAGGTCAGATAGTGGCATAATGAAAAATTATGGAGGTGGCAGCAACATCAGGAGCCCACAGAGTGGCACAATCACACAGTATGGAGGTGGCAGCAACATCGGGAGCCCACAGGGCTGCACAATGACAAAGTGTGGAGGTGACGGCAGCAGCAACCGCAGCATGAGGTCATAGAGTGGCACAATGACATTCTGGAGGTGGCAAAAAACAGGAGTAGGCCACAGAGTGGCACAATGACAGAGTGTGGAGGTGACAGCAGCAGCAACAGCATGAGGTCAGAGAGTGGCACAATGACAGAGTGTGGAGGTGGGTGGCAATTCCAGTCCCTGGCAAAGATGGTGTGAGGCAGATGGAGCAACTGCCAGCAGATGTGTGACATCAGGCGGGTGGCAGCATCAGAATAGTGGCTGAGGCAGGTAGTTAGAATCCAGACTAATTTCTCAAAGTTTTGGGGAAGGCGTCATGGCTGATGTAATCTGATGCATAAGGCATTGGTGTGTGGAAATCCTGGCCGATCCAGCCTGATTCATCTTGACAAAGGTCAGTCTCTCCACATTTCCGGTGGACAAGCGGGTTCTCCTTGGGGTAACAATGGCCCCCGCCGCACTGAACACCCGCTCTGATGCCATACTACTGGCTGGGCAGGACAGCTTCTCCAGTGCAAACTCGGCAAGTTGCGGCCACACACCCAGTTTGGCTGCCCAGTAGTCCAGCGGATCTTCTACCTGGGGTGGCAGAGTGCTGTCCAAGTAGGCCACAACCTGCTGGTTCAGGGTCTGCTCCAGGTCCTGCTGCTGCTGGTGGCTACCCTCCTCACTAGGTGGGTGAAGGAAGCTGCTCTTCAACGACTCCAGACTTAGGCTGCTGCTCATGGAGCTGTTACTGCTCCTACCCCTCACCTCCCCATAGCAGCCATAGCAGTGGTATGTGAGCAATGAGGAACCACCCGGTCAGACCTGTAAGAGGATGGATGATGGCACACATAGGCAGCGGCCAACTTAGACCGGTAGCGAGGGTCCAAGAGGGTGGAGAGCCAGAAGTCATCCCTCTGCCAGATGGTGACTATTCGGCTGTCACTAGCCAGGCAAATCAGCATGCTGCGGGCCATCAGCGCAAGTTACTCTGAGGGATTCCCTGCCTCCATCTCCACTGTATACTGCCATGGTTCTTGGGGGCCACCTGCCTCATCTTACTCATCTCCATCTACCTCCTCCGGCTGCTCCTGCTCCTCCTCTCCTGTCACCTGGGTAGAAAAAACAATCATTTCACAAGACAATGCTTGTGCTCCAATGTCCTCCTCCTCCTCCAGTTCTGCCCCCACCGAACTCATGTGGCCGCGAGATGTAGTCGCCACGTCTCCAGTCCCCTGTCCAGACAGATTTACACAGGGGAGTACTCCTGTCCGCTTGGATCATCAAAAAATTGTTAATGGCCTTTCTCTGTTCATACAGTCGGTCTAACATGTGCAGGCTGGAATTCCAATGGGGGAAATATCGCATATCACCCGTGTGTTGGGGGGGAGGCCATTCCCCGCGGGCCTTGAGGGGGGTGTGCCTGGCTTTGTGGGAAATTGATAAAATTGCATCCCACATTTTCCTCCCCATTTTTAGAATGCTTTAAATGGGTTGGAAGACTTCGGAAACCCTTTTCACAACCAGATTAAAACCATGTGAAAGATGCAGGGGCGTGGACCATCCCCCCTTTAACCGGCAGACGGACACCATTTTCCCTTCCCATTGCCCGTCCCCAAAGGTTCCGTTTTGGGAGTTGCCCAGGGAGAAACCCCACACATTGATTTCTTGTTAGTGACGCGGAAAATTTTCCCTCCCCTTGTGACTTTTTCGCCCAGGAAAACCCACATTTTAAAAACGGGCATGAAAACCGCTGTGCCCTGAAACATGGGGTTATGAGGGACCCCAGCACTTAGACTTGTGGAGGTGAGGGTGGGCGTGGAGGAGGAGGTGGACATTGGCAAAGGAGCGGGCAGTTTGAAAACCCAAAAACCCCGGCCCAAAGGGTTGTTGGGTGTTGGGCGGGAAAAACCCCCTTTTCACCCAGGGGGCCGTAAAGAACTTTTAATTTTTTCCTTGACCGTAGTTACAGCTGCACACGCCCCGCGCTGCCCGTGCACCTTGCAAAAAACCCGAAAACCCTTAAGGGAAACTGGCCCCCCATTCGGGTTAACATATTTGTGCGGGCTAGGTACTGCTTTTTGGAAAATAAATTATGGCTTGGAACTCACAAACCTCGGTTTTGGTAAAAGCCATTAGTTCTCTAAAAACTGTGCAGAGCCCCCAAAATTGGAAAGGAAGGGACTGCGGTACCAACAAATTGGAAAGGAGCCCCGGTCAGTTTCCCTGAACCTTAGGATGGTTGGAGCAAAATTTTGCTCTTGGAAATTTCGCTTCCTTAAACGACTCCCTAGCGCCATGAGTGGAAAGGGGGCAGGGGGCATCTGGACGGGAAAGATGATGGCCCAAAGACAAAAGCTCCCTTCAGCAGAGGTGGTGGATAAGAGGGGCCCAAATCAAATTTCAAACGAAGTTGGAATTTTTTTAGAATTTCAGGAAAACTAGGGTTTCGGGGACGAAGCCGAAGTTTTTTGGTGTTTTCTGGGGAAAAATAAGCCTTTTTTTTTTTTTTTAAAAGGGCCCCCGGAAAGCTATGCTTTTCCCAGGGGGCCCCAGAAAACCCTCGGGGATAAAAGAAAGAAGGACCCCAATGACAGGGGAAAAACAGGAACCCCAATCGGGTTTATTAGGGGATTCTGTGACGTCACACCCACTAAAAGGGTAAAACAGCACCTGCGTCCTCAAAAGCCCTCTCATTGTGTTTTTTGGCATAAAGGTCCCTGCGGCCCCTGCATAGCCCCCCTCATTATAAGCTTTCCCTTAACATTGGGGAAGGGGAAAAAAAAGAAAAACCATTACAAGTCTTTTACTTGCTCAGTCACTAGTGTTTTTGTATCTCCCTGCTACCCAATCTCATTATTTTTTTTTCCCCTTTTGGGATTGGGGGAATTTTTTTTAAATTTATTTAATCCACTCAACCCCTGTTAGTGTTGTATTGGGATAGAAAAAAAGACCGCTTTTTCTTCCCCATTTTTTTCAATTTTCCTGTTGTATTGGGGAAAAATTTAAATTCAAGTAATCCACTCAACCCTGATAGTTTTTTTTTGGGATAAAAATACAGACCGCTTTTTCTTCGCCTTATTTAAATTTTTTTTCCCTTGTTGTATTAGGGAATTTTAAATTAAAAGTAATCCACTCAATCCGGGATAGTGTTGAAATTGGGATGAAATACGGGACCGTTTTTTCACGGATTATTTAAATTTCCCCGGTTGTATTAGGGAATTTTAATTCAATAATCCACTAACCCTTGATAGGGTTGTATTGGGATAAAAATTTTACAGACCCTTTTTTTCCCGGGCCTTTTATTTTAATTTTCCGGTTGTAAAAGGGGAATTTTTTAATTTAAGTTAATCCATCAACCCTGTTATGTTTGTATTGGGAGTCAAAAAGAGTGTTTTTTGCCCCACCATCTTTTAAAATTTTTCACCTGGGGGCTTTTTATTAGGGAATTTCAGATTCTGGGAAATCCTAATTTATGTTTTTTTTTTGTAGCTTGGAGGCAAATACAATTTTTGGGTTTTTTGTCCCCCCATCTTACATTTCAATTTCACCTGTTTTTCACTAGGGGGAAATTTTATATCCAGGGAAAACCCCTTTAAACCTGTTTGTGGTCTATTTGGAGTCAAAAAAGAGTGTTTTTTTCGCCCCTTACATACATTTAAATTTTTACCTGTTTTATTTCTGTAGGGAAATTTTTTTTTCCAAGGGTTAAATTTCCCCCTCTTGTTTTGTTTGGGGTGAAATACAAACTGTGCCCATTTCTTCCACAAAACTTTCCCCGAATTTCCCTCAAAATTCGAAGGTTGGGGGGGATTTTAAAACTGTGGCCAAGAGTTAATTTATTCCCTTTTGTGGAGAATTTTGTGTTTAAATCCGTGTTTTTGTATTTCAGCCCTACGTACATCTCGATCCAGTCTCTTGGGAATTGCTAATTTGGGGGCAAACAGTTATTTTTTTTATTTTTTGTGGTGATTTGTTAATTGGCTAATACAATTTTAAAAGCCCCCCCAAAAAAAGTGTAGAGGGGGGTCATCCCGTAAATTTTTCATTTATGCCAATTTATTTTTCCATTCGTTTTTGGAATCTTTCAGTGGCCCCTTTCAATTGGTCAATAATTTCCCTCAATGGGTTTTAAACCAAAAAAAAAAAAAAGGAGTTGAACCCAAAAAAAAGTAAAATTTTAATATTTGCATATGTTGTGTGTTTTGTATCCAAATCCACAGATTAAAAAAAAAGGGGGAAAAAAATACATGGGCAATTTTCAAAGAGTGGTGGAGGATGGAAAAAAAGGGATTTTTGAAAACCCCAGAGTGGTCGACTGAGAGAGTGCTCAAATTTGGGGAGCAGCATGAGGAGCCTTGGGGTGGTTTTTGGGGGGGGGAGCGAAACAAAAGGCTACATAATGGCCCAGTGAAGAGGGGGGGGAGGTGGGTGGCAATACCAGTCCCGGGTTTTAAAAATGGTGGGTGGGGGAGAAGGAACAGTGTCGCAAAATGTATGGAATTTAGGAGGGTGGGGAGCATCAGAATAAATAGCTGAGGAAGGGAGCCCCAAAAAAATCCCGGGTTCAGGGTCCCGCTCAAGGGGGCTGCTCCCGGGGGTCCCCAAATCACTAGGAGGTGAAGAAAAGCTGCCCCAATTTAATAACTCGGGGACTCAAGTTGCTGCTGGGTGGAGGCCCGGGAAATGGGTCCCTAACCCCTCCCTCCAGCCACAGCAGCCGGGGAATTTGGTAATTTAGCACTGATGAACCACCCCGGGCAGACCCCGTTTTGAGGGTGGACCATGGCGGGAGATAGGCAGGGCCAACTTTACCCACATAGGATGTCTCAAAGTAATTGGTTTGTCCTCTGTTTGGGAGGTTAAAAAAAAATTTCCCCCCCATTTGGGGGCCGGTAACGAGGGTCCAAGAGGGGGGAAAAAGCCCAAAAATCATCCCTCTGCCAGATGGTGCAATTCAGGGTGTCACTAGTCAGGCAAAACACATGCAGCAGGAAATCTGGCAAGTGACTCTGAGGGGCTCCCCCCCTCCATCTCCACTGGGATATGCCCCAGGGTATCCCAGGTTTGTCTTCCCAAAACCTCCATTGCTCCCGCTTTCCCCCCTGTCACCTGAATAAAAAAAACTCGTTTTTTGCCAGACTGCTTGTCCCCCAATGCTTCCTCCTCCCCGTTCCCCGCCTCCACTGGGCTCATGTGGCTTTTGAGATGTAGTGCCATGTTCTCAAGTCCCCCAAAACCAAAACAGATTTTTAGCATCTTTTTTCCAGGACATGAAACATGGAATGACTCACTGAATCCCCCCCTAGTCCTTTGGGAACTTTAAAAAATAACGTTTTCCACCTGAAAAAAGGGGGCCCGAGCAAAAAAGCAGGTGTCCCCTGCAAAGAGCTGCCACGGCCGACATTAAAATTTTCACGGGGTGTACACCTGCCGCTTTTGGAAACCCTCAATAAAAACCCTTTTAAAGGCCTTTTCCCCTGTTCATCAAATTTTCCCCCTTTTTCATCAATTTCCCCCGGTTTAAACAAATTTCTCCCTGTTAATATATTTATTCCTGTTCAAACAAATTTTCCCCTTGTTCATCAAATTACTCCCTTTAATAATTTTTTCCTGTTCTTTAAAATTTTCCCCCCGTTCATCAAAATTTCTCCCCGTTTAAAAATATTTATTCCTGTTTTATCAATTTTTCCCCCTGTTCATCAATTCCCGTTTTTCCCCTGTTTCTGGGTTTTCTGTTCTGTTTAGCTCAAAAGGGTGGCTTGGGGGGTGTAGAAATTTGGGCCCAAGTGGGGAAAAAAAAGTTTCCTGGGCCCGTTCTCTGAAATTTGGGGGGGGGGTCCACCACTTGAAAAGGGAGGGATAGCGTAACCCCCAAATGGACAGGGGGGCACGGTCGCCTTTTGCACTTTGGGATGAAAAGACGCATACTCTGTTCTTGTCAATGTCTCGTTGAACGACTGCTGGACCATGAGTGCCCCAGGAGCAGGAGTATTTGGCCGGTTTGAGGGTGGAAAGGGCAGGGAGTTGTTTGGCCCGAGGTTGGGGAAGCTTGACTGCCCCGAAATGGGAGGCGGGGCCACGGGTGCTGCCCGGGTGTTGGGACAAAGGGTGGTCCCCCCCAAAATCTGAAACACGTTTTTTTCGGCCCAAATGTTTTGGTTTACATGCCCCCTGATGTTGATGCTTTGGGGGTGGTGGGCCCAAAGTTAGGTCCCCTGGGTCACGCCTTTTTCTTTCTTCCCCCCAGATGCCCACATAAGCCATTTTTTGCCCCCCTCTGGGTCCCTTTTTCAAAAAAAATGGCACACCCCGAAGGGAAGTTTTATTTTACCAAAATGCCCCCCCACTGGGCTGACTGTTACCGCCGCTGCCTCATGAGCCCCCTGACCGCCCCATTTCTGGGACCTGGGAAAAGTGGGGGGTTTTAAATTGTGGCCGTTTGGCTCCCAACCTCCACTGCTGCCACCCTGCTGAAATCCCAGGGCCAAAACCCAAAACCCCTTTGGGGCCCGCGCCACTGCCCGACAAAGCCCAAACTGCCGCTCTTTTTCTCCCATTTATAATGATGAAACCCTTGAGGGGGGTCGAAGGTAAGGGGGAAAAAGCCTAGGGGGGGCCCCTTAACCCAGGGAGAAAAAGGGGCCCCAAAGGGGGCATGAAGTGGGTGAATTTTCCATTTGGGCGGCACTTTATGCCTTGGGTTTTTTAGGGCACCAGAATAAAACTTGTTTCCCCCCCTTAATTTTCTGCAACCCAACTTTCAAAGTGCGATGGTTAAAATGATTTGTGTTTGCTTGTCACCGCCGTCCCCCCCCTCAACGGTGTCATTGTTAAAAATTAGTTTACCACTTGCAACATAACCCCCCCTTGCAACTCTTCTATCACTTCTTGGGCCCCTTCTGGGAAGAGGCCCTTTTGGGTGTTTTTTCCCCAACCTCTTTGCTGCCCTTTGTCCCCAAAAAATTGGTCCCAACTGTAAAAGTGGCACAGTGGCCACAGCTAAGGGTGGGGGGAATTTCCCCGGGAAAGTTTCGTTCACTTCGCCCAAAATTTTTTTGGGAAAAAATAACTTTGTTTGAATTTTCTTGGGCGAATTTACAATTTAAAAAAAAAAATATTTCCAGGCTGCACAGAGCCTGCAGGGTTTTGGGAGATAATTGTGCCATGCTTAAAATGCAGAAGGGGCTTGGTTTTGGGCTTCATACAAATGTTGTGTTTTAGTATGACCCCCCAGGGTGACTGCCCCCCGCTCTTAGGGTTAAAGCTTCACTTTTAAAATTCCCTGGGCACTTTTTTGAGGGCAAAAAAATGTTCCCCAAAAAAAAGGAAGGGGGGAAAGTAGCCTGATAAAATCATGGAGCGGACCGTGGAAAAAAAAAAAAGGTGTTGGGGCCCCAGGTTGCAACATCAGTGACAGTGTGTGGGGGTGGGCGGCGGGGCGCAAAAGCAAAAATGAGGTCAGAGGGCACAAATTTTATATTTTTGGAGGTGGAAAAAAAAATGGAATAGGCCCCCAGGTGGGCAATGAAAAACTTTTGGAGGTCAGGCAGCGCCACAGCAGCAGCATGAGGTCAGACGGGGGGAAATTAAAGACATTTTGGAGGTGGCAAAAAAAACAGGGAATTTGGCCAAAGAGTGGGAAATGAAACAGTGTGTTTGGTAAGGGGAGCAGCCCCAGCAGCACTCCATAAGAGAGAGGTACAGACCGTGGCACAATGTACAGAGTGTGTAGGTCACGGCAGGAGCCACAGGCAGCAGAGCATCGAGGTCAGACAGTGCAGAATGCCACAGTGTGTAGGTCACGGCAGCCAGAGCACAGCAGAAGATGAGGCTCAGACAGTGGCACAATGACATTCTGGATGGTGGCAAAAAACAGGGAGTAGGCCACAGAGTGTGACCAATGACACGTGTGAGATGTGGAGGTCACCGGCTAGAAGCCCACAGCCAGCAGACAATGAGTTCAGGCAGAATAGTGGCACAATCACACATTCTGCCCCCCCCCCAGGAGGGTGGCACAAAAAGGAGTTGGCACAGAGTGGGACAATGACACGTGTGGGGTTCTACGGACAGCAGCCACAGCAGCGCTGCCACAGCAGCAGCATGAGATCAGGCAAGTGGCATCAATCACATTCTGGAGGTGGCTAAAAACAGGAGTAGAGCACACAGGAGTTGGACAATGACACAGTGTGTAGGTCACGGACGCAGCCACAGCAGCAGCATGAGGTCTGGACAGTGCCAATGAACATTGTTGTGTGTAGGGTCACGGCCAGAAGCCACAGCAGCAGCTATGAGGGTCAGACTGTGGCACAATGACACAGTGTTGTTAGGTAACGGCAGCAGCCACTGTTCTGCAGCATGAGGTCAGACAGTGGCCACACAATGACACAGTGTTGTAGGTATACGGCAGCAGCCACAGCAGCCAGCATGAGGTCAGCCAGTGCACAATCACAGTCTTGAGGTGCAAAAATCAGGAGTTAGCCACAGTGTGGGACAATGACCACTGTGTGTAGGTCATGGCTGCAGTCCCAGACGAGCTCAGCCATGAGGTCAGACAGTGGCACAATGAAAGAGTGGTAGGACACGGCAGCAGGCCAAGCAGCACAGCATGAGGTCAGACAGTGGCACAATGACATTCATGGAGGTGGCAAAATAAGACAGGAGTAGGCCACAGAGTGGGACAATGACACAGTGTGTAGGTCACGGGCAGCAGCCACAGCTTGCAGCATGAGGTCAGACAGCTGGCACTATGACATTCTGGAGGTGGCAAAAATACAGGAGTAGGCCACAGAGTGGAGAGACAATGACACAGTGTGGAGGTCACGCTGCAGCCACAGCAGCCAGCATGAGGTCAGGCAGAGGCACTATTCACATTCTGGAGGTGGGAAAAAACAGGTGTAGGCCACAGAGTGGGAAAATGACTCAAGTGTGTATGTCACGGCAGCAGCCCTAGCAGCAGCATAGGAGGTCAGATAGTGGCACCATATGACAGAGTGTGTAGGTCACAGAGCGCCAGCGTGCCACAGCAGCAGCATGAGGTCAGACAGTGGCACAATGAACAGGTGTGCTAGGTCAACTACGGCAGCAAGCCACAAGATGAAGCAGCATTGAGGTCTGGGACAGTGGCACAATGAACCAGTGTGTAGGTCACGGCAGCAGCACAGCTAGTCCAGCATGAGGTCAGGCAGTGACACAATCACATCTGGAGGTGGCAAAAATACAGGAAGTTAGGCCTCAAGAGTGGGACAATGGGACACAGTGTGGTAGGTCACGGCGAGCGTGCCACAGCCAGCAGCATGGAGGTCAGACAGTGGCACAATGACAACAGTCGTGTAGGTCACGGCAGGCAGCACAGCGCAGCATGAAGACCAGTGACAGTGGCCACAATAACAGTTCTGGTGGTGGCAAAAATAAGAGTAGGCCACAGAGTTGGGACAATGACAACAGTGTGGGATGTCCCGGCAGCAGCCACAGCAAACAAGCATGAGGTCCAGACTGTGGCCTCAATGACACAGTGTGTAGGTCCCGGGCAGCAGCAACTAGCAGCTGCATGAGGTCAGACAGTGGCACAATTGACATTCTGGAGGTGGCAAATAAACAGGAAGATAGGCCAAGAGTGGGACAATGACACAGTGTGATAGGTCACGGCTAGAGCAAGCCACAGGCAGTAGCATGGTGGTCAACAGCGGACACAATGACACAGTGTGTTAGGTCCACCGGCCAGCATGCCACCCAGCTGCAGAATGAGGTCAGGCATGTGGCACAATGACATTCTGAGGTGGCATATAAGAAAACAGGTAGTAGCCCACCAGAGTGGGACAACTGACTACAGTGTGTAGGGTCCAACTTGGCAGCAAGCCACAGCAGTAGCATGAGTCACGACAGTGAACTACATGACACGTGTGTAGGTCACGGGCAGCAAGCCACCACAGCGCATCGAGGTCAGGCAGTGGCACAATGACATTCTGGAGGTGGAAAAAAACAGGAGTAGACACAGAGTGGGATAATTGAAACAGTGTGTAGGCACAGCCGGCAGCAGCCACAGCAACAGCATGAGGTCAGGACAGTGGCCACAATGACAGGTGTGGAGGTTGGGTGGCTAAATTACCATGTCTCCTGGTAAGATGGTGGTGGAAGATGGAGAAGAAAAGAAACCTGTCAGCAGATGTTTGGCATCAGGCGGGCTGGTGGCGGCATCAGAATAGTGGTCTGAGGCAGGTAGTTTGAACCCAGACTCATTTCTCACAGTTTGTTAATTGACGCCTAAGGCTTGGTGTGTGGAAATTCTGGCGATCCACGCCTGATTCATTCTTGACAAAGGATCAGTCATTCCACAATTCCCTTGGACAAGGGGTATCTCCTTGGGGTAACGATGGCCCCGCCGCCCACTGAACACACGCTCTGATGCCACACCACTACTGGCCGGCAGGACAGCTTCTCCACTGTCAAAACTCTCGGCAAGTTCGGGCCACACATTCAGTTTGGCTGCACCATAGTCCAGCGGATCTTCTAATGGGGTGGCGAGTGCTTTTCCAAGTAAGGCCACACTGTTGGTTCAGGGTCATGCCTCCTAGGTCCTGTGCTGCTGCTGCTGGCGACGCCTTCCTCATAGGCGGGTGAAGGAAGACTGATCATCAGTGATCCAGGAATTAGGTTGATTGGCTGATGGAGTCTCGGTACTGGTCCCCGTTCCCACCCACCTTCCCACGGCAGCCGCGGCAGTAGTACGTGAGCGCCTTGAAGAACCGCCAGGTCAAACAGAGTCGAGAGGAGGGACGATGCCGCAACATTGGCAGAGGCCAACTGACTACGTGAGGATTGAGTTTGGTCCTCACTCTCACACTAGCTGGGAAAAAGGCTCCTCCATTTGCGACCGGTAGCGAGGGTCAATAGGGTGGGAGAGCCAGTACTCATCCTCTCTGCGGATGCTGACTTATTCGGAGCTGTCTCTAGCCAGGCAAATCAGCATGCTGTGGGCCATCTGAACAAGTGTCTCCGAGGGGCTCCCTGACCTCCATCCTCCACTGTATACTGCTCACGGTGCTTGCGGGTCATCTGAGTCCTCGTCTTCCTCATCTCATCTAC
The DNA here is from genome assembly GCA_025379985.1 of Phyllomedusa bahiana. Taxonomy (NCBI): domain Eukaryota; kingdom Metazoa; phylum Chordata; class Amphibia; order Anura; family Hylidae; genus Phyllomedusa; species Phyllomedusa bahiana. Next base: position 235,103 of record JAODAL010000899.1, read on the forward strand.
CTCCTGTCAGCTGCTCCTGACCTCCCTCCCTCTTTGTCAACCTGGGGCAGAAAATCCATCATTTCTCCTGTACAATGTTTCTGCTCCAAGGTCTCCTCCTCCTCTCTCCTCCATTTCAGTCCACCACAGGAACTCATGTGGCCCGCGAGCTTGTAGTCGCAACTTTACCATTCCCCCTGCCCAGACAGAGTTGTTTTTCCAGCATCTGTTCCAGGACATAAGCAGTGGAATGACGTTATTATCCAGCTGTCCTGGCGACTGACAAATAAAGTAGGCATCCTCGAATGCCTTCAAACAATCGGCAGGTGTCACGCATGTGCTGCACTGGCTGACATCAAAGATTACACTGGGGAGTAAGCCTGTTCGCACGTGGATCATCAATAAATGGTTAATGGCCTTTCTCTGTTCTTACAGTCGGTCCCAACAAGTCGCAGGCTGCGATTACAACGGGTGGAAACATCGCATATCAAAGTGTATTAGGGGACGCCGTTCTGTGCTGCAAATCGAGTGAGGTGTTCCTGAACTTATGTAGACGAATGGATGATGTTTGAATGCACTTTTTCCTGCCATTTTCAGAATCTTCTGGAAGATCGGTGGGAAGCCTTCAGGAACCTTTTCACAACCAGTTTGATAACACGTGGCCTGCAGGGCACATGGGACCTCCTCCCTCCTACGTGGTGCACTCAGCAGCCGGACTTCCATGTTCACCTCCCTATTGTCCGTCATACCACATGGTTGTTTCGATTTTGCAGTTGGCGCGGATGGGAAAGCCTACACATCGATTTCTTGCTGCATTGACGCGGAGCTTTTTCCTCCCTGTGTGACTTCGATCGCCGAGGTCAGCCATGGTGTAGAACTGCGTGACACCGCTGTGCCGGCTCATACACATGTGGTATGATGGAGCAGTTCTTGGGGAGGCTTAGATTGGTCGGGTGGAGGAGGTGGGCATTACATTGGCGCTTGGAGCCGCACAGTTCTGGACACGTGGGAGAAATGCGGCGTATTCTCAGCTGTCACCTACAGTGTTGGTGTGCCTGCTTATGGCTGGAAGCACATTCACCCAGTGGGCCGTTAAAGTGGACATGTACTGAGAGCACTACCCCCTCGCCCCCCCCCCCCTTAGTTACAGCCCTCCCACCGCCCCCCTACCGTTTTTCTACCGCGCTGCTGACGTAGGCCACTACAGTGGTAGAACATAATACTCGCATAATTTTAAGCTAAAGGACTGGTACTATAACCCACCTTCTGTTCTTCTTCACATATTTATTGAAATAAGTTGGCTTAGGGTTATCTTGATCATTTTTTGGAAAAGAAATTACGTGATTGATAACTCTCTCCATATCGGCTCGGCACCAAGCACATTAGTCGCTACCCCTGCTAACGGTGCAGTGTCCACCTCATTTAGAAAGGGTGGGACTTGCAGTACCAACAAACTTGGAAAGGAGCCACGGTAAGCTGCTGACACATGCTTAGGATGGTTGGGATGCTATACTGTTGTCTCTTTGCATCCCGCTTTGAACTGAACGAAACCTGTCTGGCTCCGGGCTGGAGCCTTGACTGAGTCCAATATTTATTGTCATCTCACGCGCAGCTATTTGCATTCGTCGTTTTGATTTTATTTTTGGCGACTAGATGACGTAGAGCGCGCTTGGGTGGATGGACCAACCCTGTATATTTCTGCGTATATCAGTGAATTATTTTTTTGTTCAATCCAGTGTCACTCTCGGTATTGTTCAAGGTTGTTTGCTGTCATGTGTTTGACGCGGCCGTGTTTGGTGTTTACAGCCTAAACGTATTTGCTTCCATGGACCACGCACTTCACATTGTGACTTACTGATTTCTCCATATTCCCATAATTAGGCTCCTTCGTTGTCTTAGCATAAGAATTATTGCCCTCTTCAGCCGAATATCGGATTTTACCGCCATCGCTCCGCATGAAGTGACACTTCTGCACACCGATGCAGCGCGCTGAGCCCCTGTGCCGCTACTTTCGTGGACCTGCCGATAACGGCCCTTTTTTGTTTTCGGTTTTTTTCCCCGTTGGGCCGCTTGGATAGTTCCCGACCTCAACACTGTGCTATCCTGACTGAATCACGCCACACGATCCCCACTACTGTCATGGTTTGGCTGCTCGCCGTGTCCTGACGCTAGCAACATTTCTGCTAGACCGCGTCATAACTCTTCTCCTGTCGATGTCATGATAGTCCTGGTCCTTCACTCTCGAGCTCACGTCAGGAGAGTTCGACGGTCGTGGCATTCTGATCAATTCAATTTCTTAATTAAATTTTCGTGTTATCATAGTCAACTTCTGTTCCTCAATCACCTTGGTCTTGTTATGCATAGATGCTGATCAAACTCTCAACGTATTGGCCTCCCGCAAGTGCCACTCCTCAACCATCTTATAATTGCCGAGCCATAACTGCAGAAGCATAAGGGACATATTTCGGCCTCACCATTTACTTTCGACTGCCAAGTAGCTGCTGAATGCCGCCTCCAAATTGGTTCATACACTTTGCCTTTATAGTGTGGTCGCTGAGCTCCCATTGCACCACTTAGATGATCCTTCTGGTTTGAGGGGATATTTCCGGATCTGGGAACAGACGGAGGGTCTGAGGAATCTGCTGGAGCAAAGGGGCATCAGTGGTTCGATCCGTTATTCTCCGGCTGGCCATGACATCTATGGCGTTGTGTATGACGTTCCATACCAGACTCTTGAGCATTGGGTTCGTCAGATGTCAGCTGGGCTGAGGAAAGATGCCGTTATTATATTTGACACGCGTATGCCCTCTCAAGTCTCTCGCTAAATAATATGACAACACTTTTGACTGTAGTTGCTAGTATCTGCCCCACTACCGGTCAAGCCTCCATAGTAGATGACTCCAGTCTGCGGAAGTCTCGTTCTGCGTTGTGTCATTGCCTTCTGACCGGGGACCTGGAGATGATCGGGTGGCAGCTCGGCCACGTCGCTACGGAGTAGAGCCTGCTCAAACTCCTCTTTAGAGGTACTCTACAATATGCATAACGCGATATCATAGTCTATATGAACCCTGTTTGCAGTTGAAAGATATTACACTCGTTGTTCTTCTTTTAGATATAACATAATTTGTACTCTACATATCCCACTCGTCATTTTGTGACTCCAATATGAAACCCACTAAGATAGATCGTCCAGAACATCCTTGGTATTTATATATTGCCGTCTACCCACCTAACAAATGGGCGGAAATTTATTGTTAAGATTTGTATGTGCCGTTTATTAAAACTCTTGTCTGTGTATTGCGACAGAGTTAACATTTTAGATAATTTGTAAAGCTGGCCTTTCAGGTTATTCAATTAACCTTGCAGATATGGAATTAGTATTGGTTCTCGCAAAATATACAGAATTTCTGTCTTGTTGGGCTGTGAAAAACGAAAGACAAAGTTCTCTTTTACTGTACCGTGCCACTGTCAGGATAACGACACAAAGTACTGAGTTAACCCCTGATGTAAATTGCGCCCAAAGAATTGATATTGAGTAAACCACACATTAGACTGTGCTAACTAAGCTTAGTCGATTAGCGCGTGTTACAAATCTATTGCTATGTGTTTAATCTATTCGCACACACAGGATTACAAGGAGATATATCAATTTTTAATATAACCTTTTTGTATGCTCTATCTACATGTGCGAATTTTGGCACGAACTTCTTTACACTTTAGAGTTCGAAAAAGATATATGTATATTAGATCATTCTTTTTAATTAGAACGCATAACCTGCTTCTACGATTGTAATTTGGTAAATATAATGAAGACTTGGTTTCTTCTATGGCTTAAAACCCGGAGCTCTCATGCTAAGTATTTAACATTCTGATTCAAACTTACTCGCTTAGATATATAAACCCCTGGAATGTAAATTTAGACATACCATGAATAGAATTATTTGTGACTAACTACTGACAACATTTACGACTAAGATCAAAATTAATGACTTGCTATTTTGTTAGCGTGTATCGTAGTACGCACATTTGAGCTCGCGCGCTCATACTAATTCATTATAATGTTCCTTCAATATAGGTGTTCTTTTGAGCGCTTCACACAATAAAACTCCTAAGAGATATATAATATTTGTGTAATCTTAAGACCTCGCAATTATTGCAAATGTATATCGTCGATTTTACGAAACCTATTAGGACTTACATGGAAAAAATGCTATCATATTACTCTTATTTGGCGGTTGAAAAATGGCGGTTAGTCTTGGAGTCACACCAACAAGAACTGATTAACAACGCTTAATTATAACCCACCTGGATGTAGAAATCTGCGAACTCCAAAGAATTGAGCCAATCCACCAACACCTACATAGCTCTTTGTATGTGCGTGTTTACAATTGCAGTTGTGTTTTTAAAGTCCACTCTCAACAACAAATGAGTTACTTATAAATATCTTAAGATTTATTTAACCTTTTTTATATGTCAATTAGGTTCAATTTATCAGATTAATTAATATTTAATATCATTTGGGACTGTAGAAAGATCTATGGCATGTGTTTCTATAAGATTCGACCACATCTTAATAAACCTTCTCCCCAATGCAAATTAACTCCTGGTGTGTAAATTGCGGCCAAAGAATTTGAGCTCCCCACAAACTACTAGCTCTTGTGTGATTTAAAATGCCATTTATTTTATTAATCCAGAACCACACAAGAGATAAAATTGTAATTAATCTTTGCTTGTTGAATTAGTGTACAGGAAAAATGTATATTTTTTTGGCGCTTTGAAGATGCGTTTTCTTGGACGTCACCACTGCTGTATATAACATTGCTATTATTAACCCTGAGATGCAATTTGCGCCAAAATATGACTGTGGTGTCTGTATTGTAAAATCAGCGTCATGCTCTGTTTCTTTATAGAATGAAATATCATCTGGTACTGCTTAGATCCCCCCTTGGATATTCAATGTGCTGTGAGCAGATATGATTTAAATGTTTTTTATATGCAGCTGCAGTGACGCACATGGATTTTCAGAATCCAATATCCATAAAAAATTAGATGAATAGAACGTTAAGAGATGCTGTAATGTCAGTCGAGACATAGCTCGGCTGACACCCCACAAAAAATCGCTGTAAAAAAATAATGTTCTTCAGTAAACAATCAGCCGCGGCAGCACACTCTTCCTGATTCAGTACAGTCGTAGAGCGGTATATTAGCTCCAGCGTCGACGTCATGACTTATATAGTGCGAGTGACGTCACAGAATATCCCCGCGGTCTCTGATTGGGCTTCTTCTCTGCCACATGTCTGAAGGCTATGCCCTCTTCTCCTCCAGAGTTCTTTCGCCAATGTAACGCCATGTACTCGACAGCTATTTTATCAATGTAAAAAGCACACTTTCGTTCACCGAAGTACACCCAAAAGACTTCGACTTCGTTCAGAAACGAAGTGTTTTCCTTTGAAATTCTATAACGATGTTCATTCGTTAGAATCAAGTTTGCCCATCTCTTGACCACATGCACATAGTAGTTCTATGGGGTAGTGGGAAGCCGAACGGGGTCAGAGTGGGTTGAGGACAGGTTAGGGCCCCTCACTTTGTTCCCCAGGCCCATGCAACTAAGGGTTGTGTCTGGACATACCCACCCGGATCTGGTGGGGGTTGTCAGATGTTCATATGGGAGTACAAGTGTATGACCTAGTGTCAATTTCTTGTGGTCAAACACATGGACCGCTAGATGACACTGGAAATTTGCTCTTCTTATGGCCTCGCAGTGCGTGTACACCTGCTGTGACGTCCATCCTTTACTTGATAGATGCGAACTTGTGGGCGGCTCCCTGGATAAAACCATACTTTTGTGTTCTTTGATGCTATTGTGTACGGATCTTATCACTCAGCTATTTTTGTCGCCAGCTGGCGCTGTCATGACCTTTATCAGGCTTGCATTCCCCCGGATTCAATGTTTTGGTCTGTTTTGCCCCCGTAATGTGCCCAGGGATGTGAAGAGCCGATTCTAAGACTGGCCGGCATCAGTCATGTGCATGTCCATACTAAAACAGTCAGCATTGTTGAAGAACAACCAATCTCCCTCAGCAATATTTGAGCATTCGCAACAATGTTCTACAGCACCTACAGGCTCTTTGTCAGCCAGTGATTGGTCACAAATATATTCGAGTTCAATAACAAATTTTGTAGTGAATATTTGACTGAACTTCGGTAGAATGAATATCTTGAAAGAACTTTCGCCCCATGCTTCTCATAGTTGGTTAGGACCTTTGACTGGCTGAATGGCATGCTTGCCACTAGGTGCTGCTGTGTTGCTGTGGCGACAGGTTGGACCATCCACATATGAAACACATTTCTCCCCTGCCCTCTGGATTGGTCCAAGTAGACTGCTGACTGTCATCAAAAGAGTTCGTCCTCGCTGTATTTAGTTGGCGTATGAGCCACGCAGACCACATAGTCAGTATCTCTGGCTGAGGGTACCGTATGGGACAGGAGGCCGCCGGGTTGAGGAAAGGTGAGGGTTCCGCTTGAAACAGCTCCTAGGCCATCCGCAACTAAGAGTTCCCGCACTGACTCATTGGCCGGTGGTTGTCAGCTCGGTCATCTGGGAGGAAGGGAATTGGGACCTAGGTCAACAATCCGGAACCACTTGGGTTGCTGATCATGCGTACGTCCGCTAGATGACACCGGCAGTTCTGGCTCTACGCACCGAGTGGACCGCCATGCTGCGATCGTCCACGCTTACTGTGATGCGGACCTGTGACCTGCTTAGGAAAGTGGTTACTTGTGCATACTGCCTCGTCAGCATGTGAAAAAGCCTGCCACACTCACTTGTCTGACATGCTGTCTGATCAAAAAAATTTACAGACTCTTTTTAATGAAGATGTCTGTATATGATAAAAAACACACCTGTATTTAACTTCCAAGTACAACACTAACAGGATGAGGATTCCCTGAATTCTGAAATTCCCTTATAATTGAGCACAGGTGAAATTTAAATGTTGTGCGGACAAAAAATCGCTCTGTCTTTGATCTCCCAATACAAACACTTAACGGGATTGAGTGGGAAGTCCCAGAATCTGAAATTTCCCATAATAATAGCCACAGCGTGAATTTTAAATGATGGCGGACAAAAACACACCTCTGTATTTGACTCCCAATACTACGCTACAGAATTGCAGGTGGATTCCCGTAGAAATCTGAATATTCCCTAAATAATAGATCACAGGGGTGAATATTTAAATGATGGAGAGAACCAAACAACCGCTCTGTATTTGACTCCCACATACAAACACTAAAAGGATTTGAGTGGGGAATGGTAGTCACCAGAATCTTGAAAATTCCCTAATAATTGATCACAGGTGAATATTTAAATATGATTGGATAGGACAAAAAACACTCGTATTTGATCCAATACATCGCTAACAGATTGAGTGGTATTCCCAGAGAATCTTGAAAATTTTCCTCAATATAATTAGCATACCAGGTGAAATTTAAATCGTGGCGGACAAAAAACACTCTTTGTATTTTGACTCCCAATACAACACTAACTGGATTGAGTCGATTCCCAGAATTATGAAATTCACTCCAATTATAGCACAGGTGGAAATTTTTACAAGATGATGGGCGGACAAAAAATCATTTCTGTATTTTGACTTCCTACTGTTGTAAACCACCTCTTAACAGGGATTGAGTGGATTCCTTGAATCTGAAATTCCCTAAGAATACAAAACAGGTGACATTGAAATGTATATTGGGCAGTAATTAAATCCCTACACTGGACATCATGGGGGAATACCCCACAAACTAAATTAAAATTGATAATCTCTAGGGTGGCATTAAATTTGGGCATAACTGAGCCCCAGAGTCTTGATATCAAAAGCAGCCTTCTGTTTCAGGATGACTTTGTATGAGAGCAAAGGATCCAGAACACTGCGTGCGAGCAAGTAGCAGACTTCTAGTGGTCTTTTTCCCACTCCCACAATCGATGAAGTTAAAGCAATTTGCTTTATAATGTGATCTGTGTAGCTAGCTGCTGGGGATGCTGGTTAGGCTAAGATCACAAGTGAGAGGGATTGTGAGAAGCGCGGCGTCGCCGCACAGCTTTCTTATAGTGCTGTGACGTCTCAGAACATGCCGTGGCTTGATGGCTTCATGTGCTGCACTTTGTCAGTTGAGGTGTCCTCTTTCTTCTTCCCAGAGTTCTCTGCCCATTGTAACTGCCTATGAGAATTGCGGCTCATAATTTAGAAATTAAATAACTCATGCTTCGTATCCTCGTAAGTCTCCCCTAATCTTCAAGTTCGTTGCTGATAACCACAAGTTTTAGTACTCCATCTAAAATTCTTAAACGAAATCCACTTATTCGATTAAACGAATCGACTTTGCCTCATTTCTAATCATATTAAACACCATTTCCCGCCTCTTTTTAGGTCAATTTACATTACCAAAATCATTTATTATGTGCAAAATGACCCGAGATGAGCTTTTTTTAAAGGCATTTTTTAATTACTTTATGAAATAGTCCAATAAGTCTACAGTTAACAGAGTTTTAACTTAATATTTGTGTAACGATTGCTCTAAGACTGTTTAATGAATTGGGTGTTCAAATCATTTCTTGGATAATAGCATTCCACGAGCTTCTCACAGTTGTCGGTAGGAATTTTGGCACATTTCCTCCTGACAGAACTGATGTAATTGAGCCATGTTTGTAGGTTGTTTGGCTTGCACTCAGCCTTTTCAGCATTTGCATACATTAATTTTTCCAATAGGTTGAGATCAGGGCTCTGTGTAGAGATAACTGGCACAATGCTATACTACATTGACTGGGTGTTCTTAGAAGATGTTTGATAACATTTTGGGTAATCGGTCCATTTGGCATCATCACTTTTACCAACCCAGCTTTAAACTTACTGGCTGATGGTCTTGAGATGTTGCTTCAGGTATTAGCCACATTATCCTCTCTTTCCTCATGATGCAAAAAACACCCACAAACATGATGCTTTCACCTCTGTGTTTCACAGTTGGGTTGGTGTATCTCTATTAGGCTTCATGCTTCTCCCTTCTTCTTCCACATAACTCATTAACAAATGGTTCCCACTGTGCTCCAAACGTTCCAATTTTTGTTTCGTCACAGACCACAGGACATGTCTCCAAACTTGTGACTTGGGCTTTGTTCACTCGTGTGCATTTACAATTCAATGTAATATGGCTACGTTTTTTATGTTTCTTTTGGAGTAATGACTTCTTCCTGGCCATAATGTACCTTTCTGCCATCGTTGTGATAACAGTTTTTCACGCTTTCCTGTGGTATGTCTACTAATTTTATCACCTGCTTCCGGTATGCTTCTTATCTAAGGTACTTTCTACCTTGGTGTTTTTGGCGGAACCTTATTCTCAATTTTAGCTTATGCAGATCGAAGAACTCAACAGTAACCCGTATTGCTTCGGTGACCATGTTGTTGCGAGCTTCATTCGTGGGTCATGGGACCCTTTCATTGATTTGTTTGTTTGACTGCATTTAGTTGTGTGCCTGTGGATTGTACGCAGTTAATGGCACCCTTCTGGTATCCTGGATATTAAGGCAAAACACACTTGGAGATGTATCCTGACTTGTGCATGTTCACATTACAGTTCAAGTCCTACCCTGATTATTCAATGGTTGATTTTGTCTTCTCAAGTGTGCACCATGTTGTATGTACCACTCCCGTAGCCCGCCTCAATGCCGCTATTATCGACTCCCCTTCAGTCCACGGCATCGCAACATGGTCCCCTGGCACAGGTCGCGAGAACTCTTGCGCGCCAAAACCTTCATAACCGCACCACGTCTCGGCACCTGCTCAGTTATATTTGATAATGGGCAGCCCCACGCTTCCTGTGATCGATTTTGCTATCATCTGGCCTTGCTCTGCAAACAATAAGTTACCTTTTTATCGCCCTAGCACCTTATCTGTTGTCTACGTTGGGCCTCATTAGAAGCCCTTGTACAGAGGTAGCTTCGTTTACATTTTCGTTTTAGTTTTTTGTATGAACATACACTGTTGCCCTCCGGCCCTAACTCAACATTACTTTCTGACTGTCCTGACTCATTAAATGGCGTCCTATTGCCCAGTCTCACTGTAGGCCATTATGAAGGCTTCTTTATCTGTCGGTGTCACCATGCGGGTATGGGCATCTACCTCAAGGGGTTGTGCGTATCACCAATGCGCAGTTCGTTGTTGGCTGGCTATGGTGGGTTTACCAGGTGCCATAACTTGAGAAATTCTGTCTAACATGGATTCTTGGGGCCTTATTGTTTTCATTCATCTCTCTGTGGTTTCGTCACATGTGGATCACTATCTCATGAAGTCTGCTAGGCACTCGGTTAAAGTCGATTTGAAGCCAAATGCATTCCCGACCCAAGGTGCAATTCTGTTAACGTGTCGTCTCTGAACCCTCTTCTACCATAGTGGCCCAGGCTGGTTCTCGAAGATACGCTTGATCGCAATCTAACTTATAGGGCGCAGAAGCTTATCCGCTCAGCTACTCTGCCACTTGAAAGGCAGCACCAAAAGCTGCTCATCTCACTTACTCTGATGTCGACACAACGCACATGTCTACGGGTCACTCCGGTCCGTGGTTGCATCTACCTACTTAGAGCGCTTCCACCATCGAGGCTCCAGGATTGTCCGCATGCCTCGGACAAAGAGTTGATAGACGAAACTATAATGAATCTGCATAAGGTAAGGAAGTAATTCATCATCTCCTGTTGTGCTCTCTGTTCATACGTGTTCGATACATACATCTGCGCCAGACATGTTCCTAACGTACCTGTCAAAAGGGTCTAAGGTATAGGTCCTTCATCGTGGTCATCATGCCTATAGCCTACATCCAGGCGGTATATTTCACTGGCCATGAGCTACTCCCTGTTCTCCCGTCAGAGACTTGGACGAAATCTCCTATATCCTTCCATGCGTTCCAGGACCCACGTTGTAGTTCTAGACTCAGTATGTCCTTTGAGGAACCAAGGCCCTGTTCGCATCGCTTTTCTAAGTCTAACCGAGATCCGACGATTTGTTGTTCATTTGACATGGAAAAACTTCCTCTGTCGGAGGAGTTTTGCTAGTGCAATATCGACAACCCGTGGCTTCAGAATTATCCTGGAATGATGCTGCGTTGTGGGGCCACAATTCAAGAAAGGACACGTCTACAGCGCTATTATAAATGGTTGCCTGATCCACCAGGGACCGCCTCCGTCTTCCCCTTTAGTGGGATTCAATCCCACTCTGGCACAACTACAATATTTGATATATTCGCTTCATTTGGAGAGGTTAGGAGGAGCTCCATCAAGGTGTTGTGAACTGGATCTCAGTCTGTCTACTTGTCATTTGCACCAGAAGGCCATGCAAGGTGGATAGAGAACCACCTTGGACTCTCGACAAAAAAACGCTAATCAAAATGACGAAAATAGTTGTTGAAGGAGCAAATGATGCTCTTTCTTTTGTAGGGCAGCCCGTGAACAATTTTACACTCCCTAGGATGATCTTGCTTCGTCGCAAAGTAATTAGGTAAAATACACATAGCACTTATACGTAAGGGCTTCATAGGGGAGGTATGGGTATACTTTGGTGTGTGCCATTTCTCCTCTCAACATCTTCACTTTGCCGGTTCAGATCAACTAAAACCTATTCTTGGAAACTCGTTCTAATAGTTGGGCTTCAGCTTATTCTGGTATTTGGGATCAGGACTGGAAATTTTATTTGCGAACGCTACACATTGGTTAGCGTCTAAAGTGTCAACTTTGGTTTGAATTCTTCCTACCTTGTTTCTATTTTATCTAATGAAGGTGGTTGGTACACTATATTCTGAGCTGATTCTTTCTCAAAGAACTTTATAGGGACACGGAGTGGGTGGTCCCCTATCAGGTGTGGAAGGCCTTACATAAGAGAAGATCGATTTCTTCGTGTTACCTACTGTACTTCCTACAGACGGTAATCCAGGTCTGGGTCTTCGTGTTCTGCCAGCGTTCAAATGCCCTCTATGCTATCGATTGGGAAAACTGGCATAAGTCATCGTGTTTGGGTGACTAAGACTGCCCTAGTACTCACTGTTTAGTGGACCACCTCTCACGGTGTGTCTCACTGTAATACACCTACAGAGGTCGTCTCCCAATCACACTCTACCGGGTTTCTGCCGGCGCAGTATCGGATTTTGCAAGGTACGGTCTTCTTCAAACGAACGCAAAGCAGAAGACTCTTCTCTTCGTAGTTCCCTCCACTATGATTGCCCTACAGACTATTGCCACCCGTGGAACTAGTCCTCACCCCGGAAGCAGAGGGTTCCATACCCTCTGTCCGCTATCGAGATAGCATATCTGGTCATATCGGCCTAGTTGTTCGGGGATAAATCTATGAGGGCTTACATTCAACAAGTCTACTCTCAGCTCTCCAGATGTGAGCTTGCTGGTATTATTCTTCGTGGAGGAGATGGGTTGGTTCACTTTTTTTTTTGGCACCCTACATAACAATTACCAGTGGACCTCATCGCAAATCACCAGTAAAAGCCAGTATTCATTACTGTTTATTACTGAACTCTTCGACCGTCTCCGGGGAGCCAGAATATTTTCTAAGTTAGATTTGCACGGGGCCTATAATCTCATTCGGATCCATGAGGGCGAAGAGTGGAAAACGACTTTCAACACTCGGGATGGGCACTTGAGTATCTGGTTATGCCCTTCGGCCTGTGCAATGCCCCGGCGGTATTCCAGGAATTTGTCAATTGACATATTCAGAGATCTATTTTGCCACATGCGTAGTCAGTGTATCGGTAGACCATTCTGTTTTTTTCTCCCTGTCACGATCTGAAGTCCCCTACAGTCCCGCCATGTGCGCCCGGGTTCTGAGACATCTGCAAAATAATCACCTCTGTGCCAAACTGGAGAAGTGCCTCTTCAATCAAACCAGTCTCCCGTTTCTCGGGTATATCATCTCAGACAGGGTTCTGTAGATGGACCCCACTAAACTGTCTGCCGTCAAACATTGGTCACGACCCGTCGGTCTCCAGGCCATACAGCGTTTCTTGGGGTTCACCAATTATTACAGGCAGTTCATCCCAGACTTCTCGACATTAGTGGCACTGATCATGGCTCTCACTAGGAAGTATGGCAACCCAAAGCTATGGCCATCAGCCACCGAAGAAGCCTTCTCCAAGTTAAAATTAGCCTTTGTCTCTGTACCTGTTCTGTCCCGGCCTGATACTGAGAAACCTTTCTTCTTAGAGGTTGATGTATCTTCCGTTGGGGCTTGGGCGGTCCTCAAAAAGGCCCCAAAGGCAAGACCCGGACCTGCGGTTTCTTTTCTTAAACATTTTCTCCCACTGAAAAGAACTATACTATCGGGGATCGGGAATTACTGGCCATCAAGCTTGCCTTGGAGGAACAGAGCAACCTCCTGGAGGGTGCTCGTCGTCCCGTGAATATCTTTACCAATCACAAGAATCTCCTCTACCTTCAGACAGCATAACGTTTAAATCCATGCCAAGCCAGGTGGTCGCTGTTCTTCTCCTGTTTCAATTTTCTCAGTCACTTTCGACCTACAGAAAAGGATATCAAGGCTGATGCCCTTTCTTGAGCTTCAGACGCTATTGGAGAAGAAGCCACTACTCAGCACATTCCCCCAGAATTTCTGATCTCCGCAGCTCCCATAAACCTCCAACTTGCACCCCCGGGTAAGATGTACGTGTGCCCTGCGCTCCGGAAAAGTGTACTGAAGTGGACACCCTGGTATATGAAAATCTTGTTCTCTGAAATAAGATTTTCATATACCGTTTCTACTGATGGCCTGATCTTACAAAAGACGTAAAAGAATTTGTGGAATCTTGTACTTCTCGTGCCCGCAACAAATCACCTCACCTCAAACCTGCCGGTCTGCTACAGCCTCTGTCTATTCCTAACAGTCCATGAAACCAAATTGCAATGGATTTCATCACTGCCCTACCTCCCTCTGATGGTAATACTGTCATCTGGGTGGTCACTGACCGATTCTCTAAAATGGTTCACTTCATTCCCCTGCCTGGTCTACCTTCCGCTCCACATCTCGCCAACCTCTTCTTCCAACATATTTTTCGGCTGCATAGGCTCCCCCAGCATATTGTTTCAAACCGGGGAGTTCAGTTTGTCTCAAGATTTTGGTGGGGCCTCTGCTTTCTACTACAAGTCAAACTGGACTTTTCTTCCACATACCATCCGCAGGCCAATGGCCAAGTGGAGAGAGTTAACCAAGTCTTAGGTACCTACAGTATCTCCGCCACTTTGTATCTACACGAAAAGATGATTGGTCCAGTCTGTTGCCATGGGCAGAAATTTCTTATAATTCTCTAGAGTCAGACTCCAATTGTCAGAAGCGCTCAGTGAGCGGGAAGTAGATCCACCGGTCACCGCTAGGAGTTGGAGTAACCTACGCCAGGGAGCGGAGTCTAAATGGCCCCTCGTCTTCACCGGAGCCAGCCGCAAGGCAGGACGGGCTTTGCTGCAGGGAATCCCCCAGGTCGCTACCTCTGACATAGGACCCAGCGGTGACAGCCGCAGCAGGTAGCGCGGACAAAGGGCCGACCGGAGCGTGGAACTGAGTAGGCAGGACACCGGAGAGTAGAACCAGAGTAGGCAGGACTGGAGCGTAGAACCAGAGTAGGCAGGACTGGCTAGGCAGGACTGGCAAGGCAGGAACGGAAACGTAGGTTACGGAACCATCAGAGGGAAGGCTAGCAAACGCAGACGACCGTTGCTAACGCAGGGACACCAACAACTGGGCGCCGACGACAGGAAGGGGTATCCCTATAAAGCCCATGCCAAAAGGCCATAGGTGGAAAAGGGAATACCAATTAGGTACTGTCCTTTTAAATCTGAGAAGCTGCTCGCACGCGCCCCTAGAGGCCGGCCGGGATAGTGCAGGCAGAAGCAGAGACTGCCGCACGGAGCAGGAGGAGAAAGCAGGACGCGGTCACGTGAGTAGTAGCGCGGCGCAGCGCAGCGCATGCTGGGGCTGGCCGTGCCTGCGGTCGTTTGCCCAGTCCGTGGCACGGGAGGCCAATGAGGCCTCCCCTTACACCAATGAGGTATCCCTTTTCTTCATGGTCTTCGATCTGCATCGCCGCCCTCTCCTTCGTCTGCCCTCTGCTTCCTCAGATGTTCCTGCAGTAGACAATCTGGTTCATGACCTATCCTTCATATGCAAGAAGACACGCCTATCTCTGCTTCAAGCCTCTGCCTGTATGAAGGTTCAAGAAGACAGAAAGAGAAGGCCCCTGTCACGTCAGAGGAGGTGCAGTGGGCCTCGACTGCCACCCAGCCCACTGTCCCTGCCTACTTGGCGTACTGCCCTAGGTGGCAGACCCCAACTGGGCGAAAAAAACCTACGCTAGAGGTGCGGGGTTGTCAGGGAAAAGCAAGGTCAACAGTCCGGGTCAATAACGGTCGGGAACACCAAAGCCAAAACAGGAGCCAGAAGAGAAACGGATAACAAGCTAACGGTCAAAACACTAGCGGTAACACTGTGCAAAAATGGAGGACTAAAACGTGGTCAGAAACAAGCTGAGGTCAAACACAGGGGGAACCCTTTCACAGGCAAGGCCTGAGAGGTCTGAGCCAGTTTAAAAGGTTTTCCCGGACACCGCCCCCGCAGCAGATTGGTGTGGCGTCCGGGCCCTCTGATTGGCCTGAGTGACACACCCCTTGTTGAGAGAAGCTGCAGAGCTGTCACTCCTGAGCTTCAAAGCAACCTCTCTCCCCAGGCGTGGGTTTAACCCTTACCAGGCGTTGCCGCATACAAACAGAAGACTGCCAGCCTGGACGTATGACAACCCCCTCCATCCTTTGCTCCAGGAGACAGGATATGGCTGTCTGCCAGGTTTGTCCACCAGTTACAAGCTCGGTCCCTGGTTTCTGGGTCTTTTTGAGTTTCTTAGGTGCATCAACCCTGTGGCCTACAAACTTCAGCTTCCCCCACTATGCACATCCCAAATTCCTTCCACTTCTCCCTGCTGAAACCTTAACCGATTCTCAAGTAAGGTCCTTCCATCGTCTCTCATAGCTGATTCCATCAATGCGTTTACGGGTAAGGAGATCTTGGCGAGGAAGAGGGGTAGGGGGAGACGATTTTTTTTGGTCAACTGGAAGTGGTTTGGGCCTGATGAAAAGTCTTGGGAGCCAGAGGATAACATCCTTGGACCGGGATCTTTTAGTTAAGTTTTTGCAGGCTAGAAAGAGGGGGAGGCCTAAGAGGGGGGGAGTTACAGTAACGGGCACCCCCGCGTCCCATGGGTCAGGTCGCGGGCACACCCGCATCCCCGCTGCATCTACCTCGAGTGGCACTGCGACCTGTCCTCGGGCCGCAGATGCACTCGCTGCTCCATTCCTGTACTCACCTCACCATGCTCCTGTTGTTGGCCGGAGGTCCAGTGGATCCACATATCTGGTCTGCTGTTTGGTAGGCCCACCGATAAATGAAGCAGTGTGTTTCTGGTGTGCATTAAAAAAAACAAACATCTAAAGGTGTGCCAATAAACCAATCAGAAGCATACAATACATGGCATCATCATATTGATGGGCTGTCCCAAATTTTTTAAAGGCATAGTAATCCGAGTGTATGTAAACTTTTGACTTTGCAGAAAGTAATAAAAATGCCTTAAAAATTAGCTCTCTCTCATTATTCTGCATTTGGTAAATCCTAATTGACCTAAAACGGGTAAAGTTTATTCTGATTTCTTATCAGATAGTGAGAAGGACATGCATATGTGTCTTTTTATGTAGTGTATGTAAACTTCTGGTCTCAATTGTATATGCACATACTCCTGTTTACATATAACATACTACATAATATACCCTTCTCACCTACAGAGTCATGTGACTTTTTCTATAAGATTAAAGCGCAATCTATTCTATTAATCACAATACTTCTTCATAAAAAAACACGATCTCAGCACTATCTGATAATGCTATAAGGTAATTCTGCAAGGTCTGTAACCAGTAAAAAAAAATACTCAGGGGATGTTAATTCAGACTGCTGTTTGAAGTGTGCTTCTCCTAGGAGAAAACTTTGTGATTTTATTAACAGAACATTTACTACTGGGCATTTAACAGATAGTAAACAGAAGATACCTGGAAGTAATGTAAAAAAAAAATTACTTTATTTTTTCTTACAGCCACCATGTATTTTACTCTTGTAATGTATTGAACAGCTAGTGGTTCTTTACCTCACCATGTAGAATTTGTAGCTTGTAGTACTAATGAATACATTTAAATATATACATATAATAGGGTGATCTACCCAATTTTAGTGTCAGACGGTATAGTGGTGTCAGAGAGGGGTTCATTATTACCCACCTCCTTTTTACTCACTTGTTTCAACTGTAAATATCACTTGGATGTTGCTGATTAGTTTGTCTTGGCTGCTTTGCTCTTTAATCTAATCACTCACGTCTTTGACTTATTTAAAGTGGATTTCCTCTGTAACTGAAAATGTTGTCAGCAGGACCTTATATGGTCATTCTCACTGAGTGGTAAAGTGTGGTAAAAGAATTCATCATCATATATTCATCATATAATCTCCATGACAAGAATATTACATGAAAACATCAGCCTGAGACTGAGGTAAATATGTGCCTGTTGGAGAGGTAAGGGTGTGGGGAGGTTAATGTTCTTTTTGACAAATCATTGGCTTGTGAATGTTGGCAGTTGATGGGAGCCCATCCTTGAGAATTTTATGAACAGATAATATGGTGATAACCTCAGCTACACACATGGACAAAATTGTTAGTACACTTCTGTTAGAGAAAGAAAAACCCACAATAATCTATGAAATAACTTAAAAATTACAAATGTAATAAAAAATTTACTAAACACCAACTAATGAAAATCAGACATTGTGTTTTATTTGGGGTTTAACTGAAACAAAAGAAAAAAATTGTGGTACCTCTAGAAAAGATTGAAAATAATTTGACCAAAGGGACATGTTAAATTAAGGAATTTCCTGTAATTAGCATCACAGGTATCAGTCTGCCTACTTACTTAAAAAGTGTAGAGTAGTAGTGGTTCTGTTTGGTATCATGGTACTGTATGTACAACATTGAACATGGATTAAAGGAAACTAAGAAGAGAGCTTAGAAAGAAAATTATGGATGAACCTGTTAAAGGTAAGCGTTATGAGACCATCTCCAAACAACCTGATGTTCCTGTTACTACAGTTACACAAAATATTCACAAGTTTAGGGTCGATGGGATTGTTGTCAACCCTGGATGTGGACTCAAAAGGAATATTGATGACAAATTGAAAAGGTGGACTAAAGGTAACTTAAGAACTCAAAACAATTTTCAAACAAATTGAGCTCTAAGGTCAAGGTACAGACAGAATGCCAGAACACCCCCATCCGGGTTTCAATCCCCGCCCCAAAGGGGGACTTTGTGGGAAAAAGCCAAGAAAAAAAAACCCTTTTGGGGAAACAAATAGTAAAAAATTTAGAAGAAAAATTGGGAAAAATGGGATTTTTTTTCAGGGTGGGAAAAACTTTTTTGGGGGAATGTCCCTTTGGGACAGTTGGAAACAAAACCGGAAACTTTTTTTTAAAATCCAAAATCAAACCAAAGTTCAGAGATGCAAAAAAAAGAAGCCCTACAAAAAAACATTGTACCTACTATGAAACATGGGGGGGAGGCTTGGTTATGTTTTTTTTAGGTACTTTTTTTTGCATCGGGTACAAAGGGAAACTTAGTTTTTTGCATGGTACAATGAAAATTTTTAAAAAACTATTAAGGTTTTTGAAATGAAAAAGTGGTTTCCCCCTTTTAAAAAATCTGGGCCCAAAATACCCCGGAATGGTCCTAAATCCAACCCGGGAAAAAAGGGTGAAAACACACATATAAAAAAATAAACTTGAAACATAACAAGTGAAGAAGAAATCCTTTTAAAACCCTGACAGCCCGGGGGCTGTTTTTTTTTTTTTTTCCATTTTAAAGGGGTTTAATTAACCCAAAATAAACCCGGAAAGGAAAGTACAGAATCCACCGACAGAAAAGAAATCCCTTTGTTTTGGGATTTTTTGGCCCCCCCAAAAAGGGTTTTACAACAAAAATATTACATTAAGCAAACCCCCTCATTTTTGACCAAGGGCCCCTTTTTTTAGTTTAATTTTTTAAAAATTTTCTATTGGGGTTTAAATTCAAAACAATTTTCCCCTTAAGCAATATTACAAATCCATTAGTTTGGGTAAACAAGGGAAAAATTTTAAATGTATTAAATTTAAACCCCCGGAAAAAACAATCATTATGCAAAAGTTTTCTAGTTTGTTAAGGCCAAAAAAATTCAGGTGTCCCCATTCAGTTAGCCAATTAGTCCCCCCAAACTTATTAAAAAAAATTTCCCAGGGAATTTCAAATGGTTTAAAAAAGGGCAATTTTCCCCCAAAAACAAGGGGTTGCCATGTTTTAGCACATAATTTATGCACATGCTCACATTCCCAAATTTTTAAAAAAATGTCTTTTAAAAAATAAAAAGTCTGATTTGGTGGGTAGCATTGCTTTCAAAAGGTTAAAGGGGTGGGAAAGTTAATCTTCATTGTTCAGAACCCCCAAAAAGGGCCCCAACCAGCAACAAAAAGCCCTTTTTCAATGTCTCGCAGAAGGGGAAAACTTCTTTTAAAGATGATGCACAAAAAGCCCTCCAGAAAAAATTTGCTGAAGCTACGGAATAATGATGTTGGGTTTCTGAAAAATTTTGTCCCCCGGCCCTCTGATGGAAAAAAAAAGGGGTTAAAAATTTTTTTTGGGGTTTAGATGGTGTCAAGCATGTGTGGGAGCAACCAGGTGGGGAAGAGACAAAGAAAAATGTATCTTTCTAACAAATCAAGCATGGGTGGTGGGAGTGTCATGGTTTAGGGCAAAAATGAAATACTGGGCCCAGGCCGAGGGGGGCTAAAAAATTTTATTTGGGGAAACCAAAACGACCCAAAATGTACCCTGACAAAAACTTAAGCAAAACAAAAATCCCCCACTTCTAAAAAAGGGGTCAACAGGCAGGGTTTTCCCAAAAAGAAAACAAAAATCCAAACACACCTCCAAGAGGGCCTGCTAAAGAAAATGAGGTTAAATGTGTTGTACTGGCCAAGCATGTCTCGAGACCTAAATCTTATTGAGCATCTGTGGGGCATGCTTGAATGAAAGGTGGAGTAGTGCAAGGTCTCTAACATTCACCAGCTCCATGATGTCATCATGGAGGAGTGGAAGAGGATTTCAGTAGCAACTTGTGAAGCTTTAGTGAAATCCATGCCCAAGAAAGTTGTACACGGACCACTTTACATTGTATAAAAGTGTCATACCTTCAGTGTTGTCCCATGAAAAGATATAATACAATATTCTCAAAAATTTGTAGAGTGTACCCACTTTTGTGAGATACTGTATGTAAACTGATTTTTTGTATCAAGTTCATCGTGTTTCCTTTACACATAATCAAAAGTTTTTGATATAGTATCTTTGCATTGCTAGTTTACATATAGATTGCATTTGACTGTTTTTTCAAAGGTGACCTCTATTTTACTAGAAATAAAAAAAAAATGGGTTAAATGGAATATGCCATCAGAAAATGACTTTTTATTTAAGTTAATGTTTTATGCTGAATATATTTCAAGGAACTTTTGGAGACCTTGTTTGGTGTAAATTTGCCATGCCATGATCTCTATTTAATACCAATCCTGAAACGTAGCATTTTGCACACAGACTGAACCTCAGAATAGATTGGCACTTTCTGTTTATTTTATACAGTGCTTATACTCAACAACAATATTCCGAGATTGTCATCATTCACATTGTTCTCTGTTACAATTGGGGCTCACAATCTAAATTTTATATTAACTTAATGTATATTTTTGGAGTGTGGGAGAAAACCAGAGAACCTAAAGGAAACTCATGAAAATGTAATGAGAAAATTAAAATTCCATGCAAGTATTTCCCTCGGTTGGATTTCAGCGCAGGACCCAAGAACCATCAAGCCACCTGTAGGCATGGTTACAATGACAGGTTTACACCATTCACAAGAGGTGATGATAACAGCTCAGCTGCTCTCCCTCCTTACACAATGACTTCGGCACAGGTCATATAATAAATTTAGAAAGCTCTCCCATTAAAGTCATCTTTAGACTCCAGGCACCTATGGTCCACAATGTTGTTAGTAAGTATCTTTCTGAATGCAGTTAGCAGCAGCTCATTCAAGATGGATGATCCCATAATTAGTTACAGAATTTAGAATTAAAAATCTACAATCAGAAGATAAAAACAGAAAGAGGAAAAAGTAATGTATTATTATTTGGTCTTAACTAGAAAAAATATAGGTGATACATTCCTTTAATTCCATATTGTGGCAGCATTGGCAAAGGCATTGCCATCTTTTTTATAAGCACCTTCCAAAAGCTATAACCATATGAGGGCCAGTTTTGGTAGAGAGACTTGTATGTATTACTTTTAGCCATCATTTGATTACTTGGATAGTAATATTCTGTTATAATACTTATGCACTATATTGTCTCCTATTACATATAGGAAAACTATTA
Organism: Phyllomedusa bahiana; assembly: GCA_025379985.1. Lineage (NCBI taxonomy): Eukaryota > Metazoa > Chordata > Amphibia > Anura > Hylidae > Phyllomedusa > Phyllomedusa bahiana. The sequence continues at coordinate 256,646 of JAODAL010000899.1, forward strand.
TAGCAGACTTGGGAGCCTTTATTAAAGCCCCAGCTGACAAGTGAACAGCACTCCATGATCCCATGAGATGAGCTGACATTTAAGTCCCCCTCATTTAATAGCTTAGAACCCGCAGTCATACTGACATCTAATGTCAGATGTAATAATCAGCCGCCACCCAAAATCTGGATGCACATTTACATTACAATTCAAGGAGGTATTAAACGAGAAAGACCAAAAAAGTAAAAAATTAACAATGTTTAATTTAATGTTAAGGTAATATTCCTCCCACCCCCAAGACTGTATCTCATCTAGAACCTATTTACCTAAACACAGTTTTCCTATAATATGCTAATGCACAGAAGGAGCTCCAGGTCTAGATTCAGAGAAATCTATCTAGGCATTCAAGTAATTAAACTAAACTGCCTCAGCATTATAGGGGGCCAAATTCTAAAGGAGACAATATCCTCTACCAATTACGACAACATTTACTCAAATTAAAGAAGCAATCAGTCTGGAGTTGTAGACTATTATCTTTATCCTCATTTGTTATTTCATTTCAATCTCCATTTTTTTATCTTTATGGGGGACATGTATGAAAACTGTCTAGGTCTGAGACTTCTTTGTTGCCCAGAGCAACCAATCAGAGCCCCCCTTTTATTTTTTTCAGAGCACTAAATAAAATGAAAGGGGAGCTCTAATTGGTTGCTATGGGCAACAAAGCAGACTTTCTGCTAGAGAGTAATTATACTTTTCCCCTAATTTGTGTCAGCAAGGCCAGGTGATATGTATCGTGATTTTGTTGGCGGACATTTCCTGTTAACAGGACTGGCAATGGGGAAAGGACAAACTTGGTAGTTTCGTAAAACCCCACACATCAAAAAAGACCACAACACTTTTATAGCAGTGTGGCCATTCACCTTAAAAATCCCTTCCAACACTCAAAGTCTGATTCTGCATAGACTATGAGTTTTCTCCTAAATGTGCAAAGATCTGATGAAGTTTCTTTTCTGATCACAGAGAGAACTGGGTGATTTTTCTATTACACCTGCAAAGCCCTTTCTCCATTGATCTATAAGGAACAAAAAACTGCACAATCTATGCTCAGCTTCCTGCTATGTTTAGACTAGAAGGTACTGAGAGAGAGGGAGGCATAGGGAACAGTATGAAAGGGGTCATTAGAAGTACTCTGTGAGAGTTGAGGACCACTTGGAGTTGTCTGTGAGAGGGTAAAATGAAGAGTACTCTATGAAACAGAAGGTGGCATGATAAGGCTACGGAATAAAAATAGGACCAGGCGCTCGTCCGCAGAAATAAATCCTCGTGCGGTGGCAGCGTAGGATAAAAGATATATTTATTCCATTAAAAAACACAAACAGCATAACGCGTTTCGTGCTGCAAAGCACTTCCTCAGATGCTGTAATGTTACATACAGCTGTAATGTTACAGGTATGTAACATTACAGCATCTGAGGAAGTGCTTTGCAGCACGAAACGCGTTATGCTATTTGTGTTTTTAATGGAATAAATATATCTTTTATCCTACGCTGCCACCGCACGAGGATTTATTTCTGCGGACGAGCGCCCGGTCCTATTTTTATTCCGTAGCCTTATTATCTTTCCCCGAGGTCTTCTGATACTAAGGGTCTTGGACTACGTGGCTGCTGTCTTCTTTGGGCTTAATTAAGCCAAACAGGTCTTTATGAGCGTTGTGCCTCTAAAATATTAGCACAACGCCATCAGGTGAGCACCGTATATGTTCTATTTTCATTGTATTACCTGACGTACTTTCACATAAAGCGTCCTCTCCTTTTTTCTTTTTTCTACATATAGAAGGTGGCATGAGGAGCAATAAGTGTGATAGAAGGGATCATGGGGGCATTCTTTGAGATAGATGAAAGGCATGAAGAACAATCTTTGTAATTTAGGAAGAATGAGGGACAGCCTGTGTAAGAAAGGGAGACATGGAGGTTAGGCCTTGTAATAATATAGAGAAAAGTGAGAGTCTTTGGGAGAGATAGGGCATGGAGAGCAGTCAAAAGAAAAGGCTGGATGCAATCTAAGGATGCCTTCATACAGTGCGTTTTTGGTGTGTCTTTTTGTAGAGATACACAGTAATCAATGCTGTGCATTTCCGCTAAAATAAAAAAAACGCACCAAAATGCACTGTGCGAAAGCACCCTAAACCTTGTGTCATAGATTGGAAAACTAAACAACAATCAGAAAAGTCACCTATGAGCCATTAGATATAACTGGACTTCTCACTACTTATACAGTCTACAAAGTGCCTTTATAGAACTGATATTCTACAACTATATGGTCACTCTACGGTGGTAATATTGGTCTGTGTATAGTAATTTATACTAAGTAACAGGATAATAAGATTATTCAGTCACTATGTTGTTGTAATTAGGGATGAGCGAATCGATTTTAACGAAGTGGAATTCATTTAGAATTTCAGGAAAAATTTGATTCTGAACTAAACCAAAGTTCATGGCGATTTGTGGTAATGAATCGTTTTCTTCTAAAATGGCTGCGAGCGCACGGCGTGATATGGGGCAAAGAACTATGGAAGGAAGAAAGGAGCACCCTCAATGACATGTGCAGACATGCAGCCAATCAGCAGCCAGCCAGCTTCTTTGATGTCCCAGCCCTATAAATAGGGCAGCTATGTTAAATTCCACCACTTATCACTGTGTCTCCTATGCAGAAGCATCTCTCTGTAGTAGCACTAGATAGCACTCTGTGCAAAATACTTCTGATTTTTGAGTGACTGGGGTGAATGACCTTCACAGGTGTTTTGTCATAAACATACCTTTTCCTGAAACAGCATTTTTTTATTTTGGGATACTGCAATCGGTGGCGAAGAGCTAATTTATCCACTTTTTCTGGGAAATTCTTTGTCAAATCCAGTGTGTGTATTTCGGCCATACACGCCTGAAATCCATCAAGTGCCATATCCCCACAGACTGAAATCTGTAACATAGAGTTAATTTATCCACTTTTTTGGGGGAATTCTGTGCCAAATCCAGTGTGTGTTTCTGCCCTACACATGCCTGAAATCCATCAAGTACAATATCCCCACAAACTTAAATCTGTGCCCAAAAGTTAATTTATCCACTTTTTTGGGGGAATTCTGTGTCAAATCTAGTGTGTGTATTTCTGCCATAAACATCTGAAATCCATCAAGTGCAATATCCCCACAGACTGAAATCTGTGGCCAAGAGTTAATTTATCCACTTTTTGGGGGGAATTCTGTGTCAAATCCAGTGTATGTGTAATTCTGCCCTACACATGCCTGAAATCCATCAAGTGCAATATCCCCACAGATTGAAATCTGTAGCCAAGAGTTAATTTATCCACTTTTTTGGGGGAATTCTGTGTCAAATGCAGTGTGTGTATTTCTGCCATACACGCCTGAAATCCATCAAGTACAATATCCCCACAGACTGAAATCTATGGTGAAGAGTTAATTTATCCACTTTTTTGGGGGAATTCTGTGTCAAATCCAGTGTGTTTGTATTTCTGCCCTACACATGCCTGAAATTCATCAAGTGCAAGTTCAGTCTTTGGGGATATTGCAATCTGTTTCCAAGAGTTAATTTATTCATTTTTTTGCTGAATTCTGTTTCAAATCCAGTGTGTGTATTTCTGCCCTACACACATCTCAAATCCAGCCAGTTCAATCTGTTGGGATATTGCTATCTGTGGCAAACAATTAATTTTTTCACTTATTGTGGTGATTCTGTTAAACGCTGATAAACGTAGAGCCCCCCCCCCAAAAGAGTGGAGAGGGTGTCATTAATTTTGCATTGACGTCACTGATCATTTTGCCCTTCCTTTGATCCTTCAGTGTCCGCTTTCATTCGGTCAATAATCCATTATCAATGCTAAAGCCAAAAAGAAACAGAAATTGTCAGGGAACTGTCAGGGACACTCACAGAGACACAGACAAGTGAGACCCTGACACTGGTCCCAGCCTCTGTCCCTGCCTTTTGGGGAACCCGACTCCTTCATAGGTCGGCCCCATCCAGCTGACTAATAACTGCTCTGAGCCAAGTGAGAACACAGACAGAGATAAACAAACACAGAATAAGCAAGCGTAGTCGGGCAGGCCAAGGTTAGCAACAAACGGACAGCGCAGTACAAAATCGTGAGACAAAAAATAACCGGGATCCAAGCAGAAGTCAGAATAGCACAGAAAGTCCAAAGAGTAAAGGCGAACTACAGGGATAGGAACCAATATAGCAGGCACAGTTGACAGGTAAATAGGGAACCAGTGAACACAGAACATAGGTGATTGGCGGAAAGAACACAAAACCAGATGGGAAACAAGACTGTCAATCAAGAGGAACACAAGTTAACTTAAAAGGTGCTGGAGGATTCCTGGCCAGGGGTGTTGGCCAGGAATCAATTAACATACAGGGGAGGAAGATACAATTCACACTAGTGAATACAAATCCAAACATCAGGTAAGAAACCAGGGCTTACGTCGCAATGGCTGTGACCGGCGACCTGAGCTCAAAGTTGGGGGTCTGTCGGGCACGATCATGACAGGAATTGATCCAAAAAGAGATAACAAGTAAACAAGGAATATTTGTATGTTTTCTCTGTTTTGTACCCACTCCTGCTTTTGGCTACCTAATCATCAGACAATCCTGAAGCAAACAAAGGACCATGTTATACTGGCCTTACGACTTCTCTGAAGACATAATTGGTTGTGTTTGTCCGTTTCATTCCTTCTGACACTAAAAGAAGGGGAAAACCAAACATAGTGGCAATGTCATAGAATGGTGGAGGGTAGAAACAGCATTAGAAAACCACAGGGTGGTCAAGTGAGAGAGTGGTCAGTTGGCAGCAGCATGAGTAGTTTACAGAGTGACACAAAGACAGATTGTGGAGGTGGCAGCAGCATGAGTAGTTTACAGAGTGGCACAATGACAGGTTTTGGAGGTGGCAGCAGCAGGAATAGACCACAGACTGGCACAATTACACAGTGTGGAGGTTGTGGCAGCAACAGCAGCAGCATCAGGCCGGAAAGTGACACAATGACATAATTTTGAGGTGGTGGCAGCTAGGTGACATAATGAGGAGTTGGCGGCAGCACCAGCATCAAACCAGAGAGTGACATGGTGACATAGCCTGGAGGTGGCAGCAGCAGCATGAGGAGACCTGATTGATGAGGTGGCATCAGCATCAGAAGGCTACATAATGGCCCAGTGAAGAGTGGGGAAGTAGGTGGCAATACCAGTCCATGGTAAAGATGGTGGGTGGTAGAAGGAGCAGCTGGCAGCAGATGTGTGGCATCAGGCAGGTGGCAGCATCAGAATAGTAGCTGAGGCAAGTAGCCAGAAGAATCCAGGGTTCAGAGTCTGCTTCAGGTGCTGCTGCTGGTGAGTACCTTCCTCAACAGGTGGGTGAAGAAAGATGTTCAACGACTCCAGTCTCAGGTTGCTGCTGATGGAGCTTGTACTGCTCCTACAACCCCACTCCACCACAGCAGCCGTGGTAGTGATACATGAGCGCTCAGGAACCCCCCGGTCAGACCTGTGAGATGATGGACGATGGCGCAGATAGAGCTTTCTATCACTGTCAATGACTGCACTCTCTCACCAACTCCGCAACTCCACTGCCTTGGGATAATCTTCGACTCCAATCCAGCCTTTCAAACCGCACATCCAAACCCTTACTTTTGTCTCCACCTGAAAAATATCTCCCAAATTTGCTCATTCCTTCACTTTTAAAGCACAAAAATGCTTGTCCATGCCCTCGTCATCTCACGCCTAGACTGTTGCAACATCCTTCTCTGTGGCCTCCCATCTATCACCCTTGCTCCCCTCAAATCCATCCTTAACTCTGTTGCCCGTCTGATTCACCTCCTCATTACTCCTCTGCCTCTCCCTTCTGCCAATCCCTTCACTGGCTACCCATTGCCCCATCGGACTCATGTCGCCACAGACAGATTTTGCAGCATCTTTTGCAGCATCTTTTCCAGGACATGAAGCAGTGGAATGACATTGTTCAATCCGTAGTCCTGGTGACTGACAAATAACGTGGTCTCCTCAAAGAGTCTGAGCAAACAGCAGGTGTCACGCATGAGCTGCCACTGGCTGACATCAAAATTACACAGTGCAGAAATCCTGTCCGCTTCGATCATCAAGAAATCATTAATGGCCTTTCTCTGTTCATAGATTTCTCTCTGTTTTGTTCTGTTTTTTTCTCTCTGTTTTTCTCTGTTCATAGTTTCTCTGTTCTGCTCAGCTCAAGGAGGGTGTGCTTGGCAGTGTAGGAATGGCTGAACTGCATGCAAAGTATCCTGGCCATTTTTAGAATGTCTTGCAGATGGGTAGAAGATGTGAGGAATCGTTTGACAACCAGATTAAACATGGCTCAGACCTCCTAGTCACAGCGCGGACACCATGTTCTTTCCATTGTCTGTCACCATGGTTCCGATTTTCAGTTATCGCAGAGAAAGCCAGGAATCGATTTAGTCTTTCATGATGCGGAGCAGTTCCTCCGTGGTGTGACTTTGTTTCGCCCAGACAAACCAGGTGTAGAGCTGCCCTGCACTAAGACTTGTCACTGCAGTGAAGGCTGAGGTGGTGGGGGAAGAGGAGGTGAACTTGGGCCCGGATCAAATTTGGATGGATGGGAAAAAACGGGTCTCTTCCAGTTGCTGGTGTGGGTGGGGGAGGAAGACATTCAAAACCCG
>JAODAL010000900.1:0-185000 GCA_025379985.1 Phyllomedusa bahiana
GGGGGAGGTGTTGGGAAAGGGTTTGGGGGGTTGGGGGGGGAGTTGTTTTGGGGGGGGGGGTTTTTGGGGGTGGGGGGGGGGGGGGGTTTTTGGGGGGGTTTGTTTAGGGGTGGGGGGTGTTTAGAGGGGGTTGGGGGTTTGTGGGGGAGGGGGTTTGGGGTTGGGGGGGGTGTTGGGGGTGGGGGGGGGGGTGTTGTGGGGTGTTAGGGGGGGGGAGGGTTTTGTGTAGTGTTTGGGGGGGGGTGTTGGGGGGGTTTTTTGGGGTGGGGGGAGGTTTTGGGGGGGTTTGTTGGGGGTTTGGGGGGAAAGGTTTTGGGGGGGGTGTTGGGGGTGGGGGGGAGGTTTTTGGGGGGGGTTTTTTAGGGGTGGGGGGGAAAGGTGTTGGGGTGGGGGGGAGGGGGGTGTTGGGGGAAGGTTTTTGGGGTTTTGGAGGGAGGTGTTGTGGGGGTGTTAGGGGGGAGGTTGTTGTGGGGTTTTTGGGGGGGGAAAGGTTTGTTGGGGGGGGGTTAGGGGTTTTTTTGGGGGAGGGTTTTGGGGGGTGTTAGGGGGGGGAGGAGGTGTTGGGGGGTGTTAGGGGTGGGGGGGGTATTGGGGGGTGTTAGGGGGGGGGGGAAAGGGGGGTGGGGGGTTTTTAGTGGTGTGGGGGGGGTTGTTGGGGTGGGGGGGAGGTGTTGGGGGTTTGGGGGTGGGGGGTTTAGGGGGGTTTGGGTGGGGGGGGGGGGGTGTTTGGGGGTGTGGGGGAACGGGGGGTTAGGGGTGGGGGAAGGTGGGGGGGGGTTTAAAGGGGGGCCCCATGTGGGGGGGTGTTAGGGTTGTGGGGGGGGGTGTTAGGGGGGGGGAAAGGGAGGCGTGGGGGGAGGTGTGGGGGTTTTTTTAAGGAGTTTTGGGGGGGAATGTGTGGTGTTGGGAAGGGGGGGTGGTGTTAGGAGTGGGGGGGGGTTTAATGCCATTTTTGGGCCCTTCTATCTAACCCAAAACCCAAAGGGTTATCCCAATCTGTTTGCCCCCTGCGTATCTAAGCCAATCCTTTGTATGCCATTGTTTCCCCAAATTTATTTAATACGTTGTAGGGAATCTCTTTAGTTGAGGGGGTTTTCTAGTCAGAGCAGCATGAGTGTAAATACGGCCCTGGTTGGGGTTTTTTGGCCCAATTCTGTTAAAAGAGTTTTTTTTTTCTTTTTTCTACTTTTGAAACTGGGGGCGGGCTTTTTTTTTGTGTGACAAGATTTTGGGTTTTTAAATGGTCCCAATTTGTAATGTCCCTGGAATCAGAAAAAAAGTGGGGTTTAAATGTCAAAAAAAAAGTACTTTTCACCGTGTTTGCGGGTTTTTGTTTTTATGGTGGTTTTCTTTTTGGTATTTAAATTTATGTGTTCTGTATTCTGCGTAAATCGTTTTTCTGGTTGGATTTGGGGGGGCCCCCGTTCACAAACTTGCCCAGGGGGGCCCCCAATGCTAAATTTAAATGGTCTTTCTTCCCGCCCCCAAAAAAATATAATTTGGTTTTTTGTGAAAAAATTTTTTATGGTTTTTCAATGGGGACAGCGAGTCATCTCAATCTCTGTACAACACTACGGAATATGTGAATGCTACATGAATAAATAAAACTATAATAGTACAGATAGGGCAGAATTTGCACCAAAAAATGTATCACGTTTTTAGCGCAATACAAGGGGATGTGGATTTCAAACTCCACCCACATGAACCTGAACATTTCCACACAGTGCAAATTTCAATGTATATGGGTAAAAACCGTGGCAAATCAGCAGTAAAAAAAATGGCTGTAGTGGTTTTACCTAATAAAACATAATACTAATAAAACAATATATCAATGTTAAAAAAAGTAGTGATATAATATTGCAGTAATAATATTTTTAATTAGCAAAAAAGCTTTTATTAAAAATGGTAATTTAATTAAAAGTATTTAAAAAATTAATATTAATATAATTTGCTACTAATATAGCTAAAATAGTGTAATACTAACATAACATGCTAATGATATAGTTATAATAAAAGAATAATAATGTAACATGCTAAGAATGTAGTAATAATAAAAAAATACTAAAATACTATACTAATAAAAGTAGTAGGGAAAAAAAATTTTTTTAATATGCAAATTTTTGTTGTTTTTAAATATAATTTCTTTAAAAAATATACTTATACTGCAGTAGCAAAAAATTGTAATATGATATGCAAGTAGTGTAATAAAAAAAACTAATATATTTTGTAAAATTTCCCGTTCTAATAAAAAAATACTAATTTTAAAAAAAGCTAATTAAAGTAATAAAAAATAAAATTTAAAACTAAATATTTTTACTTTAAAATTTTGTAGCAAAAAGATAATAATAAGAAGAATATGATATGCAAATAATGTAGTAATAATAAAATAATACTAAATTAATATATTAATAATGTAGTAGCAATAATAATAATAATAATAATAATATAATATGCAAATAATGTAGTAATAATAAAAATAATGCTAAAATAATATATTAATAATGTAGTAGCAATAATAATATGCAAATAATGTAGTAATAATAACATAATACTAATATATTATGCTAATGTTTCAATTATGATAATATATTCGTAATATAATATGTCAATAATATAGTTAAATAATATCATACTCATAATATGTTAACAGTATAGTTATAACAATATAATACTGATAAAATATGCTAATACTAAAGCAATAATTACATAAAGCTTAACTATTATGGTATACAAATAGCAAAATAATAATTATAAAACTTAATTATTTTAGTATTATTATTTTTATCAACTTTAACAACTTAATAATTAAAATATTAATGATAGAATAACCAGCATCAATAACCAATATAAATAAATAATCCCCCCAAAATTGTAGGCATTAAATACTTAATAATATCTTATATAAAATAATTATATGAATATAATGCAAAGCAATGGCACTGGTCAAAGGTGTGCTAGTATATGGGTATGCTCACACATGGCAGACTGAACATCTGTTTCATACATGTAGCACGTGCATGCATTTTTATAATCTCGTATCAGATATATGGAACAGATGCAGACATTTCTGCCACTAATCTGCGGCGTGTGAACACACTCTTTGGCACTTTATAAATAATGACTAATAATCGCCATAACTGTGTATTACAGTACAATGACAGGCGGTGACTGTGGGGAGGAATGCTTATGACACACTTTCTTATGATAAGGCAGATTATTGCATATTCCAAATTGTAGGTGTCACGAAAGCTCAATTAGAGTTTTGTTAGTTATGAGGCAGGAAGACATCGGCGGAGGATGAGGAGTGTTGAGCTCATTGCGGCCATCAGTATGTAACGTCCATGTTCATTTTCCTAAAGTAACAACCTCTCAGCCTCCTGCTTCACTTGATCCATTACAAGGTTTAAACATGAAAGCCCCAAAGAGAATTAAATTAGCGAGGAAGCTCAGAGGGAGCTGGATTTGCATCTATCCCACTTAGGAAAGGAGATTAGCTGACCCCTGTGTGAGTCAGCAGGGGGAGCGGAGGGCAGGTTCTCTGTCAAACACAGACAAACCGTGTTATGTAGGCAATCAAAATGGGAAGGTTAACTGCATCCGAAAGAATTACAAAAAAAAAAAAGATAAATCCGAGAAGCGCTCACATTCACTTCCCATGACATGAGCACATACTTGTACTGACTTCATATTAGCTGCAACAATTTAAGCCCTCGGTCAGCCGGCTGGGTAATGCGCCTCGAAATCCTCGTCAGGGGTTCTTTTTGAATTTTCATTTTTTTCGGCAAGTTATTTACCGCTCTTCCCATAGCATCAACACTTTCCACTGAGCTAGACCCCGGTCAGTATCGCTGGTGAGGATCACAATCTAGTTTGTCTAACATAGACGCATAGGGCCACATGTATGAACCTGTTTTATTCTAAAACTCACTTTTTTGCCCATAGATTACTATGGGCAAAAAAGTGAGTTTTAGACCTAAACAGGTTCATACATGTGGCCCATAGGGTCCATTTTGCCTATGAGAGAAAACCAAGGAAGGCCGGTTGGGCAATATGGCAGTGCTTTGACCCTGGTTGGCAGGATCCGTGGGTACAGGGCACATGCTGCTATCCAGTATCAAACTGCATAGGGCAAAGTTGTGCAGATATTTTAATATAGTTCCCCCTTTTCCCCTAAATATCACTGTGGACAAATCGATGTATTAGTGCAAAGTTTTACCAAAATATTGAAACAGAGGATACGTTATGGAGTCCAAGGCTTTATCACTAGGGGAAACTAAAATTAAAAATTTTCTATCCCCTTCCCTTCAGCCACATCTTGCCCCACCCATGGTTTAACTTGAAGCACATAATTATTATTTCAACCATTGTCAGGCTCAGACTGGCCCACAGGTGAATAGGGAAAACCCCCGGTGGGCCACTGAGGATGGTAGACCTAAAGTTGTTTTTTAACTCCATATATATTCTCAGAATACAGTCATTTACAGTAGCTTTAGGGTGGGCCTAAAATAGACTTCACTGGTGGGCCCATAAAAACTAGAGTCAACTCCACCTGTAGGTCTTAGACACCCCAGTCCGACACTGACTGTAGTAACTATGTAATAGAGACCCAACAGCTCTTGGCTCCCGGCAGTATTGACTAAGCTACTTGGATACAAGTCTAGGGCAGTAAAGTGAATGAACAGGGGAGTAGGTATAGCGGTATAGAGATTGCAGTTGCACCAAATCCTGAGTAGGCCCAAAAGGTCTTTCTGCCCATATGAGGAGGCCAGTCCTATGAATTATATTTACATATTACATATTTTTCATGGATTCCCAGTGGATGAAAGGCTAAATATATTTATCCGGATCTTACCCCAGTTGGGTTTAAAACCATGGCCTAGTGCTAATACAGTAATACTCCGTTCTCCATCACTTCGGTGTCCATCATTTCACAGTTACATCACCATCAATGTTGCAAAAAACCTTGTTATCCATCGTTTGGCTACATCACTTCACATACAATATCCGTGAGTGCAACCATCCCATACTCACTGCAGCTACTTTAGTTGGTGCCATAAAGCCACATCATCTTTTACTGTATCCCGCTTACAATGTTCTTTATGCCTCGTTACATTATTACACTATACTGTACAAGACTTTTTTCTGCCTCGTTATCTGTCGTTTTGTTATCCATCACACTTTTCTGGAACAGAACGGGGTATCCCTGTATATCAAAACATACTAGTGTATATTAAGTATGTAAAAGGTCAGTACACAGATCTCTTATCTGATCTTTTTACACCATGACAAGGGGGCATCCACTATGAGGATGAGGATTCTCTACTGTAAAAGCAGTGAGACTATGGAACTAGCTGCCACAAGAGCTTGTGATGGTGGAGTCATTGAACAAGTTCATAAAGGACATAAATACCTTTCTTGAAAAATATAATACTACAGGTTATGGGCACTAGATTCTAGAGATAGGACATTGATCCAGGGATTTGTTCTGTATGCCATATCTGGAGTCCGTAAGGAATTTTTCGCTTGGATGGGTTAATTGGCATTCACCTCATAGGGGTTTTTGACTTCCTGGCGCAAATTACCCCAAAAAGATGTCGCAGCCCCCTTCATACATGTCACCCTTTGTACCTTTCTGTAGGCAATAACAAGTTGGTGACTTGATGCTATCCAGCAGTACTGTGAGTTTTCTAATATATATTGCATTATTATTCATACCTTTTATTGTTGCTTTTAGTTTCCTGTTATTTGGTAGTTAGGACCCAACTCATTTTACTATAAGGTCCTATTAATTCTGGATACATTCCTGCATTAACCAATATTTGTCATGTAACAAATCCCTGCTTCTATGATGGAAAAGAAGACCGGAAATAGCTATAAGCATAAGGTAAAGTTAGGGCTTGTCCCCACGGCACGGGTTTTAAAATGGACCTTAAAGGGGTTTTGCCATGATCTAATTTCATACCTCCTGCATCCAGCTCTGTGTGCTCAGAAGGAGTGTGTGATTTGTTTGAATTGCATATCATGTGACCCAGCAGGATGACATCACCAGGCTTTTCCTCTCTCTAGTCAAAGAAAGGGCTGTGTACCTAAAGCAATGTGAGTAGCTGAGAGGTAAAGTTTTGCCTCCAGGCACAAGGGTCCTAGGTTCAAATCCCTGCAGGAACCAAACCTGTGGATTTTTTTTTCTCTTTCTCAATGCACATACCTCATTGAGTTTTTTTTTTTCAATTTATTTGCACTGTTTGACTAATTACTAAGGAGTATAGAGAATAGGAGTAGAATGACAGCACCTGCAGTTTGAACACTCAGTAGCTGCCTGAGAGGAGAGGTGATGTCTGAGCATGTCTGGCCAGGACTGAAGAGCTCTCAGCCCTGGTCGTATCCCCTGGAGACAAGCTCTAAGCAATGGATCACTAAAGGAGCAGCTAAAACCAAAATGGTCCAGAATTTTTAATAATAATGAATGGTGAAAATGTTTATTTCATTTGAAAGCTTCCCACGTCAATTTTACTTTGTGGCACAACCCCTTTAATGTAAAACCCGCGCAGCGGTCCCCCCTGCACGGTTTTTCCGCAGGGCGGGTTTTCAGACCACTCGCGGTCCAACAAACATTCAACATGTTCATTCTGAACATATGAACATGTAAATGCAAAGGGGGGGAACCGCAGATAAAAGCCGTCCCCCGTCGGCCGTGTGCACGGCTCCTTACACATGTCATGACTTCTGCGGATTTTGTTGCAGATTTTACTACAGATTTTACTACAGATTTTTCTAAACTGATTTCAGTGGGAGAAGGTCAATCCTTTGGATTTTGCTTCCTACCATTGAAGTCAATGAAAAAAAATCTGCAGTAAAATCCACAATAAATCTGCACCAAAATTCTTAGAAAATCTGCCTGGTGTGAATTTTCTCTGTCTCGGTCTATGTATAGATATTCATCCAAATCCAGGAACTATACTTAGGTTCTGATTCTCTCCTCTTTGTTTCCTATTTCCTTGTCGATTTAATAGGAAAATGAATTCCAGACACGGCATTTAAGGGGTTAGCCCATGTCATCCTGTAATCCCAGAGATTCTCACGTCTCCCGGCTCATTTAAGCGATGCAGCAGATGTAGAACTGATGCTCTCGAACGGAAGCCCAGGGTTGAGGCTCACTGCTGTGACAGACTCCCTTCTCTCTGGGCCGCATCCTTTGGAGCATATTTTTCTTAGCTCGCTGCCCGGAAACTCTCTGATGCACGATTAGTTCTATTAAACTGGGAAGAGTTTTTCCGGGGTCTAATGGCAGTCCGTACTTTGTTAGTTTTGGAGGTGGGCATGGGGCCCCTGCAGTGGTACCGGCCGCTTTGCCTAACAAGAGCCTGTTGTTCTATCAGGGCCAAAGGAACATTTACAACATTTTCTTGCACGAAAAGAGTTAACTCTGCTGTCCAAGAATAACAGGCGGCATTGACGACAGTGATATGGAGGTGGAAACAATGGTTTTCTAAGACTTGTACTTTTTGGACACCTATAATAGTGCAAAATTAACTCTTTTTAGGTCAATCTGTCCCTCAAATATTTTTCACAAGACATGACTTATGAAGCAAAAATGTATAGAAAACCAATGTCTTCTACACACGAGAAATCTGCAGCCAATCATTTCTAACATGGTGTATAAAACTGTGCTTGTCCGTGTCATAAATCCTACCTTGTTAGGGTGAGTTAATAGAGTAAGGTCTCTCATCTGGGATCCAATGTCATTAAAGGGGTTTTCCAAGACTTTTAAAAACCTCCTCAGAACCTCTCACTGTGTTTAAATTAACCCATACTCACCTCTCCCTTCACCACCATTCCAGCACTGCCAGGGCTCCAGTGCTCTCCTGATTGATGACGTCACGTTCATGGATCAGATGATGCTGCAGCCAATCACTAACCTTTGTGGTCACATGCTATAAAAGCAGGCATGTGACTACTGAGGCCGTAGATTGGCTGCAGCTTCATGTGATCCATGAATGAGATGCCATCAATGAGGGAACGGGGGAAATTCTGGAGCTCTGGCAGCGCTGGAGCAGTGGTGATGGGAGAGGTTGTTATGGGATAATTTTCTATTTTACAACAGTGGTGGGGAGGTTCTTAAAAGCCTTGGAAAACCTAATGACAATAAGCTGAACAAGCAGCAGAGGCGTAACCTGAAGCTCCGGGGCATACATAGTACGGTTGAAAAAAGACACGTGTCCTTCAAGTTCAACCAAGGGTGGGGAAAATGTGGGTGAAGGGAGGGAGACAAGGATTTTAAGCCCAGCCTCCCCACCGGTGAATGCCCTGAAACCCACAAGGCAAGAACCAATCTGCTCCAGTGGAGACCCCATCTCTGACCCCAGAGCCTCCACCAGTCAGATCCAGAATTTTACATGGCTACGTACGCATTGATATTCTTTAGTGTCAGGTAATTATCTAAGCCTTTCTTGAAACTCCTAACTGTTCCTGCTGTGACCAGCTCCTCAGGCGGCTATTCCACAGATTTACAGTTCTTACAGTGAAGAACGCTTTTCTCCTCTCGAGATTGAATCCTTTTCTCTCCAGCTGAGGGAAATGTCCCCTTGTCTTTTGAGGGGGCTTTACATGAAATAATTTTTCCCCATACTTTTTGTAGGGACCATTCAGATTTTTATATAAATTAATCATGTCCCCCCGAAGCCGTCTTTTCTCAAGAATAAATAAGTTCAATTCTACTAACCTCCCCTCATAACTAAGATGCTCCATTACCTTATAAGTTTGGTTATGTTCCATTCCCCTTATAAGTTTTAGTGAAAAAAGTGAAATGGGCCCCCCATCTACCATGTGCCATTTGCAATGCTGGTGTCTCCTTATGTGGCAGAAGGACTTTTGGGCCCCCTCAGGCTGCAGGGCCCGGTAGCGATTGCTACCTCTGCACCCTTTATAGCTACACCCCTGACAAGCAGCATAAATAGCTATAGTTAAAGGTATAAATAATAACACTATGGGACACATGTATGAATCTGTTTAGGTCTAAAACTCACTTTTTTGCCCATAAGTTACTATAGGCAAAAAAGTGAGTTTCAGACCTAAACAATTTTCATACATGTGGCCCTAGATATCAGGGAACCCACATAGTAGTGCTGGAGAGCAGAAAGCCACCAACTAGTTGTTCCCTACAACAATATTTTTGACTGGGGCCCCATCAACCTCTGGGCCCCATAGTAGTGGATATTGCTATGGTTATGCCCATGACTCCTTGCCAGGACTGGGATATATTATTCTGGTGCCTTAGGCAAATAAGGCCTATAGCGCCCCCACAGTGGAAAATTCAACCCACTCCACATCTCCTCCTTTTCTGCTGTGGATGAAGTGGTGCCCTAGGTAGTCACCTACCCATCATCCCGGCCCTGCTCCTGGCATTTTGTTCATGAACCCTAAAGATCAGAGTGAATGGAGCAATGTTACATGGTTAAAAAGCAACAAGTAAAAACAAAAAAAGCCTTTTATACCAGTCATAGTCTTTTTTCATTTATAAAAGCCACAGTTATTGAAAAATCCCCAATAACAACAATAATAATGAAGAAACATTCTCTTCCACCGTCCACCTTCCCAACCTTTGCTGGTACGAGAGAACACAAACGGTTTTACAATTATCCCAGTGCTGTTAATTAGTCGTAATCCTTTTTTGCATACGCTTTGATGATTTCATGACTACAAGGCTGCCGTCTATATGAATAATACAGTAGACATTACTTGAAGCGATTATTGCAAACTTCTTTGAAGACTCAACTGGAATATTATAGCGGGGATCAAGTGGGGAAACCGCTTTTCTAACATGTTGGGGCATCATTTATTTAAATGCTGACACAGTGATACTAACAAGCCTGTTATTGTGTTTACAATGATTATTAGTGTATTTAGATCTGCAGACTGAAGCAAAATGCGGCCATGCCAGCAGAAGGCAGAAAACCAAGGCGATAAATGGTGTTGTCGTATGTTAAAGGGACATGGCTGAATGCGTGCTGTCCTGTGTAGTGCAAATGGACATTAATTAAAGTTGTTCTAGAGCCCAAGTCTTAAAGGGGTTGTCTCACTACAAGGATTGCTGCTTTTTATGTTAAAGATCTTGCAAAAACAAGTCATTTTGCTATATGTGTCCATTAACAGTGTCCTACCTATTCCTAGATATCCCCTCTTGTATGGGCTGCATCAGCTCCTCAGGTCACTATAGCTACAGACCTGTTTGATCTCTCCTGATAGGCTGCCAGCACTGGTTACTATAGCTACAGACCTGGCTTCTACTGCAGGACAGTAGAAGCCAGTAAACATACCCCTGAATTCAAAATCAAACCAAGAAAAAAGGACTGAGGTAAGATGAATCAATGTAGTGAGAAAAGCCCTTTAATTTAAAGGGGTTTTCGAAGACTACTAAAAACCTCTCTACCACCTCCCACTATGTTAAAATGGGGGTTACCGTTCCAGTTTTCAAAAGGGTGCGTCCCTGCACACACTGACTGTCACACTGATTGGACAATGTCAGACTGTGGAGGTCACCCCCACCCCCCGGTTGGTAACACCCATCTGACAGATTCAGTAATACATTTCTAGGAGGAATAACAAAAGAACTACACCACATAGAGATGTAAAGAAAGATGCTCCAGAATTGTTATTTTACAGAAAAGTATTTTTTTCAAAACAGACATATCAGGAACGGCCATAGTTTGTTTAAAGGGTCCAAGCTCCTTTCCTGCAGTAGGTCCCCCTAAATATTAAGGGGGCAGGGCTTATGCAAACATATTCTCTAAGGGCGGCATGTATGAACGGGGCTGCACCAGATATCTGGTGTCTTTTCAGCCCAATATCCAGTGCAGCGCTGTTCATTTACATTTTTAAGTCCGGCACGCCATTATCCGGCGCATTACCGAGCGCCCCCGGCACTGGGTAATGCGCCTGATTTTGGGGGGGCGTGCGGGAGGTGGGGCGCTCTAGAACCGCACGAAGCTATAGATTTATGACTTCGCTACGGCAATTCTAGGCACATTACTAGTGGAACAGGTAGAGCACTTTCAAAGTGGTTTACCTGAGCCAGAAATGTCGTACAAGCGCTAGAATGCGCCTAATTTATGACCCGCAGTAGAGCGGGATCATAAATCAGGCGCATTCTATACTAATATTATGCACAAGAAATTTGGCGTTTAAACGCCAAATTTCATACATGTCACCCTAAATGTTTCTGGGGTGTCTTTTAAGATGTTCTTATTTAGATTGGATGGAGGACTTAAAACATTCCCAAAATGGGAATTCAAATGTTGGAAGATATAAACGTAAGGAACTGGGTAAAAGACCATAGTAAAGGCAGGAAGGATTCGTCTAGATGTGTTACCAGTCACCCAACTGAACGCTACATTCAGCCGCATAGTAAGTAATGGCTAATAACAAGGACAAGAACAATAGCTTTTTATTAAACTGTAGCTATAATGACGAGTATTAGGAGGTAATTAGTTTTAGAGTAAGTTTACACCGGTCAGAATTGGTTTGGAAAATTTCACCAAGAAATCTGCAAACAATCGTGTAGATTTTGGTAAGGCTTTGTCACTATGGATTTTCCTGTAGATTATGAAAATTAAATAAATGTATTTCTCCCCAGAAATCAGTTCAAAATCTGTCTGATGATTGTGCATGTTCTAAATTTTTGAACAAAAACTGCTGTTTTGAAATCCGACCTCAGAAAATCAGTGCTGTGTAGATTACGGCTTGGATTTTCTATGGTTTTACAGTTTGAAAACCATTATAAAATCTGTCCAAAAACCCATGCCTTGTGGACATAGCCTAAGTAAAATAAAATAAAAATAACAAAAATCAGTGATTTTAAAATCTGCAACAAAAACCGCAATAATAAATTTTATTGCAGATTCTTTCATCTCAATTGGGGAAACTATATCAGCGCTCGTGTTGCCAGAAGATAATATTTTAAAATCTACACTGCAAATCAATCTCTATTTCCAAAATGCCAAAATTTGTTACAATCTCACCCCCCTGCATTCCACTGCGGATTTTTGCGTCGCTAAAAAAAAAATCTGCACATTTCCGTCCCATGTGAGTTTACCCTTAAAGTTTCTCTGTGAAGCAGCTGTGCCTCCTCTTGATAGTCTGTGGTGACACTGAGAAGTATTTTGTAGGCCTCCTTTAAGTGATGTGTTAAGTAACTGGGTCAAGTCAGAGTCTGCGGAGCTGTCACACAGCTTAGCAGCTGTTAAACGGCACTGAAAATACCCCGTGATTACAACAGGGAGTACTTCTGATACCTGGACCCATTTTTAATGTTGAGGTGCTTGCTGCAGCATTCTTTAAATAGTCTCCTACTTCAGCATCTTGGGAACATAAAATGTCACGTTCATGTGTGCCGCTCATTAATTAATATCCCAGCCTCTCTCAGCGCGGGCCGAGGTAAGAGTACTGTAAATATAAATGAAAAATAAGTAATAATTCATGAAACCTGATTTGCATTTCTAAATATAAAATGTGTAAAATCCAGCTAATTAGCGGGAGTGAGGGCTGAGGGGTTTCTATAGCAACTCTGAAATTTGCTAGATTATCACTTTTCCTTTAATGTATAGTTACAGCTGCTTTTCAGGTTTATATTGTTCGAGCTACCTGGGCGTAAGAGGGAGGACGTGGCGTCGTCTGATTGGTGGAAAAATCTGAGCTTTTCTTTAATGACCAGACGGAGGTCTAGAGTTGGACATTTCAGTAAAACCAGGGTGGCTCCATAGGAGGAACTAGTCATGAAACCCGTCGGAATGCTCGGGATTCTACGGGAGGACGACAAATCCAGGCGCATTACTGCTGGAACAGGTAGACCAAGTTAAAAGTGGTTTACCTGAGCCAGAATTTTGGCGAAACGCGTCGGAACGCTCTGTATTCTGACATCATACAGGATGTATCAACTATCTTGTAGGGAGAGCCACTGATAGGCGGGGTTGCCCTTTTTAGGGCAGGTGCTCCTCCTAGATAGTATATAACAGGTGTATCAAGTGTTCTATAAGGACTTTTTTTCATATAGGTTCAAGATATGTAGTGGTTACATCAGCCTCTACCTAAAGAGACTTCAAAACTGTGAGTGTACTATCTATGATGCTGTATGCTATTTATCTAATGATTGATAGTCTCTGGGTATTATGAGGTAACACATTGTTGGACCACTGTCATAGAATTTTTGGGTGACTCTACTGGTACATCAGATTGAAGGTGTGGACAATTTAAGGGATTGTCCACCTCCTTTAAAAATCATACTAGCAAAGAAGTATTAAAGGGGTTGTCCACCTCATAAAAAATAAAAGGAGCAGCTCCTGGGTTCTCAGTAAAATAAAAAAAAAACCTTAGCGCCAGTCCACTCAGCAAGGTTTTTGCTCAGATTTTCAGACGGTTTTCGGATTTTAAAATCATGTGAGAAACGACCAGCAACTATCCCCATAGACCTTAATAGAAAATCTGTTCAGTAGTCCAGACTGAACGTATTTTCTGCCTGGAAGGTTTTTTACACTGCTGGCGTTCCGAAAAACTTTCAACATGCACAAACTTCCGCCCGGTTTTTGGGCAGAAGATGTGCATTTGAATGGTTGAGTGGGATGGAGAATTTGCAAACCGTGGATAGAACCGTCCCCCAAAACCATCCAAAAGACGACAAAATATTGGCCGGATTCTTAAGACAGGATTTTGTCACTGCCGTGTGGGTGGACCCTTACACTCCGTTTCCTCTAGTCCTTGGTTCCAGCACCGCGTCTCCTGGGTCTTCTATTGACGGTGGGTCACTTCCAATTGATTGGCTGCAGGGTTTACGTGCCTCTACTTACATCTGACCATCACCGTTCAGAAATGGAAAGCTCCGCATGGTGGTGTTTGCAGAATCACATCACCTGTGCAGCCAATCAGCAGCTGCAGCGGAAACGTCCCTGTTTGGAAGTAATGCAGTATTAACACAAGATCCGGGAGATGCGGTGCTGGTACCGGGGACCAGAAAAAAGTGAAGTATAAGGGTATATTCACACGGCGTACTTCTAAAGTGCTCTGTGCTGAACTCCATCTACTTTTGGTAGGTAACCATAGATCTCAATAAGAGCTACCAATTACGTATTTGCCGGCCGTACTTCGGGCATATTGCAGCGAATTCACGACGCGATTCAGATCCCGCTTTTTCTTTGGTAACTTCCCTAAGGGGGACATGTTCACTATATTTTTAAATGGGCGCACTCCAATATCAGGTGCATTACAAAGCACCCGCGGCACTTTGTAATGCGCCTGAGATCAGGGGGCGTGCTGGAGGCGTGTTGCACCACAACCATATGATTCTACACATTTATGACGGGAGGATGGCAAATCCAGGCACATTACTGCTGGAACAAGTAGACCAAGTTAAAAGTGGTTTACCTGAGCCTGAATTTTGGTGAAACGCATCGGAACGCTCTGTATGCTGACATCTTATAGGATGTATCAACTATCTTGTAGGGAGAGCCACTGATAGGTGGGGTTGCCCTTTTCGGGGCAGGTGCTCCTCCTAGATAGTATATAGCAGGTGTATCAAGTGTTCTATAAGGACTTTTTTTCATATAGGTTCAAGATATATAGTGGTTACATCAGCCTCTACCTAAAGAGACTTCAAAAGCATGAATGTACTATCTATGATGCTCTATGCTATTTATCTAATGATTGATAGTCTCTAGGTATTGTGAGGGAACACATTTTTGGACCATGTCATATAATTTTTGGGGGACTTACTGTGATTTGTTTGTGGTTTTTTTTTTTATGAAATTTAAACTAGATATCGCATATCGAAAATATTTACATGATACTAATTCAGTTTTTAGGGCGAGATTTTGGGTAAATTTTTTAAAGCATTCAATAAAAATTGTATATTTTTTCTGGGGAAAAATATTTTCTGTGGTCGTGATATAAAAAGTTAGAATGTGAATGAACCCGTATCTGGGGGTCATAAAATTGGCGTGTGGTCGCCTTTTCATAGTACAGCATAGAATCTTTTGGGGTACCTTTGGCGTATTTCCAAAATGCCCTGCTGGGCAAGTTTTGGTTTTGCTGTTCATACTCTATTGAACGGGTATGGTCATTATCTGTTGTGTGGTTTGCCTTTCATAGTACAGATAGAATCTTTTGGCCATTTGATATTATTTTTATTATTATTTTTTTAAAGCGCCATTGATTCCCCGGGGCTGACATTTGAGGGGGTTTCATACATAACAAAGTCCCAAAAAAAGTTTCAAAGATAAGTGATTAAAAAAAATTTTTCACGACTAGGGAGAGAACCCTACACCGTGATGCTCACAGTCTACAAGGAGGGGAAAGAGACAGAGAGATTGGGGCAAGGGATGTCTGTGGAGGAGAGTAGTTACACTAATGACTATACTAATTCAGTTTATAGGTCGTAGATTTTGGGTAATATTTTAATGCATATCAATAAAAATTGTATATTTTTTACTGGGAATATATATTTTCTGTGAGTCGTGATATAGAAGAGTGTAGAATGTGAATGAACCCGTCATCTGTGGGCTCATAAATCTGGCGTGTGGTCTGCCTTGCATAGTACAGCATAGCCTATCTTTGGCAGATACCTTTGGCATAGTCAAAAGTGCCATGCCTGGTGCAAGTTTTAGCATATGACTTTTCATACATCTATACAACAGGGCTATGATGGTTTTTTGGCACAAGATACACCAAAAAATGCTGCTGCCCCATTCATACATGTCACCCGAAGAGCATAAACTGTGGATAGCGCATGAAAATGAAAGCTCAGTCACTTAGTATAGAAAATCCTAGAAGAAATATGGATCCGCCAATCTCAGCGATGTAGTAAATTCTACTTTTACACCTTCCCATAATTGCTAACAGGCTGCCATTTATTTTTTACTGTGCAAAACAGCATTTAGATTCATATTAATCGGCTCGGATTTGTGATCTGATTGATCATGAAAGCCGAGAACTACATTGCAATACATTGTAATTATGAGGCTCCATGCTCCACTGGAAGCCGGATGTGAAGGTGGCGGCTGAAAGAGAGGGAGTGGGTGCATTTTTTTCTCCTGATGGCCTTTACTGTGACTGACCAGCTGGTGTCATATTTTTGACACCAGACGTATGGTGATAGAACAGGCCCGCGGGCGCAGCAACTTGGGCAAGCTCCAGTAAGCAGTCAATTACAAGGAGAAGTCTCCTCTCTCCAGCTGAATGATACGCTGGGCTATCACACACGGCTTGTCTGACACCGTCACATAAAATCTTTACGCACACCCTGACTCCCTAAAGCATAAAAGGCTTCTATGACTGCGGCGGTCAGTATGCAGTATCTGCACTACAAAGAAATATAGGCAAATTCATCAGGTGTTTGGGTTTGTCTACGACATATTCACAGTACTTCAACGTGTGCCGTGTCCAAAAACTACGCTCTGACCCTGAATTTTTTCTCAAGTTCGATAGAACTGGTGTCGAGCTGAATACTAATCATGATCCTTTGACTGGTTCTTTACCTGTATTGTCTAATATTGTTGTGATGATGGAGAGATGGAACCTTATTTAAAGGGGTTGTCCCAATGTCGGACTGGGGTGCCTAGGGCCCACAGGTGGAGTTGACTTTAGGGGCCCACCAATTAAATTTTTATGGGCCCACCGGTGGAGTTTATTATAAGGCTCCACCCTGCAGCAGCTGTAAATGACTGTAGATGCCTCCTATACTTTGCTTCTTGCTTTTTGCCACTGTTTCTATGCTTTTTTTGCCTCTTCTGAGAATGTTTATGGAGTTTAAAAACAACTTTAGGTCTACCACGCTCAGGGGCCCACCGGGAGTTTCACCTATTCCTCTGTGGGTCAGTCTGAGCCTGGGTTGTCCACTTAGTAAATCAGACAATTTTCTAATATACATGTATTAAAAATTCTGCTTCCACACCTATAATTCAAATGCAGAAGGCTCCTATCTAGAAAAAAAATGTCTCTCTTGGGGAGGACATTTTGTTAATAAAGTGAACTGTAAAAAAAAAAACAAAAAACAGAAAGATGAGGCAAGAGAAGAAGATGTTTGTGTCGCAGACACTGATGAGAAGCTGCTGGAGGTAGTCCTTCTCATCAATAACCTACTGTTTCCTGGATACCAAGGGACTTATGACATGTGTGATGGGTCACATGACTGTTTTGTAGATAGAGGTACTCTATGGCAGCCATTACTATGGATAGAAAGGCCGACTGTACCATTTTTATCTCTAGATAGTGGCCTTTTACACTGGTATAAATTTTTTTTAATATATGTATAATTAGAAAATTGTATGATTTCCAATTACAAACATAAAAAGGAAAGACATTATAAAGACGTTATAAAGTGGACAACCCCTTTAAGTTCCCATCACTCCTCTTACCATAAGGTCCCATAGTAGCTACCTAGTCTGGGTCTGTGGTATGAATGTTCTTACCTAAAACCTAAGAAAAAATGTTGTATCTATTATAAACATCTATGTACATAGTATCTAGCTCAGATGGGTTTCTTATTGAGGAGACTCATCTAGCAACTTATTTTCAAGCAAGGCTCCATGGGAAAATAAATACAGGCAGTCCCCGGGTTACGAATGGGATAGCGATCGTAGGTTTGTTCTTAAGTTGAATTTGTATGTAAGTCGGAACAAGTAAATTTATTAAATGTAACTCCAGCACAAAAGGTTTTTAGTTTTAGTTTTGGATAGTGCAGGGAAGGGTTTTTACATTTGTTTTGCTCTGTGAACCCCTGTTAAGAAGATTTCACCTCATGTGCTGCTGTGGCATGATGAAACTTTTAATTCCACAGCTACTGTCTACTGTGGAACATGGAACTAAAAGCACCAGCATGCCCCATAAGTTTGTAACTAGGGGACAGATGTAAGTTGGAACAGTGTAAGTTGGGGACTGCCTGTATTCAAATTAGCTCTCCGCCAGAATGAAGAAAACTATCTGTTATTAGCCAGTCCTTCTGAAGGAGACTAGTTTTGATAATATGAGTTTTCTTCTTCTGGAGGTGACCTAATTTGAATCTAGTACTAGAATCTAGTATTGGTACATAATACCTAGTATACAGGGGCATAGCTACAGGGAGTGCAGAGGTGCAGAGCTACCGGGCCCTGCAGCCTGAGGGGGCCCAAAAGAACTCCTGCCACATAGGAAGACACCAGTATTATAGATAACACATGGTAGTTGGAAAGCGCAATTTTACTTTTTGCTTTGGGGCCCAGAAGCTTCAAGTTACGCCTCTGCTAGTATAATACAGTCAACAAAATCAAAAAAATCTAAAATTGTAGAATTTATTCCAATAATTCCATAAAATAAAGTGAGACAGACAAGGCAGTGGCTGACGCGTTTCAGGTGCTCTGCACCCTTCATCAGGCTATGTTGTTTGGAATCTTTGTTGGAGTCTGCCAACCTTTCCGTGCATCCTCTCTTTCGGGGTGAGCTGAATTCTTTGTATCTAGTATAATACAAGGAACATGCAAAGGTGTCAGAGAAAGTCAATGGAGGATTGTGGAGGATAAGCCTCTTGAGAAAGCTGGTGGCGAAACGCCCGTCGAGGCCAATACCCTCCTTCGTGACATATCCACCACTTTGGTAATGACTTGGTTTTTGTATTTTTATCATAATTTTTTGGTTTGGTGCATTTTTGTATTTTTGATCACTTGATCTGTTATGTGTATATTTATTATGCATCTTTTCAATTTACTGTTTGTTAACTTTGGGTGAGGGAGTGTCACCAATATTTGTACTGGGGGGTATTTTGTGTTTTTAAATGTTTTTAAGGTTGTTTCAGTTGTGATAGCTGATTTTTTTTGCATTTATAATGTATTTTTTGGAATAAAAATCTTCATATGGTAAATATTGGAGAGTCATTATACTCCATATTGGTACATGTTGTTTATGGTATGGTGACTTATACTCATGTTTAGACCAGTTTTTGAATTGGTAATGTAATGGAGGATTGTGGCCTGTGCTGGGACTTACACAGCAGTCAGTAACAATGGTGTAAATGGGATGGTTTAATTTATCTAGTCAATGGGGGTATTTTTAACTGCCGGCCTCCCCTTAACCTTATTAGCCTTAGCAGGTTTCTGTCAAGTTAACATCCTCCATTACTCTGCTGGGATTAACAGGAGAACTGACATGGAACTAATAGCTGCCCTTTTAAACAGCAGCCGAGGGTCGCGCCCAGCTGCCGCCTATTTCACAGGTTTCCCTGACTCCGTTGTCCTGGATTTAAATCCACTTTGTAACGATGGGTTCCTTGTATAGGGAAATCGTGTGGTCGGGTGTGAGGAGCCTTCGGACACATGCAAAGCACAATGGTCATAGATTGGGATATTACTTACAAGCACTGGAAGGCTTCTACACCAGGTTCATAATCCGGGGCATTTAACATTAAGAAATGTGATGTTCAGCTAATGGTCACCATACAATAAAACTGTAACTAGCGCACAGATCAATTTGTTCAATGGCTGTCTGGTGTGCTATGAGCCATATCTCATTTCTCATTATCCCGGTCGAAACGTCTGGAACGTGTCACACCTTGAAATATGTGATTTTTATTGAAGTCAACGGGTTGTGAATCAATGATGAAATTTGTATTTCTTTCTTATATAAACTATTTTATTAATGCATTTAACTGTTCATTCTTCAGATGTGAATCCTGCTCCGACCATCCTCTAACACTCAGATGCAAAACCTGTGGCCCAAATCCAAAAACAAGGCCTTTGGATCTGTTTTATAGTCATTCCATTGCCAACAATGCTTGGAAAAAGTCCTGATTTTTGCATTGAAGCCCCACCAAAAGGTGTATAATGGTTCGGTAATGGTATGCTAGGATTGGAACTGGGAAGGAATTTTTTCCCCTAAAATGAGGACAATTGGCTCCTACCTCTTGGGGGTTTTTGCCTTCCTCTGGATCAACACTTTAGCACAATAGGCTGAACTGGATGGACGTCTGTCTTTTTCGGCCTTACAAACTATGTAACTATGTAGTATATGCTAAACACATTAAAAAGGGAACTAAAAATAACTTTTTTGGGGGGCCCAGGTTACAAAAATCAAGAATGAGCATCATAGCTTCCAAAAAATGGCTCTGGGGTTTTCTTCTACTCAAAACATGTCTTATTGTATTATAATTGTTGTTACTATTGCATACATAGAATTTACCATCAATAAGATATAATAGATTATCGCCAATCTCATGCCGCTAGGGTCTATTTTTTATTGTTGGTTCGTAGATAAAGTCAGCTTCAAATAGAGCTATCTTCTACTGGAAATTAATAGCTCCGATAATTAATAGCTCCGATTAAGGACTTCTCGTCCAAAACGCGTCAGCGGCAAAACAGCTTACCACATTGGAGTGTAGCTGCTATGTGATGCATGTTTAATACTGTTTAAGAAACGAAAAATTTTAAATGATGTAATAAAGACAGGATTTTAAACATACCTGCTCCCGATGTGTAGTGGATGGACCTGTTTCTAATTTGCTGTTGGAGGATCGGGTTGCATCCATACCATGCTTCGTCTTGAGGACTGCACGTCAAGCCAGGGTGAGCTGACTATACACACACTTGTTGTTTTATATTCTACTAGACTTATAGAGCCCCCTACTGCTTTACAGCCTTAGACTATGGAAAGATCTTATGGTACTTTGATGGGCCAGTCTCATCATGTATGAACTTGTTTAGGTCTAAAACTCACTTTTTTTGCCCATAGGCTACTATGGGCAAAAGAGTGAGTTTTAGACCTAAACAGTTTCATACATGTGGCCTTTAATATATATATATTTTTTTTACTTGTACTTTTAGTCCCCTTAGGGTACTGACCATTAGGAGGCACAAACACGTATACAATACAGTTCTGCAATACTAATTTACATCCTCTGGCAGGGTGTAATAGGAGCAGTAAAATTCATTAGGCTCCTGGCTGCCGGTTGGCACCCAGTGATGACTCCGCAGATTAGCCGATCAGAAGTGGGAGGGATGCCCCCATCTTGCATTAGTGCTCCATACATACACGACGGGTATTAGGCGTTAGCTACAGTCGGCACCTGCTTTCAGTGGCTGGGATTGGAGATAGCTCTGATCTATTTAACTACTTAGATGCCACAGTCAACGCAACTGTGGCATCTAAGTGGTTAAATGGTTCAGAGTCTCTCCGGTCCCAGCCACTGAAGACAGGTTTTGGCTGTCTGTAGATAAATGTATAGAGCCTGCTCCATACATAACTGCGCCCCCTTACTGACAAGCAGAGTTAGGTGCCTTAGATGGTCGCCTACCTCTGCCTACCCATTGTCCCGGCCCTGAGTGGGCCAGTGTCTGCACCAAAGCCTTTAGTAGGGTTACCTGTCCTGGCAATGCAGATTGTCAGTGTTGTACTTCACCATAAAAAGTGGGGGGTTCTGCAATAAAGTCATGTCTAGTTCTAATGCCCTTTAAAAAAAATGTGTTCAACCAAAAAAATTCCCGTTTCGCCGTTTATATCTCAATATATTTTCCAACTACCCACTTCCTCACACAATATAATATAAAATAAGCAGAGATGAAAACCACACGGTCACTAATTACCGTGTTCCACAATAATCGCTGTCTTTGAGGTTTTTTTTGCGGGTTATATTATTTTTTAATAAACATAAAAATAACCTGGTTGTAACACAAGGGCCTGGCAACATGATGACACATTCACAGCACAGTGAATAACAATGAACCAGGGGCAAACAGATTTAGCTTTGGAACCTGACACGGCAAACAAACTTGGCCGTAGGTGAAAATTAAAGTGTGAAATGAAAAGTTTAAGTGTTTTGGAACTTTTCTGCTTAATTATTTATGCGTAGTTGTAAGTTTCTCACTTCCCCAGTCCTGCTCGATACGTCTCTGCTCTCTTCTTCTTCTTCGCTCCCAGCTGTGTAGCAATGATTGGAACGTGAGCGCTCAAGAAACCACAGCCCTGTAGTGATCCCTCTCTTGAGCTGGCAGTATAAAGATTTTCCCACACAGAGCCTAACTCTGACCTCTGTGCGAAACCTTTGAATTTGTATAAATAGATCTGCTGGAAAATCTTGCAGAATTTCAACAGAGAACTGGACTTTTTTTCTGTCCCTTCGAATAACAATTTTAAATTGCACACTGCAAAGCTGAGGTTTATTTATAGATCACAGCAGCGCTAATCGCTGTTCCTTCCACGTTCTCAAAATAAATTTAGTTTTAACCAAAATTATGGAGGGTTGGGATGGGTCTGGATTTTCGGACTAATGAAAATATTCATCAATAAGAAACTAAAAAGGTTCTAGTAGGCCAAATTAGTGTCCTAATGTGGCTTGAGAGCTACTGCTTCAGACTTTGTTTGGTCCACAGATTTGGACTTCTAGATCCTTTCCTGGTTTTGGATCAACATCTTAGGGCTCATCCCTACGGCACAGGACAAATACCGGTTGTTTTATCCGACTGGTATCTGTCCGGTTTGTGTCCCGTGCAAACGGCCGAGGGAGGACGGCCTTTCTCCGCGATTAACATAAACCGTCCGAAAACCGGACGGAAGAAAGTACATCAACAATGTTTTTCGGGCCGCCACCGGTTTGAAAACCACCGGATGGAAAACCCGTGCAGTGGGGACTTCTACACGGGTTTTCTATAGAGGCCCTGTGTAAAACTTTGCGGACGGTTTTTCAGACGGTTTGCAAAACTGCAAACCGTTTGAAAAACCGGCTGCGAACCTGTGCACTGGGGACAAGCCCTTACTTGGGTTTAACTTTGAAGATGAGTAATCACATGAAAGAACGGAGCATGAGTATCTCAAAGGGTATGTTCACATGGCGTATAGCAGAGCATATTGTACACTCTGCTCTATGCAGTGTGTTTTAGAAGAAAGTGCTAGCCAGTTCGTACTTCTAATGCACTGCAGGGTCAGCCTCCATTCCCTTTCATTATCCCCGGTGCATAAGCTCAGGGAAGAAGTGACATGTCTCCTCTTTCTCCCAGCTCGTAGTAGGCGTTGGGGAAAGTGGACTGTCAACATAGCCCTCAATGAGATTAATCAATTACCGTAATTGTGGTCCGAAGTACGGACCACAAAAACGCTGGAGAACATACAGTACACTTAAGGGCGTCATGAATGCACGAGGCTAAGTCTGGCATCTTTTCAGCCCTGTTCACTATATTTTTAATCATGTGCATTCCAATATCAGGCGCATTACACCCGCGGCACTTTGTAATGCACCTGAGATCGGGAGGAGTGCAAACTACACATTTATAGCTTCAGTACAGCAAATTCAGGCACCTTTGTGCTGAAACAAGTAGACCACTTTAAAAGTGGTTTACCTGAGCCAGAATTGTCGCTTTGTAGCCAGAAAGTGCTAAATATATGACCCTCAGTAGAACAGGTTCATAGATTCAGGCATATTCTACGCTACCAATGCGCGCGAAAAAATGGCACCTGGGTGCCAAAACATCATACATGTCGCCCAAGGTCTCCATACACCTTCAATAGCTGTTGGCAGAACTACTATTTGGCTGATAGCTATTCCTTTCATTCTGGGCCAAGTATGCATTTATTATAAAAGGGAATGTGTCACCAGAAATTGACCTATTGTGAAAAGTAGGTTCTTATGTTAAACCCTTATTATTAAACTTTCTGGTTATTTTTAAAATAAATTCCATATCACTATCATCAATATTTTCAAATCCTGAAATCTTGTAGTTTTTACTTTGACTTCAAAACCTAGTAATGGTCTGAGACTTCCTGTTCTGTAGAGAAAACTTTTCAGCAGTCTCCTCATTATCAGCACAGGCAGGATAACACTGAAAGGTGACACCAGTGTGTATAGATGACACAGGATCATTCACAATAGGAGATAATCCAAAAATAAAAATTGTTTCGCACATCCAAAACAATTTTAAAGAAAATGATGTAGTTGCGCTGGCTTGGTGGCAAACAGTGCAAACACAACAACATATCTGTAGCTCTCTACAAACGCTAAGAGACAGTCAAAGGGAATAAAAGAACTATTTTAAAATGCATTTCTACTAATTTTCAGATATATGAATACTTGAGGTTCTTAGCGCACTTTTTTTTAAAAGAAAACTGCAAGGGCCTATCCACCACAACAAGGTGACCTCACTACAACAAGGGGATTTACATTATAACATTCTCACCTCACTTGGTGCCTACTCTACAATTTCAGGGAATGAAGGACCCAGCTATATTTTCATGTAATTAAAAAGTAGTACAAATGCATTTATAAAATAGTTCATATATTCTCTTTGACTGTCTCCTAGCGTTTGTAGAGAGCTGCCGATATGTTATTGTGTTACAATAGGAGATGTCACAGCTCCCCCTCCCTGCACACTGACTTCTTCCCAGGTCACAGAACATGCCTAGAAAACTCTCCTATAGAAGTCAATATGTCTGCTTCTGTTCACAGGCTCCTATGTCCATGTAGCTGCTGTAAAGTATCTCCCTAAATGCTGTTAAAAGCAGCTGTGGCAAGATGGCCGCCCCATAATACCATACAGAAAAGAAAATTAAAAAATCTAAAAAATCTGAAAATAAAAACCTATAAGAAGAAAAGAATATGTATCTTGTTTTAAAGAGTAAAAAAAAATGTTGTTGATAGATTCCCTTTATTATGGAGATAAAGATATATTTTAAGATAGTTTATATTACTTGAGGACAAAAAGATTGGTTGTTACAGTTAAAGAGAACCTATTCACATAATTGTTTCCCCCCCTGGCTGAGGACAGTACAAGCTAGTTTCAGACATTTTTTTTCCAGCGCTGTGCCCCTTATTCTGTAAGATGCTGTAGTGTTTAAGTATTTAATGCTCAAATCTGCAGTTTTCAGCCAGAAAAGTCAGAGTCAGTTTTTTTCATACCCCGCCCACCTGAGGCTAGCCCTGCCCACCTGAGGCTAGCCCCGCCCACCTCAACTGATAAACCTATTACTTTGAATAACATGTGAATAACTGTCAGTGGGTGGGGCCATCCTTTGGTGGGCGGGGCTAACACCTGCTCATGAATAAGATTTGAGGGGTAAATGCTCTAAAACTCCAGCATCTTACAGAATAAGGGACACAGTGCTGGGAACAGCAGGTCTGACACTAGCTTGTGCTGTCCTCAGCAAGGGGGCATAACCTATGTGACAGGTTCTCTTTAATGCTTGACCCTTCTTTTCCTTAGCATCATCTGTTGGGGGACAGTCGTCACTCCCTCATACATATAGGATGTTTGACGAATCATTCAAAAATCGCCAGCTTCAGATGAGTTTGAACTCATATACATTATATACTCATATACATTAAGACATTAAAGATATTTTGTTGGGCAAATCAGTGGTGTAACCTGGAATTCCGGGTTGATTCTCAAATTTAGAATTCCAGAGGCTGACTTTTGTTGCAACTGTCATCCTCCAATTCCCAAAACCAGGAGCCATGACAAATGACGCAGGAAGCTGGACTGAATGACCTGTCAGAAAACAGCAACTGGTCCCCCCGCCACACACACGCCTAATATACAATCTAACTAGTGTAAGCTACAATTTCTATGTTTTCCTGTAACTTTACAACTGTCATGAAGAATGCAATAAATCTTTTTTTTTTTATAAGAAGTTATCATGAGTCCTCTTGTTATAATCTGAAGAAGAACCTATGTATTATATATTCTTAAAGTGCGACAGAATGAAGCCAGGCTACTCCATTATTATCATTCAACAACTGTAAGAAATAATATATATTTCTACAATACACCTCCTTCCTCTATTCCTTGTAATAAAGATGTGCCGCAATCTCTTGGCCATGTCTACTAATGATGTTGTGCCTATGACAAAACAAAGTTCACTATCCCTACAGAGGAAGCTGCGGAAGTCAGTCTGATCCAGACACCATTAGTACATGGCACCTACAGACGGATGCCAGGAACAGCTTTTAGTGTAAACACTTTATTTAACAATTATTTAGTTTTTTTTGTTTTTTTTAAAGCATAAAAAATTATGAAATTTACAGTCTGATTCATATTTTTTGCTTCTCAAGGTGAATGCTGAATTGACACCTTTCTTCTACAAAGCCAAAAATGTGATTTGTGCCATAGCGCCATCATTTTGTGCCGTCTTGAGCCACAGCTTTGCAAGGTTTTCCAAAAGACTAGGCCCATATGTTTATCTGGCAGTGCTTGAATACCACTGCGGTCCAATGTTTACTCAAATGCTACATGAGATATTCACGTCAGATATCCACTGAGACCAAATGTAACTACTTCTATGGTGCGGCTAAAGTATAAGATGTGGTGAAAGACCACAATTATAATTCAGCTTTACCTCTCTCCAGTGACCCATGGTTAACCAGCAATAGCTAAAAAAATTGGTACTGTTAGATTACGTTTTCTATGGGGAATATAATGTTACTATTGTGTTTACCATGTGCAGATGTGTAGGATAAAGTAAATGCGGGGCTGGAGATAAGAAACCTAGGCACGTGCCGGGGGTTATAAGAAAATTGTAATTTATTATGTTGTATCTATTGCAACAACTTACATTTTTTTGCTATTAGGTCTCCTTCCTTTTTAGCATCGTCAATACACGGTTCAGGAACCTTTAAGAAAATCGAGTGT
This sequence comes from Phyllomedusa bahiana, assembly GCA_025379985.1. Lineage (NCBI taxonomy): Eukaryota > Metazoa > Chordata > Amphibia > Anura > Hylidae > Phyllomedusa > Phyllomedusa bahiana. The sequence goes on from JAODAL010000900.1 coordinate 26,619, forward strand.
CCAGTTTTGGTTGTTTAAAAGTAGAACAATATGGAATTCAGGCTTCAATATACAGCAAAAAAAGGCATTCTTCCAAATCCCGACTCCCGGTTTCCGCACATTATATTGTAAAACAGATATTGTGCAGCAATTTATCTTTATCTCACCAAGACAAGACCTTTCACCCTTTTCATACTTAAAAGCAGCACTTCAATCGCATTTACAGTTTCATGACAGAATTTTTTTCCTGCCATGTAACAATAGAGGAAACGCAAGCTGTTCAAAAACACAACACCAAACTGGCGGCCTTTGCCATCTTTGGGTCACCTCTAACCCCAGATCCTGGATACGGCGTTCTCAGCCATCTACAAACATAAGGTAATGTTGACATCATCCCTTTCTTTCCTTCTTACTGCATCATAATGAACATGTGTCTTCCTATTCTTACAAAAACACTGGTCTCGAAATTCGAAAACAAAAAAACAATGCTGTAAGGTTTTCGGAGGATGCACTCAGGAAGGTTAGAGGAGAGTACAGGGTTTTGGCTGAGATTCGAGAAGAAAAAAAGTGGAATAAAGAAATTAAAAATGGTGGTGTGAGAATGTAGTTAAATTTTTTGTTTTTACTTTTTTTATCACCTTTATATTTTTTAAATTAAAAAATACGAAAAAATATTAATTTGAATAGATCCTTAATTTTGACTCATAATATTTTTTAAATTAAAAAATATTTTTTTTTTTATTTGATCAGATCCTTAATTTTGAATTTGTTTTCATGCCTCAAAAATATTTACACACCCCTTAAAAAAATGAGTCCAACCGGTGATCATAAGCAACGGTGAACTCAAAGGGTATAATACTGGCTAAAACTTTAATTAGAAATATCCAAGGTTTTAGTTGGAAATTGCTATGAGCTTTTTCTTACAAAATTCATACATATGTATCTTCTAATATAAAGTCTAATGATAAATTTGAAAGTCTTACCCTTTTTAACAATTTACCGTCCCCTGAGCAGCCGTCTGCGTGTATGATTAGTCTTTTCATTTTATCAAGTTCTGACGTTTAGATCTTTTGATGTCCTGATAATTTGAGCCTTTGATAACATTTGCTTTTTCTCTCCTATTAACATTTCTTTTTTATCATTAATGATCCGTGGCTGACACCGCAATATAAGTCTATATATTTTTGGCCCCTAATTACTTTGAGCTAACTTGGATTAATTCCACGCTCTTATTTAAGTGATTTTATACCAGCTAATGATGCTGTAGTGAGTAGGCTTTAGTCATGGCACTTCTTGGAGCCATTTTCAGGGTCAGACACATCTACTGATGGAGATCGGGGAGGGTTCTTTATAAAGAACACATATACTTGGAAGTATAGTGACTGTATTAGCTTTTATATCCTGAATTCACATCCTACTTCAACAGTATTACCACCCGTTCAAGAATAGAAACCCTACCAAGTGAAGACCAAGGCCTTCTTGACCACATTGCTTGGGCTTGAGAAACTAGCTGATGGCTTCACTAACATATTGCGATGGGGGTTGTACTGTCGCTTTGTCTAATTTGCTAATAGGCTAAGTCCAAAATTTGAAACAGGGACCATGTGCCTTTTCTACTATTCGCTTTTTTGGGTTTTCCTTTTGCAAATTTTTTAAACCCCTGAACCCCTTTTTAAATGAGACATAAACATTTGTCCTTGGGCCCTGACTACTTTAAAAAACCTTTCCTAGACTAGTGGGGAAATTTAAAAACATGGCTCCAAGGCTTACTTACATAATTTATCTAATCTATTTCCTTTCATTACTTTAGAACTGATAGCAGTGGCTAACTAGTGATGCCTCTAACAAAATCAAAATTGGCACTCCATTCTGCACCAATCTGCACTCTTGGCCCCGTCCCCTTTTCTCAGTGCTTTTAAAAGCAAATTTTTCAGCTATAGTAAGATACCATTGTTTGGAGAAGGCACAGTCTGGAACATGATGCCCTCTTTCATGATAGTCTAACTCTCCTCTATGAGTTAGAACTTCAGAGGGTGTTCCTATATTGTGATATAGCATTTCAGGGGGTGTTTCCAACTTTTTGATAAATTTAAAAAAGACAAATCCCGGTTTTTGGGGTTTTGCCATAAAATTTTGTTTGGGGTGGGTTTTAACCTTTTGGGGCCCCCACCCCAACTTGAGAACCCGGCCCCGGAAATCTGTGTTTAAAAAAAGAGAGTAAGTTGTGCTTGAGCCCTACTCTCCATTTTGTTGTATGGAATTTTTCCAAGTAAACACAAAAAATGGTGTTTTTAAGCTACAAATTTTGGGAAATCCCACTGAAATGAAGAAAAGGGGTGCCCATACAAGAGTGACCTTCTCTCAGTTTTTGAACAAAAAATTCAGGGGGCCCATGGGACCCGCACCTATGAAGGGGATTTTACCAGCATATCCTATATACCTCACCAGCCCCTTTTTTTAGGTACACCCTGCTAGTAACGGGGGGGACCCCCTTTTGCCTTTAGAACTGCCTCAATTCTTCGTGGCATAGATTTCCCCAAAGGTGTTGCAAAAGATGCTCAATTTGGTTTCCAAAGGGGGCCCAAAGGAAATGCCAAAGAAAAAAAAATTCCCCCCACCAATGACACCACCACCCCCAGCCTGAACCGTTGATGCAAGGCAGGATGGATCCTGCTTTCATGTTGTTGACGCAAATTCTGACCCAACCAACCGAATGTCGCAGCAGAAATCGAGACTCATCAACCAGCAACGTTTTTCCAATCTTCTACTGTCCAATTTCGATGAGCTTGGGCAATTGGAGCCTCAGTTTCCTGTTCTTAGCTGAAAGAGTTGGCACCCGTGTGGTCTTCTGCTGCTGTAGCCCATCTGCCTCAAAGTTGCCGTACTGTTGCGTTCAGAGATGCTCTTCTGCCTAGCTTGGTTTAACGGGTGGCTATTTGAGTCACTGTTACCTTTCTATCAGCTCGAACCAGTCTGCCCATTCTCCTTTGACCTCTGGCATCAACAAGGACTGCCGCTCACTGATGTTTTTTTCTTTTTCGGAACCATTCTCTGTAAACCCTAAGATGGTTGTGCGTGAAAATCCAGGAGATCAGCATTTTCTGAAATACTCAGACTAGCCCTTCTGGCACCAACAACCATCCCACGTTCAAAGGCACTCAAATCACCTTTCTTCCCATACTGATGCTCGGTTTGAACTGCAGGAGATTTCTTTGACCATGTCTACATGCCTAAATGCACTGATTGCCGCCATGTGATTGGCTGATTAGAAATTAAGTGTTAACGAGCAGTTGGACAGGTGTACCTAATAAAGTGGCCGGTGAGTGTATATGATGGAAACCCCCCTCCCCTCCAAGTAGGATATACCATTACTTTACGATTGGTAGTGGTCTGATCTTTGGGACCCCTGAGAGTGAAGAGGCTCCAGCACTGATTCACTGCTGCGGCCCTTGTGCAGTGGCTCTCTTAACCACCCAGCCGTGCAGGTATCTGCAGCTGGCCCACCATTCAGGCTGTGCTCCAATCACCTTGGGGACTGGATCCCTCACTTCTTGCTGGTGATAGTCTTGACTTGAACCAGTGTGATGATTCTCTATAGTCTTGTTTGGTTGCTGATTTTGTGCCTGTCCTCTGACCTTCCTTTTGGCCTTCCGATTTTGTACTGGTTGTTCTCTCCAGCTTTTGACCTGTTCTGTTTGACCTTCTGCATTGTTTTGTCTGTCTGTTTGGTGTTTACATGTACTCAGGATAGGGACCGTCTCCCAGTTGCCACCGACCATTTAGTGTCGGACAGGCAAGTAGCCAGGGACAGAGTTGGGGGGCCTAGTGTCAGGACTCAATGTCCAGCTGTTACTTCTGTTTATCTGCTCTGGGGGTCCCTAACAGTATATCTATTATTATATCAAAGCAAAAAGTATGGGCGACATATATGAACGGGACTGCACCAGTTTTCTGGTGTACTTTGAGCCAAAAAGAATGTAAGAACAGGTGCACTCCAAACTTTGGTGCGATAAGTCCCTTTGTAATGCGCCAAAGATTAGGGGTGTTCTGGGGGGGGATCCCTTACTGGAACTAGTACTTTTCTATAGATATAAGGCTCTCCTGTTAATAGGTGGTGCTCCACCAGACTTGATAATAGAAAGGGAGTTATTCCCTCTTTCAGAAGCAATAAGGGTTAAATGATGAGGTTAGAAATCAGTTTTTTAAATAGTGTGTATAGAGGTTAAGAGTTATACATAATAAAAGTTACGTTTTAGTGTTTTACAGATAGAGAACTGATAGAGTTTGAGTTTGCCTATGGCAAAATAGTAAATATAGTGATCAAAAGTCACTCTTTGTTCTCTTGCGAGATTCCCAATTTTTTGGAGATTATGAGACTTGTGGTATTGGCTCTATACTGCGCCCGTATGTATGACCTGCAGAAGAACAGCCAGACCAGGGTAAAGGTGGTGCCTGTGCCAGACTTGTCATATTGGCTCTACACTGCGCCTGTATGTATAACCTGCAGAAGAACAGCCAGACCAGGGTAAAGGTGGTGCCTGTGCCAGACTTTTCCTATTGGCTCTACACTGCGCCTGTATGTATGAACTGCAGAAGAACAGGTTCATACATTCTGGCGCATTCTACACTACCTTAAATATATTTAGAACTGGCCTGTCAGCGCCAACGTTCATACATGTCGCCCTATGAGTAAGGGATTCCGTTACTCATAGGGCGCTACTACATATGTGGACGCTACTACATATGTGATTTATGGAATTTTAAAATGTTGAAATAAAGACAAAGTTTTATGAAAGAAATTGGATTCGCACTGTCTTCACGCTGCAATGCAATATATGAATTCGTGATTTGGGCTTTTTCACTCATCGTGTGGTTGATGGTGGTAGGTCTCTTTTGCCTATTACACATGGCAAGCTGGTTTTGAACTTTACGTGCCCATATGAAAGTAAAGTAACTTTTTGGAAAAGGCTCATCAATCCCACTTGCCTATTGTTTAATTGACAAAAAAGACAGCAGAGAAGAGAAACCCAAGTAAATATGTCGACCTCATGTTAAATATTTGATCCGTCTTTCGTGCCTACAAATGTGGAGAGAAGCCCTCTCGCCGAGAGCGTCATGTGAATTTTCCGTGATACAAAGAGGTATGTTAGCTGCGCACATTCAGATTCTGCGAGTACCTGACAGTTTTTAAGTTTTCTCTTTTATGCTTCAGAGGGAGCTGTAGAATTTTTTTCCCCCATTAACAATGCAGTTGTGTTGAATATGACAGGTACCACGTCTGCCGAAGGCGGGGGAAGGCAAGGTGGGGGGGGGGAGTTAAAATAAGAATTACAAAGTGGTTGGGAAGGTGATAGAAGTGACAATGGTTCGAAGGCAGCTCTGAAAACTTGGTGTATAGATACAGGCGCCAACAAAGGGCGTCTTGACTTTATAATAGAACACAAATCCAGTTCAGCGTGAAACCGTCAGAGACGACTCAGCCAACTTCTGAAGTCATGTAGAGTGCCGGGATGTTTATTTTGGAGATATCAACCCGGTTATCTGTCATAAATCCCCTGTCGTCCAGTTTTATAAACTTGGTTAGATAATAATAAATAAGCTAATCTGTCAGTTCCCGGGGTTCTTAACGCTGTCGTTCTAATAGCGGTGGGATGAATGAATTATATATTTTTTCACGTCATGTTAGTGCATTTTTTAACCTCTTGGGGTCAACAAATAAATACTAAGTGAATTATTCAAGCCAATAGCTAATCGATACGGTTCAGCGATATATTTTTTTGTGTTTCATGAAAGGTTCTAGACGAAAAGGCAGTGAGCAATTATGGAAATTGGAGCCAGGCAGAGCGCACTTCTCCTCCCTGCGTCCAGGCACCACCTTGACAGATAATCGATTATGGTTCCTCTGCTGCAGCTCAGTGACCCCTGACCTTTCCAGCTCCGTCTGACAGCTCGGAGACTAGTTTCTATTTATTTTATTGAATTAACTCCGTCTTGCCTGGCTGGTATATCACACAGGGAGAGGCCTGGCGTGAAGGAGACGCACTGGTGTGGGCTTTGTCAAGGATCTCTATTGTTCATGGGCTGACGTTCTTTTGTTCAGCACAGCACCCTGGGCCTTAAGGACAAGTCCTCGTTGCGAGGGACATTGTTGTCGATCCTTGTCCGACTCTGGCTGCCAATAATGTTGGACAAACAAACAAATAAAGAGAAGTGAAAAGAGCACGCTGTGGACACCACGATGAGACCTCAATGGCATCACCAGCCTGCGCACATGGATAATACTTCTAGTCCATCTTATAATGAGCAATAAGATGACATTCTGAACCTCTATGGTGACTATATGAATATGACCACCCCCTGCCACCCTGGCTTCTTCTTATAGTAGAGCCAAATCTATATCTTTTGGGTCTTGCTGGGGTAGAGCACAACCACAAGCTCTTCCTGTGGATCGGTCATTGATTCTTGATCTGTGCAGGGCCTTGTGGTCCAGCAGGTCACAAAATAAGTTTGTAGGGACCGAAATTTTTTGGCGGGGAAAGGGGCTAAGCAAAGTATGACATTCTCGAACCTCTATTTCTGTGGCATGCTGCCCCATTTTGGAGACACTTGGGTAACAGAGTGCAAAAGCTCAGGCTTTAAATAAAAAAATGATATTTGAGGCATGCTGTGGACACCACAATGAGACCTCAATGACAAGACAAGCCTACACTCACAGATAATTCTTCCAGTCCGTCTTATATATGTCTATGGTGACTATATAATCACCCCCTGCTACCTTAGCTTCTTCTGAGGGAGCCAAATTAACAATTTTTGGTTCTTTCTGGGATATAGCAAGATCACAGACTCTTTCTATAGTATGGCCATTGATTCCTGATCTTTGCAGGGCCTTGAGGTCCAGCAGGTTAAAGAATAAGTATCATAAAGCGCAATCTCAGGCTCTTCCTGTGGATTGGCAATTGATTTCTGACCTAAGCAGGGCCTTGTGGTCCAGCAGGTCAGGGAATAAGTTTATAAGGACCCTTCTTTTTTTAGGAAGGTGGAAAGCGGCTAAGTAAAGTACCACATCCATGAACCCTTTTTTTGTGTGGCAAGCTGACCTGTTTTAGAATCACTTGGGTAACAGAAAGCACAATCTCAGACTTTAAACTAAAATTTGCAGGTTCTTTTTGGTAAAAAAAAAAAAAGTCAAAATGTTTATTCGTTATTTTCATGCTAAAAGTATGGATAGGTTAAAAACCTTGAGACTAAAGGGGACTAATGGTCTGTGGCTTCAAAAGCTGCCCTAATAAATGCCAAACCCCTTTGATCACCTGATCTCCTGAGCTCCACGCAGAGCTGTTTCCTGTCTGTGGAGACACAGAACTACTGAGCTTCCTGTCATCGAAAAGCTGATATAGAACTGCAGGAAATCTACAGAAAATGTAATGAAAGTACAATACAGAAGAGCAAATGAAGAGGGTATGTTCACATGGCATATAGCGGCATGTACTGTGCCGTCATGCAATTACGCCCCGAAGTACGTCCCGCAAAAACGCCGTGTGAACCTACCGTAATTATGGGTGAGATATTATTTAGATTTATAATTTTTTTTCCACCAGTCTCCACCTTTAAATGACGGCTATAGATCACAACACACCTGTAGCAACCTCTGTGTTCTTATCCTTACTTTTGTGGTGTAGCACTAGTGTGGCTTTGTGAAGCAATATGCATGAACATAGACTAATTATCAGATCCAAGTCAGAACAATCCAAAAGAAAAAAGCTCACCACCTTAGGTCTCTTGCCGTTTAAGCTTGAGTATGGGTCACTCCCAGAGTTAGAGGATTCCCAGAGGTTTGCTGGGTAACATGCAACAAGCAAAGAAGAGTTTCTTTCTCTAACTCCTTTAAAATTCCACAAACGTTTATTTCATACGTTTAAAATATCCATGAGTATGACAAAAAGTCAGTATATTTAGAGCTGACGCGTTTCGGGCATCTTCAGCCCTTATTTGTAGCATCTTCAGCCCTTAATCGTTGCTACGAATAAGGGCTGAAGATGCCCGAAACGCGTCAGCTCTAAATATACTGACTTTATATGTTATACTCATGGATATTTTAAACGTATGAAATAAACATATGTGGTATTTTAAAGGTGTTGGAGAAAGAAACTCTTCTTTAATTATGAGATCCATTAACTGACCATCAACAAATCCATCTCCCACTGCTTACTTAATAACTGTAGTAACCCTATTGTTTGAAATAAAAATTTAACAAAACACCTAAATTGAGGAATAAATCAATAATGATCATTTAAGAAGATTGGCCAAGAATTCAATTTTCCTTCTAAATAATAATTTCTCCATGTGCGTCACATTGCAAAGATATGTTTGCGGTTATAGAACTTGGCCGAATTTATAACACTTTCTCACCCTGTAAATAATGCGTCCTGGGAAATGGATTTTAATACTTGCTTAAGTGTATTTTGTTCCTGGATCACATTACATCTTTTACCGGAACCATAGCTAAAAGCCATAAATCCCGTTGCCAAGGTAATTTAGCAGTAAACAGATTTGTTTTCTTTTTTTCCTTTCAGAGAAGAGCGGAAAACAAAAAGTGATTTACCCCTGTGCCAGTTGTAAAACTGGTAAACAACAACCCTAAGTGCTGATGCCAGTCATAGCCCTTATTTATCAAAAGTGTGTAAAAGGGAAAAAAACAAAGTCTTGGGTTCCCGACAGCAATACTCAAAAACTCCCCTTTTAAAAAGGGGTTTTGCCCAAAGTGAAATTGATGGGGGAAAGCTTAAAATTTAAAAAAAAAACATTTTCCCCTTTCATCGTTTTTTAAAAAACTTCTGCACCATTTTTGCCCTTAGCTGCTTTTTTATTTGATCCATTTTTTTTAACCAGCTCATCTCGGGGATACCACCAGGGACAAGAGCTCCCCCCGGGTCCTGGTCGGGACTGCTCTGACATCCCCTTCCTCACAGGCACCCTATGAGGTGTTAAAACTTCAGGTGTGTCACTTATTTCCTGCCCTCTGTACCCCTTTTGGGAATTAGTAAAAAACAGTGCAAATAAATTAAAAAAAGAAACCTCAAAAGGTATGTACATTTATAAAAAAAAATTAAAATACACGGTTTGGTTGCTCGGTTTTTGGGTTTCTGGGGGTTTAAAAATTTTTTACAATGTATTTTATGCAAGCTCTATACTTAAAAAGACCATTTTTGACTGGGAGGGGAAGGTTGGTGTTGTAATCTTGTGGGTAAATGATTTAAAAAAATTCACACCAACACACACCCTTCTGAGCACACAGAGCTAAAGAGGGGGAAAACAGGAGGTATAAAATGAGATCGGGGAAAAACCCCCTTTTAAAAGAGGGAGGTGTAAACCCTGAAATGGTTTGGGGTTGGGGAATCAGCAAACAAGGTTGGGGGGACATATAAAACCCAGGGTTGTGCCATTTTTTGCCTTGTTTTTTAGGGAAACAAAAATGTCTTAGCCCTGTTCTATAGATGTATAAACCGTCATGGCCAAAACTTGGCACTATCTGTGCCGGTCACCACACTTTTGAATGTGCCAAAGATCCGGAGGCGTGCCTCATCAGAGTCGCACAATGCGCCAAAGTTTGACGCAAAACTATTGTACCAATCCATACCCGTTTCAAAGTGGCATGGCTGAGACTAATTTCGGTGTAGAACAGGACACATTTATCCTTTGGTGAGCCCCTTTTTCTTTAAGAGGGAAAAATTTGATGGGGTTTTCACTTTTTTCGGCCAAAATGGGGGGCCCAAAAGGACCCGGGCTACAGTTTTTATGAAACCATTGAATTGTTAGGTGAAATTTGTTGTAAGACTCGCCCACTTTCTAATGCCCCTAAGGGCTTGTTCACACGACTTTTTTTTTGTGATCTTTTTTTAGGGATCCGTTTTTGGGTTTTCCACAGAACGGAAAAAAAACAATTGTCATTTGTGAAAAACATTAATTCAATGGAAAAAGCGCATCGCTGTTCCAGGGGGAGATCGGCGATGCGCTTTTAGGGCTCCCCTGGCTGCGTTTTTTCGCATCCTTTTTAAAAAAATTGACATGTCAATTTTTTTGGGGGTTTTTACGCAAGTGAAAGCCCATTGGGAAAGAAAAAAGGGAGTCCGCTTTTGGGCACCTGCCCCCAAAAAGGGCCCCATATTTGGGTTTAGGGATCCCCCTGCGCTTTGCACCCTGAAAGCGGATGAAAAAAAAGCGAAAGGGAGCGGCGCGGGTTTGGGCCCGACGCGGGGGAGGGGAAAACGGCGTGGTGTAGCTTTATGGGGGGGGGGAAGGGGAGGGGGGGGGGGGCGGGGGGGGGGGGGGGGGGGGGAGGCGGCGGGGGGGGGGGGGGGGGGGGATGGGGGGGGGGGCAGGGGGGGGGGGGGGGGTGGGGGGGGGGGCGGGGGGGGGGGGGGGGGGGGGGGGGGGCCGGGGGGGCCGGGGGCGGGTGTGCGGGGGGCCCCGCTGATCAGCTGAGGGGGCGATTTTTGGGGGCGGCCCATAGTTTGGGGGGTGAGCGGACGGGGGGGGCGTGGGGGGGGGGGGGGGGGGGCCGCTGATCAGTGAAATGGGCCCGGGCGGCCCCTTAAAAAACGTTGGCGGGCGGCTGGCCCCCCGTGATAAAGCTGGGGGCGGGTTTGGGGGGCCCGGAAGTCCCGGGGGTCCAATGTAAGCGGGGGGCCCTTGCTGTTTCAGCTGAGGCGGGGGGATTTTTGGCGGGCGGGGGCCCCCTAATCAGCTTAGGCTGGAGCGGCGTTTTTGCGGGAGGCCCGTGATCAGCTGAGGCGGGCGATGTGCGGCCGGCCGCTGAAAAGCCTGGGGGGGGGTGGAGCTCCGGATGTGGGGCGGGGCCCCCCTGTTTCAGCTGGGGCCCTGGGCGGGCGTTGTGCGGGTTTGCCGGGGTCAGTCCAAAGGGGGGGCGATGGGGAGAGAGAGACCCATTACCCCCTCCTCTGTTCGGGAAAAAAGGGCATCCGAAAAGCGGTTGGTAAAACGCGGGTTTAAAAAAAGAAATTAAAACCCGGAAAAAATAAAGTAAAAAAATGCTGCGTTTTACGGATCCGTTTTTCCCGGAGGGCGCTTTTCAACTGCCCAAAAAACGGATCCTTTAAAAAAAGGATCCAAAACGCCTTTGGGTTGAACAACCCCAAAACCGAGGGGGGGCGTTTTTGGGGGGCTTTTTGGGGGGCGTTTTTAGGCGTGTCGAAACCAAAACCCCATATATATGAATGGGTTCAGAAAAAATAGTCGTTTACGCTCAGAAGGCAGACTTATCTCAATTGGTCTGCCTGAGCCTGAGGATTTAAAAGTGGGGCTAGATTTGCTGTTTGGGGAAAGAAATGTTTTTTAATTTTGGGTTACACCAGTAAAAAAATAAAAAATTTTTTATGATAATTATCAAATATATATAAAAAAAAATTTTATTAGAATTAAAAAAAAAATTTTTTAAAACATATTAAAAATTAAAAAAAATATATAATACCCCAAAAAATTAAAAATATCTCCTATAAATTTTGTTAAATTTAATAAAATCAAAAAACAAATTTTCCATTATATAACCCACTAAATGATGTTGTTCAATTTTCCCTTTTTTTTATTTTTTACTTACATTAAATTTTTAAATATTTATTTTTATTTTTCCCTTCTTTTTTTATTCTCCCATACCCCTAGAGCCCAGAAACGCACAGGTATTGCTGGGCCTATGGTCCCCCAAGAATTTCAGAAAACCATCCCAGTCTAATGACTATGTAGTTTTATTATACCCTTTTAAAACATTTTTGGTTTGGAAATTACTATTGCCCTAAGTTCCACAAAATACGTCAAAACACATAGGCGAGGTGGGGTCGAATTTTGGACTCCACTCCACTTTCATCCCATTTAGGCGATTATACACTAAAAAACGAGACTCGCCCAATTCACTTTAAAAGCACTTCTTTCATACTTGCCCTCCCAAAATTGTGGGACCCGTACCCCCTATAAAAAAACAGGTAGAAGGGGAGGACCCGGGTTTGGCCGGGTTTAAATTAATGCCCCTCTTGGGTTACAAAATATTGGTTTTTTTGGGTTTTTTCTTTTCCACATCTATTTTTTAGTAAACATGGAAGTACCCGCCTTTATTGATTGCCCACTTTTAAGGGGATTTGCCAGGACGAAAGTTTCTTACCTCTTTATCAGCACGGGGAAAATGTCAAAAAATAAAAATTGGAGTCATAAAAGGTGGCGGGGCGGGGAGAGGGGGGGGGGTGAGTAAGGATTTGGAGGAATTAAGGGAGCTTTCTAAAAACTTAAGTGAAATAAAAACTTTTAAAAACAGTGGATTTTTAAATTTACGAAAGACAAAAGCCTCATAGTCTGCACTTTCTCCCTGGTGCCCTTTAAAAGCTATTCATTTTTGTTTTGTCACCCAGATAAGAAGGGGTTTCCCCGAAAAGGCAGCCTGTCGGGCCCCTGGGTGTTTTCTATTTGCAAGCTTTTCAGGTAACAAAGGGGGATTGAGAAATGCTGTTAGCTTCGGGGACTTTAAACTTTTTGTATTAATAATTTATATTTAAAAAAATGTTTAAAATTCCCATTTTGGAGGTTCCCCGTCAACATTACATGGTGGCAAAACCCCTTTAAGCTTTTCAAAACTCGTGACCGTTCTGTCAGTATGTTTAGCCCAAAAAAAAGTGGTTTTTTCCCCAAGAACCTAAAATGTGGTTGCAGCACCCCGCCAGAAATTTCCCATCATTTGGCAAGTTTAGCCCCCCCATGATTTTAAAAAAGTCAGACAAACAATAAACCTTTTGCTGGATTTCCTTTATAATTAAATTTGGGGTTTTGCCCGAAAAAACAGCCCAGGGGCCCCAACTCCCCCCCGGAAAGGGGGTGCAACTGGACCCGAATGCGCCCGAAAGCCCGATTTTGGGGGCTGGGGGCCCCATTGTTCAGCGGAAAAAAGTTATATGTGCTATGCTATGCTTTTGCACACCACATGCCATATTTATGAACTCACAAATGACAGGTTCATACATACTGTTGCATTCTCTACCCCTCTACCCAATTTAGAACTGGGTTTTTGGCCCAACAATTTTCATACATGTCCCCCTATTTAAAATTTCCCTTTTTTTGTTGGTGGCATTTTCCATTTTTTTTTTTTTGGGGCCCGGTTTTTCTTAGTCAGGGGTCCTTTTTTTCCAAATAAAGCAGGGGTTTATTTTTGGGGTTTTTTTAAAGACAGATTGTTGTGTTTTTAGAGGTAGACCTCCATTGTGGTGCAATATGTTTTCCCACCTTTGTTGCGTTTTTTGGTAATGGGGCATACCAAAGTCAAACTATGGTTAAAAACACAGTTTAAAAAAAATTGCTTTAAAAAAATTTAAAACACTAAAGAACATTGCAGTAAAGAAAAAAAGCCCCCCCCCCAAAACATCATAAAAATGCTGGCATGTTTATGGGGGGATTCTTAAAAAAAAAAAAAAAAAAGCTACAAAAATTGTGTGTAAAAAAGGGGCCCTTTAAGGGAAAAAAAATTTTAATTAAAAAAATTTGAAACCTCTTTTACTTCTGATTTAAACTTTTAAAAGTATGGTCAGACAGGTAAAACATTTATCATGAGTGGGTTTGTAACACTTAACACTATTGGGGTGGGCATAATGAGGGTGTGATTTCAGGCCAAATAGAATAGTTTCTAATAGTTTCAAACTTGTGTTTTTTTTTTCTATGGTTTTTGGGGAAATTTTAAAATTAAAATAAAATCACAAAGCTCAGCTCCTTCCTTATTGTAAAACCCCCATAATCACAGAGCTTGCTCCTCTTTCTCTATCTTTTAACCCTATTTTCACCGAGCCCCAGCTCCCCTTCCCCCTATCTTTTAAAAACCCCAAATATTACTCGAGCTCAAATTCTTACTCTATCTATAACCTATATTAAACACCCAAAACCCCCGCTCCTTCCTTTTATCGGTTTAAATATATATCAAAAGGGTCAGTCCTTCCTCTATCATATAACCCTATAATCACAGAGCTCGCTTCTCTACTTATCATTAAACCCTATATATCACAGAGCTCGCTCCTTCCTCTATCATTTTAACCCCCTTTTATCACAGAGGCCCGCTTCTCTTCTTTTATCATTAAACCCTATATTTCACAGAGTCGCTTCTATCCTCCCATATTTTAAACCCTTTTTTTATCACGAGCTCAGGGTTCCTTTTTATTCTATTTTAAAATAAACCCTTTTATATCACGAGCTCAGCTCCTTTTCCCCTTTTCATATAACCCCATATATCACTAGTTTGCTTCTCTAAATCTATCCCTATAAACCCCTTTATATACAGAGCCCCAGCTTTCTTCCTCATATATTAAAATTATTTTTCACGGGGCTCAGCTTCTCTCCTCTAAACATATAACCCTATAATTTCAGATCAGCTTCTTTTTCCCCCTATCAATAACCCCCATATTTTGGGCAGAAACTCAGCCCCTTTCCCCTAACATGTAAAACCCTTTTTTATCACCGAGCTAGCTTTCTCCTCTTTTTTTAACCTTATATATCACAAAGGTAGCTTCTTTTTTCTCTATCATATAACCCCCCTATATCACAGAGCTCGCTCTCTCCCTCTATCATATAACCCCCAAAAATATCACAAGGGGCTCAGGGTTCTTCCTCTATATATAACCCTATTTTCCACAGAGCTTAGTCCTTTCTTCTCTATCCATTTCCTTTTTCTCAGGAAAAGGTTGGCACCTGACAGGTCTCATAATTTAAAAAATGACAGAAAGCGGTAGGGTAGATAGAAAAGAAAAGATAGATAGGGTTGTTTGATATGAGATTTGATAGATAGATAGATAGACATATATGAAATAGACAGGTAGACCCGGGCAGACAGATGAAATTTTCATGACCGGGTATTTTTAATTCATTCAAATAAGCTTTAAGGTTTAATGGCCCTTTTTAAATGGGTCCGGTTTAATATGACTGCATGTTAATAAAATAAATGAATGCATTAATTAAATGACAGTCTGGGGGGAAACCATTTTACAAACACGCGGAAACTGTCTCCTTTAAATTTCATTCTTTTTTCTGTCAGGGTAATATATTTTGGGTTTCCTTAACCCGGGTATTTTAACAAAAATTTATTCTATACTTCCAGGTTTTATATTCTGTGTTCGCCATGATAAATCGACTTTCAACAGCAGCACAGAATATTTTAGCACATTGTAATGCTGAGCCTATATTTATGATATGGAGTGGGACAGGTTGGTCCAAGCGACATTTTTATTTCTGCATTTATTTTTTTGCCTGCAAAAAAAAGTCATGAATTTCAAGCGCTTTTTGTTAGGTTTTTCGATACTGATGATATTGTTTCATTAATTACTTTTGTGACTTGCATTTTTCAAGTCCTAAAAAGAAGTCTATGGGATAAAAGGGCCACATAAAAGTCATGCTGAGAGTATGACACTGAGATACAAAGGGCCACATGTATGAACTTGTTTAGGTCTAAAACTCACTCTTTTGCCCATAGGTTGCTATGGGGAAAAAGTGAGTTTTAGACCTAAACAGGTTCATACATGTGGCCCAAAATGCAAACAAAATCAGTAATAAATGACAGAAAAAAAAACCAAAAAACATTCTGAACCTCATTTTTGTAAACCGTCTAATAGTAAGACTGTCCTTGTTACCCATAACACCAATTAGAGTTTGACTATTACTTTAGCTTTCATAGTGCTCTGGAAAAATAAAAGCTGAGGTCTGAAAGGTTGATGTGGGCATTAAAGAACGTCAGTGCTGGACACCAAAGGCGACATGTATGATTTTTGGTGCCCAGACGGCAATTTTAATGCGCATAAAGGTAGTGCAAAATGCGCTTAAATCTATGAACCTGTTCTACTGTGGGTCAAAAATCAGGAGCATTCTAGTGCAGAAACGACACTTTAGGCTCAGGTAAACCACTTTTAAAATGGTTTACCTGTTCCAGCAGTAAAGTGCCTGGAATTGCTATACTGAAGCTATAACTGAAGCTGTAGCTTCATACGGTTCTAGTGTGCCCCGCCTCCCACACGCCCCCCGCAATCAGGCGCACTGCAAAGTGCTGCGGGCGCTCTGTAATGAGTCTGATATTGGGGTGCGCCTGTTAAAAATATGCGTTAGATCTCGGGCTAAAAAAGTTTGCCGGGACTTCTGGCGCACCCCTTTTTCATTATTTTCCCCCCCAAATCTAAAGCAAGAAAACCCAATATAGTTTAAACCCCCCAAAAATATTTTAAAACATAATTAATTTAAAATTTTTAAAATTAAAAAAAATTTATTATAGATAGAAAATGGAAAAACCCTACCTTTCCCTTTTCCTCTAGGGCAGGGGAAAAAAAAAGTAGTCTTTATACCCTAAGCGACAGGGCCAACCACCCCAACAAGGGCCCGCCCCTGGGGGAAAATTTTTCCCCTATAAAGGTGTCTACGATCTCCCTATCCTTTTTGGGAAAAGGAGAAAATTATGGGGTTACGGGGTCCACAAAAATTCGAAAAAAAAGTTGTTATGTATCTACAAAAAAAAATATAAAATGATCAATGGTTAATTGGCAATGACTCCTTTCATTTAGTTAACGAAAGGGTTCAATCCCAGTATTCCTTTTCCCCGTAAAACAAAAAAACCCCTTTAAATTGATGAAGAAAAATTTTGGGCCCCATTTTTTAAAAGGGGCAGGGCGGGGGCAGCTTAAACCCCAAAATTTTCATTTTAAACCACCTTTTTTTAAAAAGGGCCCCAACCCCCTTTTTGTAGCGAGGGGCAAAGTGTTAGAATCCAAAACACAAAAAATGGGTTTTTTTAAACCATGTATGCCAGAACTTTTGGTGCAAATTGCATCAATTGCCTTAATAGAGGGGCCTCAATATATTTTGCCTTTGCTCCTGTACTCACTGCCACCCCCTTCTTACAAATGTAATTTGTTTTGGGGAAAAAAAGACATCTGATCTGAACCAATTTCAAGTCAGAGATGTGATTGTCACTGTACAAGCCTATCGTTTTTGGGGTGGGTTATGACTAAAAATGCCAGTACCAGACTCAGGGCCCCTTTTAAAAAGGGGGGCGTAGTTACTAATCTCAAACAATCCCTTTAAATTGTTTAGAATTATTACACCTTACAAAACCCTAGCAGATGTCTGCAGAACAGAAACCCCTTAAGAAGCCAGAATTTATTAACTGTGAATATTTGCATTCCGCTTTTGAAACTCATAAAATAAACCATCTCTTTCAATTTTTTTTCATCTGGTTTTTAGAGAAATCAGTGAAAGTTGCATTACAGGACTATAAATCTAATAGGGCCCATAGAACTCGTATTCATCATAGCATTTGCATATCATTATTTTTGCTGATATGATTTGCCTGATGCGGTGCCAATAAGTTTTCCAGAGACGACATTTCTCATATAAGTTAGCATTACGTACATATATAGAGGCATATAAAACGTATATTAAATCCCCACCAGATTAATGCGAGACGTGCCAGACATGCAATTACTGATTTCAATGTTCCCTGGCTTATTCTGTAAAAGATTCTATTTCCATTTTGCTGGTCAAAACTGGTTACAACATTTTGATGCAGCTTAAATTGCGACTTCTGCCCCCACATTAGGAATTTGTAAGATTATGAAACCATGTGAAATAGACGACATTGCAAAGTTGTCACACAGTCAATAGCGCAGCACAGTTTAGGACAACACTCGCCTTGTTGAGTAGGGGGTAAGGATGCCTGACTATGGTGGCTATCCTCCAACTACACCCAAATACAGTAGAGATGCCAGAGCAATAGTCGGCCCTCCAATGTGGAGGAAAAGGGAAATTCAACATTTATTTATTCCATGTCATAAAGGCACCATAAGGCTATGTTCACACGGCATACAGTACGCCCCGCAATTACGCTGGACGCGGGGGGGCAGCCTGCCGGCCTCATAGACACTCATTACTCCCCGCGCGTATAATACGATCGTATTGTACGAGCGGAGAGAGGAGGCGTAATCCATAGTTCTCTATGAGAACTCTGGATTACCATAATTTCGGCACGCATCTCTCTCATATTAGAGCGCAAATACGATGCCAAATGCGTGCCGAAATTTGCCTGTGTGAACATAGCCTAAGAGTATAGATATAACAAGTACAACAAGTATAGAGTATGGGTATGTTCACACGGCGAATTAAGGGCTTGTCACCATGGCAAGGGTTTTTGGACGGTTTTACAGACGGTTTTCAGTTTTGAAAACCGTCTGAAAACGTCTGTCAAACTTTACCAGGGACCTCTATGGAAAATCCGTGCAGCGCTCCCCACTGCACGGATTTTCCGCCAGACGGTCCGAAAAACATAGAACATCTTCATTCTCCACCCGTTTTTTGGGTGGAATGTGAACATTTCAACGCGAAGGGTGGGGCTTTTCTCCGTAAACAGCGGAGAAAAGCCGCCCCCCTTCGGCCGTGTGCACGGCCACAAAACAGACCAAATACCAGTTGGATAATCCGACCGGTATTTGCTCTCTGCCATGGGGACGTGCCCTAAGGCCCGCATCATACACTCACCGGCCACTTTATTAGGTACACCATGCTAGTAACGGGTTGGACCCCCTTTTGCCTTCAGAACTGCCTCAATTCTTCGTGGCATAGATTCCACAAGGTGTTGCAACGATGCTCAATTGGTACCAAGGGGCCTAAAGAGTGCCAAGAAAATATTCCCCACACCATGACACCACCACCACCAGCCTGAACGTTGATACAAGGCAGGATGGATCCATGCTTTCATGTTGTTGACGTCAAATTCTGACCCTACCATCCGAATGTAGCAGCAGAAATCGAGACTCATCAGACCAGGCAACGTTTTTCCAATCTTCTACTGTCCAATTTCGATGAGCTTGGGCAAATTGGAGCCTCAGTTTCCTGTTCTTCGCTGAAAGGAGTGGCACCCGGTTGTGGTCTTCTGCTGCTGTAGCCCATCTGCCTCAAAGTTCGCCGTACTGTGCGTTCAGAGTTGCTCTTCTGCCTACTTTGGTTGTAACGGGTGGCTATTTGAGTCACTGTTGCCTTTCTATCAGCTCGAACCAGTCTGCCCATTCTCCTTTGACCTCTGGCATCAACAAGGCATTTCCGCCACAGGACTGCCGCTCACTGGATGTTTTTTCTTTTTCGGACCATTCTCTGTAAACCCTAGAGATGGTTGTGCGTGAAAATCCCAGGAGATCAGCAGTTTCTGAAATACTCAGACAAGCCCTTCTGGCACCAACAACCATGCCACGTTCAAAGGCACTCAAATCACCTTTCTTTCCCATACTGATGCTCGGTTTGAACTGCAGGAGATTGTCTTGACCATGTCTACATGCCTAAATGCACTGAGTTGCCGCCATGTGATTGGCTGATTAGAAATTAAGTGTTAACGAGCAGTTGGACAGGTGTACCTAATAAAGTGGCCGGTGAGTGTATGTGCCGAAGTACACCGCGTGTTTTGGAAGTACATGCTGGACAGCGCGTATTTCTAAATTGCTCTCGCGGCGGGCGGGTGTTTCATTCACTGTTAATATCCATGGCGCATAAGCGCCGCGAAGAACTGACATATCACTTCTCCCTCCTGGCGTACAACATGCGTGTATTGTACACTGGGGGAGATGGACTTAATTCATAGCTCTCTATAAGAGCTGTGAATTACCGTAATTGCGGAGTGCATTTCGGGCGAATTGAAGTGCACATACGCACCAAAATGCGCCCCCGCAATTACACCATGTGAACATATCATATAGTTGCAGCAGAAGTAACCATGTTTTATACCTTATGCCCTTCTTCTGGCTATGTATTGTCTGCTGAGGATGATGCCAGACTATGCCAATGTTGAAGATTTCAGCCTTTGCTAATCTTAAGGCTATGTCTACACAGCAGTGGCTTTCAGCGGATTCAGTATTTAGAATCCGACGAAAATCCGACTGCAATAAGAAATCCACGATGTACTGTAGTCTACACAGCACAGATATTTTCCAGTCAGTTTTGATATCCGCAGGATTTCAATGGATTTTAAAACATGTTGTATCTTCCGGTAGATTACTGTCGGATTCCCATGCAGTCAATGTACTGAGCCGGCAGGAAAACCAAAAACTGTCTGTGGTTTTTAGCGCAAAACCACACAAAAAAACGCAGTTACAATGATGTTAAAATGCCGTCGGATTTTGGACGACATTTTAACATTGTTGTATAGACAATGCCTAAATAGGTTATCCATCAAACAAAAAAAAAAATCTCAAATGGCTTGCATGAGTCTTCACTCATCTTCATGTGATGTTTTCTGTGCCAATTTGTGCTTCTTTTTAATGTATGTAGCCTCCCTTCTCTGCAGCCGAGCAGCGACATTTCCTGTTTGAAAGCTGTTTCCCTTTGCCCTATGAGACTACAAGTCCCAGGATAAATGTCTGTGCTTTGTCTATCTTTCTCCCTCCTTCCGCATTTTTAGCCATACCCTGTTTCTTCCCTCATGTTGAAAGGGGTGTGGCTTCAAAGACTACCCTGAATAAAGCAACACCCACTTGGTCACCTGATTTCCTGGGCCGGTCACAGAGCTGTTTCCTGTTTATAGAGCCACAGTACTATTGAACTTCCTCTCATCAAATAGCTGCAAAAGAACTGCAGGAAGCTCATAGAAAATGTAATGAAAGTACATTACAAATGTGCCTAACAATAGAAGAGGTACTAATATTTTTTTCTCCACTGGAGAATCCCTTTAAAATTATATTCCATTGGGGGCCAGGTTGGTCCAAAATAGAAAAAAAAATCTAATACCTAGATGTAAGTCATTCTTAATTTTCCGGTAATCCGCTCCTCTTGACTTCCGTTTTCTCGTTGAAGGGGTTCACGCTTCATTGCCAATGAATAGAGCATGAGTCTTTCAGGAAGAGAAACCATAAGTGAAGAGGTACAGATCTCTAGGAACTTGAGAGCGGCATCGGCGGGGGACAGCTAGTTTAGTATTTGTTTTTTTTTTTCATTTTTGGACCAACCTGGCCCCAATGGAATAGTTTTTTTTTCTGGATAAACCCTTTAAAGGGGTTTTGCCACGATCTAATTTTGACGTGGGTCCTCCAAAATGGGTATTTAATCACTTTTCTAAATATATGTCATCGAAAAAAGTGAAGCCTCTGAGAGCTACAGCCTGACTTACATGCCCTTGGTTTCCTGACAGTTTACATTAGACATGACCAGGAGCTGACAGGAGCTGATCTGGCAGCACTTGTGTTGTTTGCACTTCTTATCTGATGGCAGGGAACATGAATGAGCTTTGAAGCGACTGGGGAGAAAATATCCTGTGTCTTTTGTATAGAGAATCCACTGGTTGTAATGTAATTATCTTAGTAAGCATGTAGACGCTCCCTGGCTCTCTGCTCAGCCCCCTCCCTCTTCCCCTGCACCCTTTCGTTCCTGAAGGAACGAAAGATGGCTGCCTGCTGAGCTTGCGTTGTTTGCACTTCTTATCTGATGGCAAGGAACATGAACGAGCTTTGAAGGGACTGGGGAGAAAGATGCTATGTCTTTTGTATAGAGAATCCACTGGTTGTAATGTAATGATCTGGGTGAACATGCAGATGATCCCTGGATCTCTGCTCAGCCCCCCTCCCTCTCACCCTGGAGCGTTGGTGAAGGAATGAAAGACGCTGCCTGCTGAGCTTATCTTCTCTCCTGAGCAAATAAGAGGGAGAAATAAAACGCATATAGCTTGTGCACAATACAGTTCTCCTCTGTGGATTAGCAAAACAATGTTTGCTCAACTATGGAGACTGAGTATCAGGAACGTGCATGGGAGGTGGAGCGATGGTATCACAGAGGAGGTACTTGTTTTTTTAAACACAGAAACACAACACACCTTTTTTCAAGCCTCAAGAGGGGAGTATCAGCCTGTTAGGTAAGGAACTCACTTCTTGGCAAAACCCATTTAAGGCTCCTATATATAAGAATCTTATATTCTGCCCCCTCTAATCAATGTGATCTGTATGTACAAAGCCAGTACAGGCATGATATGGGCACCCAATGTACAAGTGCGTAGCTACAGGGTGTGCAGAGGTAGCAGGGCGCTACCGGGCCCTGCAGTTGGAGGCCCAAAAGCCCCTCTGCAATATAAGATGACACCAATACTGTGAATGGGACATGGTGGTGGGGGGGCCCCTATTTCACTTTTTGCACCAGGGCTCAGAAGCTTCAAGTTCCGCCTCTGCCCGTTTGCTGCTGTATGGTGGCAATGAATTACGGAGGTATAAGGACTGCTTGAAGTTAGGAGTACCTCCATAATAGGAGGCGCCACTGTTGCTGATTGCAATAGTTTTTATGCTTCATGATCATTATCTGTATTACTTGTCCAAGGAATCATTTCTTGGCCTAATTCTCTTTTTAATCCCTCATCTAAAATTGGGGCCTGTAATGATTCCAACAGCTCGGTACTGTTTCCAATTATTCTCAGAAAATGCTCATTTCGAAATATATATGTTGAGGGATTTTGTTGGAGGGAAATGCAGGCGCACCCTTTGCCGAGAGACGCCGCCGTCAAAAGCTATTGCCATAAAAAACGTGTTTCATGTCTTTATTTGAAATGGTTCTGGTGAAAGGAAAAATTACACCACACTCGAAAGAGCGAGCGCTAGAATCTGAAAACAATTGTACGTGTATTTATGACTATTGCATATACCCAGAGGTGTAACCTGAAGCTTGTGGGCCCCTATGCAAAATCTGTAACAGCCCCCTCCAAATACCATGCACCATGTATAATACTGGTGTCTTGTTATGGGGCAGAGAGACTTCTACCTCTACTATAGCGATACCCCTTTGCCCCTGTTGGTCTATGTCCTAAATTTAAATGGTTACTCCATCCTCTGTGTTGCTAGGCAACTGCTACTTTTAAGAACATATAGACACAGATACACCTTCTAAGAAGAAATATCGCATGAGTCAGAGAGGAGCGTGCATTGTCACAGGATGATAGTCAAACACAGCAAGCAACAAGTCATCTGGATTCTCTGCTACTACAACCTATATCATCATGGAGGATAAACCAAAATGACCAACACTCTCTTATGTACATGTAAAGGAAGGCTTGTAATACTGTATAGTAATGTAAATAATAGGTATAAGTTAAGCAGGGATGTGTATGACATAACATGTACAAGGAAAAGATTAATTTACCATGCAGTTTAGGGAGAGAAAGTGCTCAATCATTGATGTCTTTTCTACGGGTTAACTGAGTGGTGAGACAGTGCTGCAGGGCAAGCAGCCAAACAGAGAGGTGACAGGTGAAGAGAAAAAGTTACACAGTTAAATAGTGCAACCTGTTAGTTATGTGTCATGTTCTGAGTTGTGTACCTAGTTGGAAGTTGCATACAGCAGAAAAAGAGGAACCCTGTCTATCTGCCGGCGATAGGTAAGGCAGGTTGGGGTGGACATCCCACTACATGATAGTCCAGCAAACAGAGGGCATGCAAGAGTGAAGAGAATACCGACGACACTGGCAGAAGCAGTGGGAGATTGAATCCCTGAGGTACAAGTCAGCAGCAAACAAGCGCAGATGTCAGAGGGAGAGTAGTTGGTTAGTTGGTTCTGGAGAGCATACCAAGATGTCTGGAGATGTGTGTAGACTACTGGGTGGATTTTCTACTAACCTTACAGGGGTGGTTGACAGTCGTTTTTCAAATCCGAAACCTGCCTGAAAAACTGACTGAAAACTCTTGCCGTGTGGACGAATCCTTAGGCTATGTTCACACGGCGTAATTGCGGGGCGTACATAGACTGTCATGTCACTTATCTCCCCGGGCATACAATACGATCGTATTGTACGCCCGGGGAAAGGAGGCGTAATCCATAGTTCTCTATGAGAACTATGGATTACCGTAATTTCGGCGCGCATCTCGCTAGTATTAGAGTGGAAATATGACGCGAAATGCGCGCCGAAATTTGCTCGTGTGAACATACCCTAAAGGGGGACCTTTTTTTGGCCGAGGTTTGCGAATTTAGTCATCCCCCTGTACATTGAATAATTCATGTTCTGCCCAAAAACTGGAAGGAAGAATGAACATGTTCTAAGTTTTTTAGATGATCGGATTTGCTATCAGAAAATCTGTGTAGAGCTTGGATTTTCTATTAACCCCTTAACGACCGCCCACCGTCTTTTGACGGCGGGCATTTCGGGTCGTTCGTCTGCAGCGACGTCTTTTGACGTTGCTGCAGACCTCGGGGTTTGCGGCGCCGCAGCTGTGCTGGGATCGGGGCTGGGCTACACAGCCCCGATCCCAGAGCATGTCCTGCAGGCATCGGGCAGCGGAGGAAACCTCCACAACCCGTTGCTTTAACCCTTTGATTGCGGCGGTGCATTACCGCTGCGCAATCAAAGTGATCCCCTGCTCTGTCGGGTGATTGGAACACCCGGTCACCCGACAGAGCTCAGGGACCGGCTGCACAGTCCGCTCTGGGGACCTAGTGTGGCCCCAGAGCTGTCTGTGTAACAAGCCAGTGATCAGGACCCACTGTGTGCTGTCCGAATCACTGCCTGTGTCAAACTGACACAGATTAGCATGTATTAGCTTATATGAATATGCTAATACATTACACAGTGTATTAAAAAAATTTACAAAAATGTAAAACAGTTCTCCCTTCATGGGAGTAAAAAAAAAAGTACAAAAAAAACATAAAAAGTGTAAAAAAAAAAAAAAAGAATAAAAAAATAAATAATAAAATAAAATAAAAATATTTAATAAAAATTTTTTTTACAGAAATTACACACACAAAACAAAACTACACATATTTGGTATCCACACGACCGTAATAACCTGTAGAATTAATCTAACAAGTTATTAAGTGTGAAATGTGAATGGTGTAAAAAATTAAAAAAAAAAAAAATTAAAAAAAATTTGTAAAAAAAAAAAAAAAATACTGCAATTATTTATAAGTGTACTTAAACTATTACTTTTTATAGTACAACTTGTCTCAAATAAAACGAGGCCTCATCCAACTGCGTCATTGAAAAAATAAAAAAGTTACAACTGTTTAAACGCAAGGAGGCCAAAATTAAAAAAATGTTCTGGTCATTCACTACTTTTCAGGCGTTCGGCTTAAGGGGTTAAAGTCTAGGAAGATGGTTGACAGTCGGTTTACAGACTCTTTCAACTCTGAAAACTAAGGTAAGAAACTGCTAGAGGCTGTCAGGAAATAGTGGGAGTTGTAGTTTTGCAGCAGCAAGGGAACACATGGTTAAAATAATCTTATCTTGATTGGGATGACCTTCACAAGTCCCAAAAACCAAGTTGCCCCTTGTGCCTTCTAGAGCTTTGCCCTCTGTGCCCTTACTCTGATTGTTAGAAATCAAAAAGAAGCAAATACAGGAACAAAAAAATTCCAATTAACAGGATGTCTGCAAATAGAGAGATTTGCATATTTACATTTGCCAGATGACACTTAATGTAGCTAATACTTAACTCACAGCTACTAATAATGAACCCCGCTGAGTTACACATCAGCCCATGAAAGGCACGAGGAGAAGTGTCTTAAGGTCCTTTGCTGCAAGTTCGCTGAACATGACTTTCAGTACAAATAAACCTGCAACTACTGTGCTAAGTTCCTCTAAGCAAAGTATATTTATACAGTTTCTTAAAGAGGCATACATGTTAATGGCTTGTTTCAGTTAGCTGTGCAGAATGTTAATGAGATTTATTGTTCCCTGCTATCAGCCAGGTCTGGTTCTGAGAACTTCTACATATTAGACATGACATGAGACCCTCTTTCTATAAGGTTTACTTTTATTAAATGTTGATTTTGTGTGTGGTTGTCCTTTAAGAAGGAAATCAATGACCCTAGTACTTATATAATCTATTCAATTACTTAAAAGGTTATTCCCATCTGATTGATTTTTTTTTAAGCATGTAGGTAAAGGTAAATAAAGACTATTACCAAATACATTGCTGTTTTGATATTGCTTCCTTTCAGAGTTAGAGCAGTTCTTATCTCCTGCTGGTTTACAGAAAGTTTTGTAGGCTGTCAGCCACCTCTGTAGCATCCCTGTTGGGTTGGTAATCGAACCCACTGCTGTGTCTTATCAGCAGCACAGGAGCTTGATTGTTTATGGCTGACAAACTTTAACCCCTTAACGCTCTGTAGCCTTCTACCCTGCGGTTAAAACCCCTCCATCCCCAATGCCCCTCTAAGAGCCTTAAAGGGGTTTTGCCACAAAGTAAAATTGACGTGGGAAGTTTGTAAATTAAATAATAAACATTTTCACCATTCATCATTATTAAAAATTCTGCACCGCTTTTGTCTTAGCTGCTCCTTTAGTGATCCATTATTTACAGCTCGTCTCCAGGGGATACGACCAGGGCTGAGAGCTCCTCAGTCCTGGTTGCACATGCTCAGACATCACCTCTCCTCACAGGCAGCTACTGAGTGTTCAAACCCCAGGTGCTGTCACTCTACTCCCGTCCTCTGTACTCCTTAGTAGTTAGTCAAACAGTGCAAATAAATTAAAAAAAGAAACCTCAATGAGGTATGTGCATTGATAAAGGGAAATAAAATCCACAGGTTTGGTTCCTGCAGGGATTTGAACCGAGCACCCTTGTGCCTAGTGGCAAAAGGTTTACCTCTGAGCTACAATGTAGCTACTTACAACCTGTGTGAAAACAGGAAGGTCAGGAGGGGCCTTTAGCTTTTAATTCTCACATACTTCCGTAATTTTTGCTTTTGTAGTATACAATTTATATATCTGCTTCGGTTTTTATCCATGTATACTGCCCAGATGGAAAATCAGTAACAGCACCACCTCCCTCACTCCAATCTACCATGTGCCATGTATAATACTGGTGTCTTCTTGTGTGATAGAGAGGAATTTGCCCCCTTGGGCTCCAGTGCTTGGGTGCAACCATTACCTCTGCACCCCTTATAGCTACTCCCATGCATATTACCTTCTATGTCTATCCACCTATGTTTCCACTTTCCTTTTCTGTCCTAGTGTCTAGTTAGACTGTTCAGTCGAGAAATAAAACTCAATTATCTAGTTTATGTCTTTTTAACTACTCATTTATCAGTGCAAATTGTGTATCATACATTAATATTATCACATAAATTATATTGGTGACTCAGTGAGTAACACTGCTGCCTTGCAGTGCTGAGGTCCTGGGTTTAAATCCCACCACGGACAACACGTGGAAGGAGTTTGTATGTTCTTCCAGGGCTTACATAGGTTACTTTTGGGTACTCCAGCTTCCTCTACACTCCAAAAATATACTGGGAGTGGTAGCAGTCTCGGACCTACAAAGGAACATGAGAAAACCCGGTTGGCCCCTAGGCATACTTTCCAGGGAGCTTCTTTCCAGGGCCGGGGGTTGCTTTCCAGGGAGGAAGGCAGATAAATGGGAGACAGAATGCAAGAGGAAGAGTGCAAGAGTTATGTACAGTAGCTGTAGGATGGACCCCAAGAATCAACTCCACTGGTGGGCCACAAGAATCAACTTCACTGGTGGGCCACAAGATTCAACTCCAGTGTAGGAATCCAAGAATCAACTTCAATGGTGGGTCACATGAATCAACTCCACTGGTGGGCCACATTAATCAACTCCACTGGTGGGCCACAAGAATCAACTTCACTGGTGGGCCACAAGAATCAAATCCACTGGTGGCCACAAGAATCAAATCCACTGGTGGGCACCAATAATCAACTCCACTGGTGGGCCACATGATTCAACTCCACTGGTGGGCCCCAAGAATTAAATCCACTGGTGGGCCACATGAATCAACTCCACTGGTGGGCCATAAAATTCAATTTCCCTAGTGGGTCCCAAAAATCAGCTCCACTGGATGACCCCAAGAATTAACTCTGCTGGTGGGCCACATGAATTAACTCCACTGGTGGGCCCAAGAATAATCTCCACTGGAGGACCCCAAGAATCAACTCCACTGGAGGAACCCAAGAATCAACCCCATTGGTGGACCACAAGAATAAACTCCACTGGTGGGCCCCAAGAATTAACTCCACTGGTGGGCCAAAAGAATCAAATCGACTGGTGGGCACAAAGAATCAACTCCACTGGTGGGTCACAAGAATCAACTCCACTGGTGGGCCCCAAGAATGAACTTCACTGGTGGGCCACATGAATCAACTCCACTGGTTGGCCACATGAATCAACTCCACTGAAGGACCCCAAGAACCAACTCCACTAGTGGGCCACAAGAATCAAAACCACTGATGGGCACCAAGAATCAACTCCACTGGTGGGCCACAAGAATCAAATTCACTGGTGGGATCTATGAATCAACTCCATTGGTGGGACCCAATAATCAACTCCACTGTTAGGCCCCGGGCAACACAGTCCAACACTGATAGGTTAAGCTGGAATTGTAAGCCCCAATGGGGAGCGGGACGTATGTGAGTGGTGACAACCTATGTACAGCTCTGTGCAATAGAACAGCACTATAAAATTAATAAAATATTAAATGTATGGTATGGTTATATTTACTCTGCATCACCTCAGCATGACATGGCACATTATAATGAAAGGTGTAATACGTCTGTCTGTAATAAGTCTTGATGATAAAAAATTCCAGTGTAACTTTGAAGCTTTTCGTAGACATCGGTAAAGGCGTCACAGAGGTTTCACAAATATAGCGTTCCATACAAGCACCATATTTAGAATGTTGTTACACTTAAAAGAATTAGAATTCACACCATACATTGAAATATCTTGAGTCCGCGGACTCGCACATTATTTCCTTTGTAACCTTAAATGAATCACGATAAAAGTTCATCTGGGGTGACGCCATTCATCACATTGTTTGGATGCTGTCAGACCATTGTATTATACATAACACTAATTTCCAGCTCTCAGTCTACGAGGGGTATACATTGATGACTCTGTATACAACATAAGGTTTCCTATTCTTCTTCAATTGGGATTCAACCTCTGTCTGTCTCGGTGCTGACTACTACCTTTCTTCATTAATAATGTACTTCCTTCAGCTCTGGTTACGTGTAATGTGTTATTGTAAAATATAAAGAACAGGAAATCAGACTTTCTGCAATATAATACTTAAGCATGGATATCGTCAGTAAAAGTCCCATAAAGCACCATATGCAGGAAACAGACGGGTGTCCGAATTTTAGATTTTTCAGGGTATTGAACTGATATCCAAGAAAATTTTCTCTACAATCAAGATACTAGTAGGAGTACATTGTTCTCTTTTCTTAAAGGGATTGTCCACTTTGTATTTTTTTATTATGTTTATGATAGGAAATCATACAATTTTCTAATTTACGCATATTCAAAATTCTATTTCTATATTTCTTTTATACCAGTGCAGTGGGTCCCTATCTAGTGACAGGAGGTCACGTGACTGACACCATGTTTAGTTCATGGGAGCCATTATTGTGGATATGAATGTGGGCTGTATCACTTATTTTTTTCAAGATACAGACCTACAGCATTGATATGGAAGAGGTATAGGAGTTTTTAATACATGTGTACATGTATATTTTTTTCCGACTTAACAATCCTATACAATAGACCACTGTAAAATGTTTATGGGGATAAATACTTTATTTTCCGTTGTGGCCAATGGCTATATGTATGCCACAATACGGCTATACGTACAGTGGCATACGATGGAGGTATATGTCAAAGGTATACATCAGAGACTATACTCAACATATATCTTCAATGTATGAACACAGCTTCAGATCTGATGTATTCATGGCCACCTCTCTATGTCATCAGGGAGGGTGGGTGGTAAAGGTATTTTAGACCTCTATGTGCCCTCCTTTTATTCTATATATATAGTACACACAAAAATATAAATATACCTTACATACAGGGCAACATGTATGTATTTTGGGGCCCAGACGTTATTTTTTTTTGTGCGCATTAGTAATGTAGAATGCGCCTGACTTTATGTACCTGTTCAACTGTGGGTCATAGATTTGGCGATTTTTAGCTACAAAATGTCAAATCAGGCTCAGGTAAACCACTTGTAACTTGGTCTACCTGTTCCAGCAGTAATGCGCCTAGTTTTGCCATCCTCTCGTCATAAATGTGTAGAAGCATACGGTCGTGGTGCGACACGCCTCCAGAACGCCCCCCCGATTCTAGACGCATTACAAAGTGCCGCGGGTACCCAATAATGCGCCTAATTTTGGAGTGTGCTTGATTATAAATCTAGTGAATAGGGCTACTCAAGTGTTTGGGCTGAAAGTACGCCAGACTACTGGCGCAGCCCCGTTCATACATGTCGCCCATAATGTCTATCTATCTACCTGGGACCCAATGCAAAATCTTTAAAAGTGCCCCTACCTACTATGTGCCATTTACAATACTGGTGTCTTTTCATGTGGGAGAAGGGCCCCCTTAGGCTCCAGAGCCTAGTAGTGGCTGTGGATTTCTGGTGGCTCGTGAACAGGACCACAAAGGGATGGGGCTTGTACAAACTCCACCCCAAAATGGGCATTCCTATTCAGTTTGAGCGTGTTCTTGGATGGTTTGGGGGTGTTCCTGGGTGCTCTAGGGGCATTCCCAAGCAGCTTTGCCATTCACCTCCTGCCATTATGTAGTAATGAGATATATAGTACACACAGAAATATAGATATATTGTACATATAGTGTCTATACAGATATATATACAGTGTCGGATTGGGGTGCCTAGGGCCCACCAGTGGAATTTCATTCTGGGGGCCCACTCTACAGC
Organism: Phyllomedusa bahiana; assembly: GCA_025379985.1. Classification (NCBI taxonomy): domain Eukaryota; kingdom Metazoa; phylum Chordata; class Amphibia; order Anura; family Hylidae; genus Phyllomedusa; species Phyllomedusa bahiana. The sequence continues at coordinate 57,297 of JAODAL010000900.1, forward strand.
TATTCTGCATGCCTCTTATACTCTGCCACTTTTGTCCCTTTCTCTCTGCTTTTCTGCCTCTCCCAAGTATGTAGTAGACATAAATCTAGAAATAAAAACAAGGCTTTATTCCTTGTCCAGTGGTGGCGATGTTTCAGCTCCAAATGAGCCTTTCTCAATCTCATTTGGAGCCGAAACGTTGCCACCACTGGACATGGAATAAAGCCTTGTTTTTTTTTCATTACTTGGGAGTGCCGCAGCTTTTTCTTATTTTGTTTAATTTTGGACTTTTGACAAGGGTCTGTTTTTTGTTGCTGGCACCCAACTTTCATTCTTTTTGGAGGTGCTGCTTTTCTCTACATTTAGAAAAAAATATATATAAAAAAAATGTGTATATATATATATATATATATATATATATATATATATATACGTAGTTCACATAGACATAAATATAGATAGCGGTATGTGAAACATAGTATAATGCAGAATTGCGCATATACAGTTCATATATAGTAGATGCAAATATTCTCCATGTAGCGGTTCCTCTCCAGGGCTCATGGTGGCTGATCCCAGGATGATGAGGAATGTGGAAATGGTAAAACAAGTATAACAGGATAAGGGATTTCCAAAGGAAATCTTTTAAGTCTTCATTTATGGAAATCTCCCTTATCTTCAGGACAAACAAAGTGAAAGATTTGAATTCCAGGAATAATGGACTTTAGGCACTTGGAGAGGTTTTTCTTAACCTCGTCGCTGCCACATTTTGGTCCGGGCAGGAATAAGCTTGGAATAAAGGGCTTGGTTTACAAAGTGTAGGTAGAAAAACAAATGGGTAAAGCCTGCCGTTACCCAGATGTCATTGCACTATAACTCCCAACATACAGGAAGATAAGCAGACACACTGAGGATTATGAGCGGTCAGTAGGGAAAGGGTGGAGAGTAGTCAATTATTTAAGTGAATGATGAGTCCAGTCATTATATCAGCCAATTCCACGTTGTGCATTCACTTTAGTGGTGCCCATTTCTCTGCCAAGAACTGGGCTTTCTAGTAAACATACCATAAACATATTTTTGGGACAGGCCTTCTAAATTAGGACAGGTATATAATGCTCTAATTACCAGTAAGATATCAGGTGCTATTACTCCTGATCAGGAGACCATCTGTATATAATAACAGAGCACACTCCTCTAGCATTGTTACCAAAATCAGAACATTAGAGTCCTCCAGGGAATGCCCATAAAATGCTCAGGAACGCCCCTGAGTTGCTCACTTTCAGGTCCTTAATACACTCCATCCCTTTTATGGGGCAGGATTGTCCCGGCATAATCATAACTATTGGCAGATATGTTCTAGCTACTTGTCTAAGGGGGATCTCCTTACAGCTCACCAGCAATTCAACCCCTTCCCCCCTTCACTAACTCTGCCCTTTTAGGCCATCACTAATAAGGAGATCTGTCTGGTCTAAGAAGAGTTGTAAGACCATGTAGAAATGGGCAACAATTTTAGGCTATAATATGTTCTTAATCCTATTTTTGGCTGCATACCGCCTCTCTTGTTTACAGGTTGTTTCTGGTATTACAGTTCTGTCTCATTCACTTAGCTGGGTCGGAGCTGTCATACCACACACAGCCTATTTACAAAGTTGCCGCTGTTTCTAGAGACAGACCAAATTTTAAGCCAAAGGCAAGCAGCATGATGGGAGCTGTAGTCCACCACAGCGTTATTATACAAGTTCTGAAATCGTACGGTAATAAATACAACCTTCTCGTCCAGCAGCGTCTCCAGGTGAAATAATGTCTAATATAATTTAATGTGCCTTCCTATAGGCCAGATTATTACAAACCTTTCCGATATTCAACAGGTTAATTCCATTGTTGTTCTACAGGCCAGAGTTTCTGCGGAGTCTAATGTTTTATATGGCCCTCTGGCATCAAAGGGAATGAAACAGTAATCTTATAATAACTGTGTGTTTTATGTATAGTCTTCTGAGCTCCTGCACACACACACTATGCCTCTCTCAGTCAAGAGGAAGACAAAGCATTCATCAAAATATATTGTACGAATAGGAATTTCATGAGATCCTCATGCTGAAAAGCCATTAGCGCAAGGAAAGGATCTCTTCAAAATAAATTCCTACAACAGTGGCTCTATACAAAAACACTTCATTAAGTAGGGTCACTCCGGGCGGGGGGCAGGAAGGGATGTTTGCTGGGTCTGACGTGATCTTATAATTAGTATTTTTTTTTACATTTATTGTAACCACTGTTCTATGTCCATCAATGTACTTTCAAAGGGGTTGTCTCACTACAAGGATTGCTTTTTATGTTAAAGACCTTGTAAAAACAAGTCTTTTTGCAATATATGTTCATTAACAGTGTCCTACCTATTCTGAGATATCCCCTCTTGTATGGGCTGCATCAGCTCCTCAGGTCGCTATAGTTACAGACCTGTTTGATCCCTCATGATAAGCTACTAACGCTGGTTGCTATAGCTACAGACCTGGCTTCTACTGCAGCCTACTGGAAGCCAGTAAACACACCCCTGAATTCAAAATGAAACCAAGAAAACAGAACTGAGGTGAGATGAATCAATGTAGTCAGACAATCCCTTTAAGTCAAACTGCTCAGGTCAGGTAACTGGCAATAGACTTCAAATAGCATGGTACTTGAGGTCCAGGCTATATGGTGACTTATGCAATGCATTGCCCAGTGCAAGACTTCTATTATATAAGGTCATGGTCAATAGTGTTGGACTGAAGTTCCTTGGTGCCACAAGAGGAAATTTTTCTGAGGGCCCGCCCTCTCTACTACAGGATATGTGTTTGTTCAAAGGGACACTGACATAAAAAATTTAATTTTCATATATTGACAACCAATATGTGACTGCAGTCACCGATTTACACCATTCTGACTTACATCTGTCATCTAGTTACAAACGGAGACTTATGGGGCATGCTGGCACTTGCAGTTACACAGCATATAGTAGTTGTGGAATGACAAGTTCCATCATTCCACAGCAGAAAATGAGGTTAAATCTACTTCACAGAGGCACAGACATCAAAACAAATGTAAAAACACATCTCTGCACTTTACTATACTAAAAACATTTTTTTTTGCTTCATTTAAATGTAATTACCTTTTCCGTCTTACATACAAATTCAACTTAAGAACAAACCTACAGTCCCTAGCCAGTTCATAACCCAGGGACTGGCTGTATTATATGGATTTAAATTGGGTGGTTGTTTTTTTAATATAATTATTTAAAGTTCCTCTATGAACATTACTCACTCTGACTCTGGTAGCACAGCAGTGAAAGCAGAGGCGTAAGGTACAGGCTTCTGGATCCCAGTGCAAAATCTATAGCGGGGCCCCCAAGTAACCATGCACCATTTATAATACTGCTTTTTTCCTATGTTGTAGAGAGCCTTTTGGGCCCCACAGATTCCAGGGCCTGGTAGCGATTGCTACCTCTGCATCTCCAATAGCTATACCCCTGAGAGAGAGCATTGCTTGATGGTCCTTATTTTAGGTTGGCCTGAGAAGTGCAAGAAAAAAATTACCCATTTTCCTTTCATATATTGCTGATCATTACCCTGTGGTCTAGTCTAATCTTATCTCTCCCTTTCCAGAGAACAATAGAGCAATCACTGTCACTTCCTACTATTTGTAATGAGACTATATAAAAATAAGTAGCAGCTGAAGTGAGATTAGTCTGCCCTGCCATTCATGAGTTTTATCTCACAACTAGAGAAGGACAATATTGTATATGTCATTTTTAATTGCATAAGACTGACGAAATAAGAAACAAATATTTCCAAAAATGTAAAAAAAATGTTTTCCAGGAATATTGGTTTTAACAAAAATACTACTCTCTGATGGAAGTGTCCCTTTAAGCACTTTTTGTAAGTTTTCTTTAAAGTAATCATGGCTGTAGGATTAAATAGGATCTGTGGTGATTGGTTCTAATCTCAGCTCCAAATGATATTGTCTTCTCTTTGAGGAGATGACAGGTCAGAGTTTGGGCCCTCCATTACTCTAGTGGGCCAGTCCAAATTGTCAATTATCAATGGTAAATGAACGTCCATTGTTGTTGTGATATTTATTTGGATTTCACGGGTTGTATTGCACTTTATATTCGGGTTGACGTCAAGATTGATGTATATCTAAGAATTCAATTCCTGTCGGCCTGAATAGAAATTTGGCTAAAATTGTCAAAAACTGACCCCAAGTCTAAGTTAGGGTTAGAGTTTTGTATAGGATTTTACAGGTTAACTTACCATTCTGTGGCGCTCCCGTTCTGGCTGCTCTTCCGGTGTGGTGTCACTTCTGGTCTGACATTACTTACAGTTACCATAACGTAAGGGAGATTGGAAATGAATTCAGACCAGAAGTGACACTGCAGATCAATGGTGCTGTAGAAACCTACAAAAACCCTTTTCCATATGCCCAGTAACTTAGGGTTAGGGTTTCAATAGGGTTAGGGATAGGGTTGGAGAAAAAGTTCTGGTTCAGGACATCCCAAACCCAAATTTCATTACATGTTCAGTCGAACTAGTGTCAAACCCAATAGGGACTCTACTCATTGACATAGTATTGCATAGCAACCAATTCTTGTTCAATGCAATATGGATGACGTGCCATGGGCACGACATCCAAAATCAAGTGGTAGCCTAACTCAAGTCAGCATGTTGCCCTGTCCCACAGATGTAACTTAAAGGGGATGTCCATTAAAAAATGAAACTGAATTGAGGCCCAAAAAAGAAAAAACCTAATATTTGCCTTGCTGGACCCCGCCGGCACACCAACTATTTGGACACCTTAAAGAGCACCTCTCACCTCCACATAAACACATAAAAATTGATAGCAGATGGAATTATAAGACAACTCCAAGACATGTCATTAGCAATCCAGAGGGTTTAGCTCAGTATTACAGAAGGCTGTGAGTGATACCAACTGTGCAGGGGAAACTGAGGGCATAGCTGCTTGTACAGGTTGATCTGAGTCTCTCACTACATACAGTACAGCAGGCACATCACACTGAGACAGAGTTTACCTGTTGCTTCAGCCTCCTCCGCCATAGCACACCAGCATGCATATTACACTGCTGCTGGTGTGCACATGATGTAGACTTACAGGTTCCCCCCTGCACAGTGGATTCTGCCAGCTCAGAAACAGTTGATTTCACACAACTGTCAACAAAGTGATACATCAAGTTGTCATGCTTCGACTTAGCCTGACTTCAGAGCTGTCCTAAAGGGCCAGAGCTTTTTTTTTTTAAAAAAACTGAATTACAGGTGAAATGCTTTTATTTTTCTAATGAAGCATATCTAGAAAGTGTTTTTATTTTAGTCTTCTATTACTTCATGAGGTTTCTCTGGAGGCGATAGGTACTATTTAAGTTGACAAGACACCCCCTAATCAGGATTCCCATACATAAGTTACAGCAAATAGCCTCATTCATTACTATTCGACCAGTGAAAATAATAAATTCTAATGCCTAAATTTCCTTTAAGTGAGCTAAAACATTGACATTCATTTTCCCCACCACTAACAACAGAATGAAGGGCCAACTGGCCTTTGAAAGCTAAGCCCTTTTCAAAACTTAGGCTTTCAAATTTGGACGTACACACCTAACATCCTAAAATTTATTTTAAACACTATGGGCGACATGTCCCAAAAGTGCCGTCCGTACGCCAGTTTGAATGCGGCATAAAGTATCGTACACTCGCAATGCATTTACTAATTTGTTCTACGCTTGTTTTGTAAAGTGGTTGTATTTGTGTCTGTCGGAAAGTTTTAGGCGTTGCACCTTTTTTGGCGAGTGCGTTGCTTGGGGCGCCTGTTTGTGCGTGCCGGCTTATATACTTCAAAATTCGGCGCATTTGTTACAATTCGGCGCATTTGTTAACGGCGCGTAGGTTTGTTTTGGAGCGCATGTTGTCTTTGCGGCGCATGTATGGATTGGGCGCATGCTTGTGCGCCCTTTCTGGCTCCCTCCGAATTTTTGTCATAATTGCTTGGGGGGGGGGGGGGGCACATTTGAAAATTAGGCGCATTTGGCATTTGAGCAGAGTTAGGAGCAACATTCAACATCAGAGCGCACACAGTTGGCGCACGATCTACAACTTCAACCGGCAGCCAGAAATAAGTACAGGATGACGTTCTGCAATGAACCCCAGAGGAATAAATAAAAAGGGGGCGCATTTGCACAGCGCCAGGTTATGTACTCACATTTTCGCACACATCACTGTGCAGAACTTGTCATCCACGAATGACGAAAGTGCGGACAATGCAAATCTGACGCCAGCAGCCGGCAAAAAAGGCGCACAATCACGCACGACAAAATGCCGCGATACGTCTAAAATCACACATAGAAAATAGCCAACAGTGTAAGTCCCATACAAATGTGGCTAAAAATGGCACATACAGCCACACAAAAGATGGCGTACAATGCGCCGACAACCACCGTACACTTGGAGTACACTACAAAATCTGGAGACACATACGCCAAAAAAACAACGTTGGCGTGTTGGGACATGTCGCCCTATATTTTTATTTATGTCTTGTAATAGTTTCTGTAAATTGGTTAATTTGTAGTTTTTATTATTATAAAATTAATTTTTTTTTTTTACAAAAACAATACTGGCATTCTGATATTAATATTTAAAGGAGATTTCTATGTAAGTAGCTACGGGCCATAAGTTCTTCTGTAGGTGATTTAGGAGAAGGCTCTGGTCCGAAGACAGGTCATCACAGTATAACATTATTTATACTCTCCTTCATATTTCATGACCTGAAAAAATGTGCTCCTTAGAGCCTGAGGGGTAATCTATTCCAGGAAGAGAGTAAACTACTGCTGGTGACACGTTTAGAGGTGCAGATCTGTCTGACTGATGTTGTTTTAACTGCAATGTGAAGCCTAAGCTTCCCGGTTTGTTTATCCGCACAGTGATCTGAGCCTCGGTAAGGGGTTCCTTTGTCTGATGTCACTTTTTGCTCTGCGATCTTGTATCTTCTTTGTTCCAATCATTTTAATAGTCACGGCTGTCATGAATGTGGAGTAAATAGGTTAGCGCGGAGATGTAGTGCTCGCTGGTGATATTATAATGCAATACTACTGTTGGAGCCTTGGATATTTTCAGTGCACAATCAATTCATTTCGTAAAATAAATCTGTCATCAAATAAGTTAGAATCCAATTTGTCTTTAAACACGACATTTAACTTTTGCCGGTGTTTTATATTTTTTCACCTCTGTCAGGTTATGCATAAAACAGCATCACTGTGACAGCTCGAGATGGGGAATCTAGCCAACAAACAAGAGCACATTAATAGGTCAGACTATTAATTATACTGGACTGAAAGCAGGGTCCATCAGATTACCAGAGGAACATCCTGTGAGCCCAAGCTTGGACACAATAATGTAACCCTAGTTACAACCTAGCAGAAGACAACTTTGTGGGCCTGACTGTAGAATCAGTTACCAAATAACATACTCAGTGTTGGACTGGGGTGCCTGGGGCTTTCCAGTGAAGTTGATTCTGGAGGCCCACCAGTGAAGTTGATCCTAAGGGCCTACCAGTGGAGTTGAGTTTTGGGTCCCACAAGTGGAGTTGATCTTTGGAGCCCACTAGTGCAGTTGAGTTTTTGGTCCCACAAGTGGAGTTGATCTTTGGAGCTCACCAGTGGAGTTGAGTTTTGGATCCCAATAGTGGAGTTGATCCTTGGGGCCCACCAGTTTATCGTCTTATCTATATGCAATTTCATCGGTATTGTTGCATTTGTGCAGTCTCCCTATATGTTATACTGTGGCTTTTTGCTTACTGGTGTGAACTGGTATCTAGAACATTTGCTCATTAATGACCGGCACCTGTTATATCTTTCCCATTTAGCACATGGGCCAGAGATGCCTGCTACAGGGATTCAGTATATCGCCCAGCCAGTATAGCTTTGTAGTTTTCTAATAATTTATGTCCCATTTTTTCTGTGGTTTTATTTTGCCAATTGGTGAAGTTGAATTTTGGGGCCCACTAGTGGAATTGATCCTGGGGGACCACAAGTAGAGTTGAGTTTAGGGGCCCACCAGTGGAGTTGATTCTTGGGTCCAATCCTACAGCTACTGTACATAACTACAGATGCCTCTTGCTTTCTGCCTCTCTTTATGTGCCTTTCTCCATGAAAAGCATCCCCAAGTCTGGCTTCCCCAGGGGATCATCATGCTGAGGGGCTCACTAGGGGTGTCCTCTGGTACCCTGTGGTCAATCAGAGCCTAAACTTAATAAACCTTTCAATGTGCACTGATTATTTTTAAAGTGGACTAATAAAAAAGACTTAAAATTGACCATGCACATGTCCTATATAGATAAAGGGTGGGCTGTCAGAATATTCTCTTAGGTGGGCCCAAAAAACTTTAGTTTAACAATGGCTGAAACACTGGGAAAATGTTGTGGTACAGGGTTAAGGTTTAATCCAAAGCTGCCAGAAGAAACCACTGATTTCAGTGAGACATGGATGACTTCGGGATTTTAGCTCCATAGATATGGCCCCACAACATGGATATCCATTTTATCAATCGGTGGCTGTATCTATATTGTGCGACCTCAACTATTGAACTAGAATACACATGCAATACACGACCTCCACGTTTTTCATCATTGATTGCTGTAGATGATTTATATTCTCCGGAGGAATATGGGGAAACATGTCAAGAATAGACCTGCGGTCTTATATACTACCATTTACTGTATCTTCAGGGCCTGGGTAAGGACAGTCTCCATAAAGTGAGGGTGACCTTTATGTGGTGGTTCCTTTTCTGTTTCGGTAGAGAAGTTTAGGGAATATTTTTAGACTGCCACTGTTTTTATTTTTTTTGGACACACTTTTATGTTAGCCACCTTTACATCAGCTACCTGAAGCCCTTTGGATGAAGAGCTACCACCAAACTTTATTGGATTCCATATTGTCATCCTCAACACCATCTGCTACGTATGATGTTGACATGAAATCTATGATGACAATATCAGGTGTCCATTCGGGAGGTCACATGATTTATTATTAAAGCTTTTGCTTGTTGACGAATCAAGCGAATATAAAAAATGTTGTGCTATATTTTATCAGAAAAAATGCCTCTTTTTCCACCTATCGGGCTCCTTTCCTGCTCCCAACTGCGTCCTAACCATATCATTTACCATCTTCATCATTTACATTCAGATGTCTGAGGGATTAGGTTACATGCTACCGAAAGGAGTCTATGGAGAAGGGAGGGGGACGAGAGGGAGGGCGTGACTGAAGAGAGAAAGAGACAGAAAGACACCTCTGGTAACCTTGATAGCCTCTATGCTACTGCTGCTTTTGAAGGTGTGCTATAGAGATATAGAGGTACTGGATTTTTTCTTCTGTGAGTGCAGTGTATGAGAGACAGTATAGCAGCTAGTCTCCAACCACTAGCTCAGGGGCAACTTTAAATGAGAGATGGAACCTGCAGATGAGAAATTGATTAAAAAAAGATGTATACAAATTACATAGGGCTGCATGGGGGCTGCACCATTTTTTTGGCATGTGTTGAGCGTCAGAGTCGTAAAATGCACCAAAAATGTGCCAAAAGTTTGGTTTGAAACAGTCATCCAAATCCCTACCAGTTTCAAAGTGTAATGGCTAAGACTACGTTTGGGGTAGATCAGGACACATTTATAAGGTGCTGTGAGACACCCCGAAAATAAGACACCCCCGAAAGTAAGACATAGCAGAGATTTTGTTGAATTCCCTAATATAAGGCACCGCCCGAAAATAAGACATAGCGGAAATCATTGCTGAAGCCCCCCATACAAAGGGCCGTCCCTAAGGGTGGGCAGAGAGAAAGGTGGGGGAAAGGGGGAAGGGTGTTCCCAAGCCACGCTCACCCTGAGAAACAGCCCTGGGACATATTGTTGTAGCACCTGAGTGTTGAAGGACCTGTGCAGGGAGGTCATGTGACTGTGATGTCAACATAGGTCCCAAACATCCCAGGACAGGAGACAGAAAGTAAATGTAAGTAATAGAGGGAAGAGGGGGGAGAACAGAGCATTGATACTAACACACACACACATCTCACAGGATGGCTGATGGGCCACAAGTCCCAGCATGTCATTTTTGCCCTCCTTTGAGATAAGTCACTGCAGCTGCAATAAAATGTCCTTTACATACATATATCCTATGGTTTGTGACTCTAAACTTTGAGATATATATCTACACACACACTAGTATAGCATGCTATAATTTATTTGTGGAGAAATAAGACATCCCCTGGAAATAAGACAAAGTGCATCTTTAGGAGCAAAAATTTATATAAGACGCTGTCTTATTTTCGGGGAAACAGGGTACTGTTGGATCGTACACTATGGGAAAAAGATAAAGCTGGCGAGTCGGTGCCAGGTTCATACATGTCCCCCACAGTGACAAGGAAGTCAATGAAGTCCATTGGGCATCGGTGCTATCTGTCATACGATGGATCCGGCAGAGCGCAGTATCCTCTAATATAAACAGAAAACAAAATGCTAGTGTGAACAGAGCCTTAAGCAGCTGCAAGGTGGAGCGTAACTTTAATTTAGACAATGAGTCACGATTACACCCACTGATCGCATCCAGTTCCCAGTTCATTAAAGTCTTAAAAAAAGATTATTAATAGATAAACTATCTTGCTATTTCCTTTTACAAAATCATCTCTCGCCCTGTTGTTCCCACAATAAAAATTCCCCGTCTGTCCAAAAGTATTATTTTATTTCATTCAGAATAAGACGATTGCTGATCTCCGACCTTCAGACATTTCGTTGCTGGACTGATTTCTTAAGCACAGACTCCAGTGAACTGAAACTTTACTCTGGTGATTTTCAGGCCAAATGTGGCTTTGCAGCAATTATCCTAGTACTGGGAACCTAAAGGGGGTAAGGGGTTATTACAGCCCCTTCCACAGCTGCGCCTGGGTGCATTATTAACTGCATTTTCTTTTTCTTCTCTGAAGATAGGAAGATCATTTTCAATAAAAAGATTTAGCGGAACACGATCCTAATTGATCAGCTAATTTCCAGTATTCCCGTCTCCCCTATTTTCAATAATTTGATTTTTTCCAAAGTGAGCTTAACACTAAAGACATTTCAGTGGGTCTAATGACAATAACCGTCTCTCCCCGAGCCCATTAATTCCTACACTTCTCTGTGGTGCTATTTGCTTAAATCATTCATAATTTCCCTCACTGATGGCGTCTCTATGCGAGTCTGTAAAAGCCGGGCCGGAGCTGACTAATTCATCAAAGTAAAATGTGTTTCTTATTCTGCTGATAACAGATTTGACAGAAATGTTACCACAAAACAAGTGATGATGTGAATTTATATGAGAGATTTTGCAATATTTTTCAAAAAATAGTTTTAAGTATAAAATTCACAATCTACGTTGAATCTATAGTAGAAATAATGGCAAGGTTTATTTAATATCTAAATTTAATGTAACATTGTATCAGTATATCCATAGCTTTCTGTAAATTATATATACATACGTAGCCAAATCTGGCATATTTGCTATACATATATTCATTATCCTTTGTTCATTTCTCTGGAAATCATAATTAAGCTGCTGTTGACAGATCTTATATTTGTATTATGAGGGTATAATGGTGCTCTGTTATAAATGGACTGTGGGTCTGATTAGCTCATTATCAACCAGCAGTTTAAATGTTAATGAAAATATTTCAATATAATTAGAGTTACATATTCATGCCCCTAACTTATAATAAGAACTGTCTGCAGGAACTAACCTGCTTATTGATGGTTTCCCTGTAGCAACTTTATTTTATAACAATTTTATTTCTCCATTGCACAAGGGAAAAACTGGAGATATCAGCGATAATCATGTATGGAAGAAACACTAAGGGCGACATGTCCCAATACGAATGCGCCATAGTTTTGGTGTATTTAGCGGCAAAAAACTGTTAACACCCTATTCTTTATATAAATGAACTGTAATATACCAAAACTAGGCGCATTATACGCCGGGCACAACACATTGTAATGCGCCTAAATATAGTAGCGATGATACGCTATGCGCCTCCATAACGCAATGCGCCTTTTTAGGCGCATTAAAGGGGTTGTCTCACTACATTGATTCATCAGACCTCAGTCCTGTTTTCTTGGTTTCACTTTGAATCCAGGGGCATGTTTACTGGCTTCCACTAGGCTGCAGTAGAAGCCAGGTCTGTAGCTGTAGCAACCAGTGCTGGCAGCCTATCAGGATAGATCAAACAGGTCTGTAGCTATAGCGACCTAAGGAGCTGATGCAGCCCATACAAGAGGGGATATCTAGGAATAGGTAGGACACTGTTAATGGACATATATTGCAAAGTGACTTGTTTTTGCAAGATCTTTAACATAAAAAGCAATCCTTGCAGTGAGACAACCCCTTTAAGCTTACTATGCCAGATTTTTGAAAGGATTGTACTTTCAGGCGCACTTTACACTGATTAAATGTATCTGAAAACTGCCTTAAGGGCGACATGTCAGAAAGGATGCGCTGCCACGCCAGTTTTATGGCGCATTAAATGTGTGTATAGTGTGCCTGAATGAATGAACCTGTCAAAAATCTGCCGTCAGGTTTACCTTGTGTAGCATACTTGATGCACCTATCTAGGCGCATAGCATAATGTAGGCGCATAGCATATCATTGCTAGCATATTTGATGTACCTACTTTAGGCACATTCAAATGTGTCATGTCTGGAGTATAATGCACCTAGTTTTGATGTACTACAGTTCATTTATATAGAGAATAGGGCGTCAACAGTTTTTTGGCACAAAATACACTAAAAAAATGGCGCTGCCCTGATGGGACTTGTCATTTATGAAAGCTTAAATTTGGAATATGTTTCAGTGTCTGGGTGCTTGTTTTTAAAAAGAAAAAAAAACTAAGCCAACTCTGGGACTTTTTGCCCTAAATGGCGCAAACTTTAGTAAATTTGCTTGGCAGTGCAAGGCCAACCCCATTTTTGTGCCAAATTTTGTGCCAAAGCTGCAAACATTTGAAACGTTTTTGACCCCAGAATATGAGTGTAAATCACGTCATACATTTCGCCCTTTATGTTCAAATTTTTATTTAAGACGTAATTGATCAAAATAAAAAAAAATATGTGCAATAAAATTATTCCGATTTTAGCACTTTTCTTTGCTAACATATAACATTTTCAAGCTGAATTCTGCATCTTGACCATCTGCAAAGAAATCCCATTATTTCTGATAAAATGGCGACACACCAGGTTCCCGTGGTTTAGGATCTATCGTTTTCTTATGATAGACACAGGGATTGAGTTTCCCATAAGTAGTATGGTATCCAGTGTCTAGTGAAGGGATGACAATGGTGCAGAGTGTTCTCGTGAGGGAAGGGTCCCAGAAGACGGTGTTCATCAATATCTGCAAGTTATTTAATTGGTCCCATTGAGACATATCCTATTCCTGGGTGTAGTAGTAACAGGGAAAACGTAGGTTTTAACTGGATTTTGCCTTCATGTAACCAGGCCTTCATAGTCTACACAATTACAATATTTTTCATTTTGAATGTAAGATTGCTTTATTTTTTATTGCCCTCTAACCCTGATGAGGTAGGGGGTAAAGAGATTTTACCATGAAGGCATTTCATGCCTGGTTTGTCCTCCTTTAGCTTTCAGTGTGTTCAAAATGAGGTGTGTATGATTTCTTTAAACTGCATATCATGTGATCAACCTGCCTTTCCCCACAGTGTGCTTACTCTAGTCAAACAAAGGTCTGTTTATGCAAAAAAAACTGTGAGCAGCTACAATACAGCTGAGTAGTTAGCACTTCGGCCTTTCAGCATAGGGGTAATGGTTCAAATCCCTACAGGAAAGGTCTATGTATAACTAGGTGTACAGATGATTTTACATACTCATTCATTTCTAGTTTTTGTCATATCACTGAGGGAGACATTTATGAAAAGTGGCGCTGCCTCGACAGTCGTACTTAAATTAGTTAGTGGAGCACTCGTCAGTATGTTTGAAAATGTCTTACAGCACTTTATAAATGTGTGCCCTTGTGAGAAATATTTATGTTCTAAAAAGTGGCGCATAGAGTGTATGCGCCAACTCTGTCTCAGCCTCACCACTATGGAATGGTACACCAGTTTTACGCCACATTTTATTGTGATACTTTCATAAATGTGATGTGTCGTAGGAATCTGGCACGGCACACCACTGTAGACTTGCTGTAGAATTGGCGCCCACAAAAGATTTGGGTATGACGCAGCATGCGCCAGTTTTTGCCGTAAGTCAGCTCATACATCTGCCAAACAGGGCTATGACAGTTTTTTTTGGGCTCAAATCACAACAGAAAACTGGCGCAACGCCGTTTATACATGTTGCCCTAAATGTTTTTGTACAATTTGGACTCGTCTAACCTATAAGCTAATAAAGGGGATGAGTGGTTTAGAAAACCCATTGCCCTATTTGGGTTCCTCTTGTTATTAGAGGCGTATCCCAGAATTGAGCAGGTTTCCTAAGGGCGTCTCTTGCTCTGGAGGACCCAGCATTACATGGACATCCTATTGATTTCAATAGGAACTGTGTAATGTTTCAGTTCTCCTGTGGTAGCGCTGCAGGAGAATTTAACTTTTGCTGCCCGGTCCTTCTACAAAATAAAGCTGATTGCTGAGACCCCCTGGGATTAATTTATTTTACAGCGGCTCTCTTAACAAAAAAGCAATGCCGAAATTAGACAACCCTTCATAAAAAAACACAAATTAAAATTGGGAATATTTCCACAAATCTACAAATTCCACAGTAGTAAATGATTCTCTTTCTCTTCACCTTCAAGATGGAAAAGCTTAATATTTTCCCCTTTTTTCATTTTTTTCCTCCTCCTTTTTTTTCCTTCCTCTTTGAAGGAGTTGTCTCACTACATTGATTCATCTTACTTCAGTCCTGTTTTCTTGGTTTCATTTTGAATTCAGGGGCGTGTTTACTGGCTTCTACTTGGCTGCAGTAGAAGCCAGGGCTGTAGCTATAGCAACCAGTGCTGGCAGCCTATCATGAGAGATCAAACAGGTCTGTAGCTATAGCAACCAGTGCTGGCAGCCTATCAACAGGTCTGTAGCTATAGTGACCTGAGGAGCTGATGCAGCCCATACAAGAGGGGATATCTAGCAATAGGTAGGACACTGTTAATGGACACATATTGCAAAGTGATTTGTTTTTGCAAGATCTTTAACATAAAAAGCAATCCTTGTAACGAGACAACACCCTTAATGATTCCTACTCCCATTCACGTTCAATTGGCCATTTTCTGTGCCAATTTTTATTTTTTTATTTTTCATCAACCCTTAAATTAACATTTCTACAGAACCGCACATTTCATTTGCTTCCCTTGGAGTCTCATTTGAGCATATTTTTACAATTCAACAAATGAGATTATGCACTGTATTGTTTCAACAATCAACCATAAAAGCTACTGCCAATAGGTCGCTACTATGCTACTCTCATATTTTCCAATTACTGTGTATTGTTTCCATCAAAATGATTGACGAGAAAGATTGGGGTTAGAAGGCGACTTCTTCTGGTGTATGAAAAACTTTTTGCACTGAAGAACTAATAACATCTGATTGCATAGCTAACAGGGTTACAGTGGTTATAATTGGAACCAGGCCACAGAGTCAGGGGGGCCTGCAGACCACTTCAGCACACAGTTGTAGCTGAATTGGGTCACAAAGAAATAGCCTGACAACAATCAGATCTGTCGCTTGCATAGAGCAGACTCAGTGGTCAGTATCGGAGACTGCTCCAATCCCTGCTGTTTAACCCTCTAGATAACACAGTTAATAATGTCTGTGGCATCTAGGTGGTTGACTGAGGAATTGGACTTCCTTTGTCTAACCCTCGAGATAATGGGGGTTGTCCAGCACCATGTTTTTATCGGCAGGTCCCCCCTCGTGAATGGGAAATTGTTCCCTAGTGAGCTGTGCCTGTTAAATTTCTCCCATGTGGCACTGGGACGTATATTGCCTTCTATTGAGGATAGTTTTTTGTTCAGCCATAGAGCTGTAAGTATGGCCATGTGTCTGTGTTTTAAAGTAAATAATTACAATTTTTCTGTGATTTTCTGTTGCCACAGCAGTTGTAGGCCACTTAGAGACCTCTGGGTATGCCATGTATAGAAGCCTATTAGGCCCTGCTATAGTCAGGGTCTAATAAGCTGCCTGTCACAGGCAGGGCCAGGACGGTTGATAGGTGAGGTAGGTGACCGCCTAGGGCTCCACTTTATTCCAGGCAGGAAGGCGGCACAAAGCAGTATGGAGTGAGCTGAATTTTACATTGGGAGGGGAGGGGTGGGGCGCTACATTCCTTATTTGCCTACGGCACCAAAATACCTTGTCCCGGCCTTGGTCACAGGTACAACATATTTTGTAGCAATACAGTAATGTATTGCTATGTATGATATCAGTGATCACATGATCTGTGCAGTTTAGTCCCATAGTGGAACAAAAAGAAAAAATAAAGGTAAAAAAAGTTTGATCATATACTAATACAAAAAACATAAAACCTCTTTATCCCACAATTAAAAATCACTTAGGGGGACATTTCTGAAAACTGTCTTGGTCTAAGATTTTTCTTGTTGCCCATAGAAACCAAAAAGAGTTCCCCTTTCATTTCATATAGAGCTCTGAAAAAATGAAAGGGGAAACTCTGATTGGTTGCTATGGGCAACAAGAAAAATCTTAGACCAAGACAGTTTTCAGACATGTCCCCCTTAATTTTGTAAAAAAAAAAATATATATATACAAATGGTACACATAATGGGCGACATGTATGAACGGGGC
Organism: Phyllomedusa bahiana; assembly: GCA_025379985.1. Taxonomy (NCBI): domain Eukaryota; kingdom Metazoa; phylum Chordata; class Amphibia; order Anura; family Hylidae; genus Phyllomedusa; species Phyllomedusa bahiana. Next base: position 74,117 of record JAODAL010000900.1, read on the forward strand.
TGCACCATTTTTTTGCGTCCTTTCAGCCAAACAAGCTGTCATAGCCCTATTCTTTAGATGTATGAATCATCGTAGGCCAAAACTTGGTGCAATCTGTGCCAGACGCGACACTTTTGAATGCAGCAAAGATGCGGGGGGCGTGTCGTGCCAGATTCATACAATGTGCCAAAATTTGGTGCAAAACTGTCCATACCAAAGTCCATACCAGTTTCAAATTGGCACGGCTGAGACTACTTTTGCCGTGAGACACTTTTATACATGCTGTCAGATCGTACACTATGAGTATTATGCACCAAGATTTGTCAGCCATGGTATGGATTTGTACAACAGTTTCACCCAAACAGAGGCGTAATTTCAAGCTCTTGGGCCCTGGTGCAAAAAATGAAATGGGGCCCCCCAGTTATCATGCGCCATCTGCAATACTGGTATCTTCTTATGTGACAGAAGAGCTTTTGGGCCCCCTCAGGCTGCAGGGCCCGGTAGTGACTGCTACCGCTGCACCCCCTGTAGCTACGCCCCTGCACCCAAATATCTGGAGCATTTTTGGCACATTCAAAAGAGTTGTGTCTGGTGTAGACTCGCCAAGTTTTGGTGTACAACTGTTCATACATCTATAGAACAGGTCTACAACAGATTTTTGGCTCAAAGAACAGCAGAAAAGTGTCGCAGCCCCGTTCATACATATCTCCCTTTGTTTATACCTCCTATTACTTGGCTTACTTGATACAACTAATTACCGCAAAATTTTGGCGCAGATTTATCAATACTGTCTAATTCTTATACAGTGTAAAGTTAGACGACTACACAGTCTTACAATGCGTCACTTTTATCATTGCGTTGAAAACTCTGGTGCAGATTAGAACTGTCTAACGATACATCATTTATAAATTGGCTTATTTTATGCCACTAACTGCGGCAAAATTTTGCCGCATTTTTTCGCGCGCGTCGTTACATGCTAAGCCAAGCTCCTTTCAATGAAGCCCCACCCCTTTTACTAAGGCCATGCCCTTTTGTCAGGCGAGGGGCAGAAGTGTCTAGAAACTGTCTAAAACACATCATAAATGTGGTGTAAAGCAAGTACACAATTATTTTTGGCACAAACTTTGCCAGAATTCTGGCACAACTGCCGTATTAAGTATGTCCAAATGCTACAGGCTATACTCCCCCTGCTTTTTTTTATAAACCACGCCTTTCCTATCAAAGTCATGCCTCTTTTGACCGCCGGGGTGCGGAAGTGTCTAAAATACACCATAAATGTGATGTAAAGGATATACACAGTTTCGGCACGAACTTTGCCAGAATTCTGGTACAACTGCCTTAATAAGTGTGTCCAATTGCCGCATGCTATTATACCCCGCCTTTTCTTTAACCCCTTAAGCCGAACGCCTGAAAAGTAGTTAATGACCAGAACATTTTTTTAGTTTTTTGCCTCCTTGCGTTTCAGCAGTTGTAACTTTTTTATTTTTTCAATGACGCAGTTGTATGAGGCCTTGTTTTATTCAAGACAAGTTGTACTTTATGGGGGAATAGTTTAAGTTCACTTATAAATAATTGCAGAATTTTTAAAAAAAAAATTTAGTTTTTTTACACCATTCACATTTCACACTTAATAACTTGTTGGATTAATTCTACAGGTTATTACGGTCGTGTGGATACCAAATATGTTCAGGTTTTTTTGTGCGTGTAATTTATGTACAATTATTTTTTATTAAATATTTATTTTTATTTTATTATTTATTTTTTTATTCTTTTTTTTTTAAAATTTTTTTTTTTTTTTTTTTTCTTTTTTTTTTTACTCCCATGAAGGGAGAACTGTTTAACATTTTTTTTTCATTTTTTTTTACACTTAGCAATGTATTAGCATTTCATATATGCTAATACATTACTAAGTGTGTCAGTCTGACACAGGCAGTGATTAGGACAGCACACAGTCTGCCCTGATCACTGGCTTGTTACACAGACAGCTCTGGGGCCACGCTAGGTCCCCAGAGCTGACTGTGCAGCCGTTCCCTGAGCTCTGTCGGGTCACCGGGTGGTTCTGATCACCCGACAGAGCAGGGGATCCCTTTGATTGCCCCTGCGGTAACGCGCCGCCGCAATCAAAGGGTTAAAGCATCGGGTTGCGGAGGTTTCCTCCGCTCCCCGGTGCCTGCAGGACATGCTCTGGGATCGGGGCTGTGTAGTACAGCCCCGATCCCAGTGCAATTGCGGCGCCGGGCGGCGCAAACTCCGATGTCTGCAGCAATGTCAAAAGACGTCGCTGTAGACGAACAACCTGTAATGCCCGACGTCAAAAGACGGTGGGCAGTCGTTAAGGAGTTAGGCCACGCCTTTCTTATCGAGGTTATGCCTCTTTGGTCAGGCGAGGTGCAGAAGTGTCTAAAAACTATCTAAAATACACCATAAATGTGATGTAAAGGATGTACACAGTTATTTTTGGCAGGAACTTTGCCAGAATTCTGGCACAACTGCCTTGATAAGTGTGTCCAATTGCCGCATGCTATTATACCCCGCCTTTTCTTTAAGCCACGCTTTTCTTATCCATGTTGTGCCTTTTTGTCGGGAGAGGTGCGTAAGTGTCTAAAAACTATCTAAAATGCACCATAAGTTTGTACGAAATTATTTTCAGCACAAATTGTGGCAGAATTCTGTCTCAACTCCCTTGATAAATAGTGCCCCATCATGTCTAGATCTGGGTGATAAAATATGAATATGAATCTATGTTTCTTACAGAAAAAAGTATGTATGGGTAACAATATGTAAGATAAGCCCTTGCCAGTTGGATTGAGGCAAGTTAGTAATGCAGGGGTAGCAGTCTCTGGCAGGCCCTGCAGCCTATGGGGGCCCAAAAGCCCTAGTGACACCAGCATTGTAAATGGCACACGGTAGCTGGGGGCCCCATTTCAGTTTTTGCACTAAGGCCCAGGAGCTTCACGTTACGCCTCTGAGGCAAGTAAAGGGTCTTCCCCCCTCTCTCTCCACTTATGTTTCTGTTTTTTCGCTGGCGACAATGTGGAGCCAGTATTTCCGTTCATCCCCGAGCAGCTAACAACAACACAAACAGTGGCTGCCCCTCTCTCTCTTCTGTGCTGTGTTTCCCGCAGTGTGTTTGCCGGCCCGGGCTGGGATTTATAGCAAGGAATCCGTTCCTCTCAAGGGCTAATTCATGCCGACCTACAATGCCACTACTGAGGGACAAAACTACAGGTCCAGTGTTCTCTCAGTTGTGTTCTCGCTCAGCCTGGCTTCTAACCTGTGATTTACAGCTCGGCACAATCGCCGCTTCTGCACACTCCATTAAATTCACAACACATACAGTTTTCCCCAATTAATTTTGTCATAAATCAAAACAAAATCTGCTTCTTCCTACTCTTATATTCATCCCCGTCTGATTTGTCTTCATTTTTTTTCCCCTTTTCGTTTGCGCCGACGGAACCCTACGTCGATGATCTTTCCGTTCCGCTGCCCTATACTTTAATATAGCTGGTTGCCTAGTATGCCACACGTTAACCCCTAGAGGACCAAAGGCCTCCGCGGCACAGTAAAGGCCTTAAAGGAGTTACGTAGCAAATTTTCAGCCTCCCCTGCCTTCTGTAGCATCAATGCACAGGCTAATTGCTCTCAATTTACTGCTCATAAACCGGAGACCTACCTCCAGTTTAGCTCTGCTCCTGAGGGACCGGCCTGTAAAACTGGAGGGGAAAAGTGGCAGGCCGGGGCTCACGTCATTAAATAAAATAGAAATAGATATTAAAAAGAGGCATTTGCTCCTTCTCGTGATTAAAAATAATCACATTTAGAGCAGGACCGATAAACCATGGCCCCTGGTAATAATAACGCGCGATTACTTCATTGGAGTAAACCTATTATTAAAAATCGTATAACACCGTGAGATGCAAATGGTTCATTTAAAAGTGAGTTTTCATTTTATTTAAGTCAAGGAGCGGGTTGGGTTTCAGTTTTAATGAACGAAAACACACAGCAGGTTTCAATTGAGAAAAAAAAATAAAATTCTACTGTAAAAGTGAATGGGGCTGAGAAGCAATACCAGACTCAACCTATGGGCAAGAGTGGCGCTGTCAGGCCTGGTTCAGTTTGGAACCTCTGTTGTAACGGTGCATCCAGACTCATTTTTTGATGGATACCAACAGCGCCCAATGGACAACATTAAGGGTATGTTCACATGACGTGAAGATACGCTTTTAGATACATGTTTGGATCCGTCTGTCAGACCCTAAATGGACCCAAACACGTAGCCAACAGTGATTTACACTGCTTTTAATATGAATCACACATCGGCGGTCACACGAGTGTCTCACTGCGTCTTTCAGATCCATTCAAAGAATTGACATTTGGCAATTGTGTGTGCAACGATTACTGGATTTACAAAATGGGCTTAAAAGGGGCTCTGCTCATATAGATAGAGTGTGCTCCCTAGTAAGTACTTCAGTCTAGCACAATCAACATACATACAGTATACATCATGCACACAATACTATCATTCAATAGCCAAAAGAAAACCACTATACAGTGTCCACATAATACTGCCATATAGTCATATAGTTAAGCACACCTTTCACCACAACGCTTTGTAGACTACTCAAATTAGCAGTGGAGGAGAATGTTTCTTCACTTCAGTCTTCAGTTACTTCTGGGGGTCTCGTAAAAACCATAGCCCTGGGGAACTGCCCCGTTTGTTGCCCCCTAAAACTGACCTTGGATACAGTGAAGGAGTATTAAATTTTACGAGAACCATGATAATTGAGCTTCATATATCAGCTCTGTAGGAAGCTGGCCTGCCTAAGCCACACAACGTCCGTCTTATTAACTGATCTTATACATTAGTATAAATTGAGTGTGTTTTTTCTGTCTACACACACACGTATATAAATATATGTACACACATTATACTACTGTACATGCGTGTGTATATATATATAAATAAAACAATAGAAAATATCCGCAGCACAATTTAGGTATGGTTAAAAAAAAAGATAAACATTTATATATACACACGCATGTACATTAGTATAACGTGTGTACATATATTTATATATATGTGTGTGTATATATATATAATATATATATATATATATATATATATATATATATATATATATATATATATATATATATATATATATAAATAAATAATTATGACCAGCAGCTAATAACCTGATTAGTGCTGTGTGCAGCATGGACAGAAACTAGACAGGCTAGGAATGACTCAGTAGGGTGTGTGGGGGTATATTGGGGTACGTTCATAGAATCCATAGAGCCATCACCACGGTGGAGGTGCCCCCATAAATGCTTAATTGGGTTCAAGTTTAGACCGGATTAGTGTTTGGAAGTCTTGTTCATGCCCTTCCAACCAATGTTAGACATTTTTAGTCGTGTGACATGTTGCATTGTCTTGCTGGAAGATCCCATCTGCCCCAGGGAAGACAATCAGCATGTATGGATCTGTGATCTGCAAGGAAGGATTCATACCGAAATTGGTTGATAGAGCCTTCCACATGGATGAGTGACACGAAAACCTTCTCCATAACATAACACTGTCAGCATCAGCTTGTGTTCTTCCAGCAATGGTTGCAGGGTGTTTGTTACATGGCACAACAACGTCTATCCATTCGATGAAGCAGGAAATATGACACAATGAAAACAACCCTACCCCAGTCAGTAGAGGTTCAAACTGAAAATTGAATTCGTTTCTGTTGATGTAAAATCGGTTAGCAGAGGTGCAGTGACATCTGTCTGACCCAGAGCCCAATACGCAGTAGGGTTCACTAAATTGTTGTGTTACACACATCAGGAAGACCTCTAGTTTATTTTGGTGATCACCTTTCACATCAATGACGCGTGGTAATCCACAGTTTCCATGTGGCTTATACGCAGTGGTGACATTTGTCCACTCATGATATACAGTACGTTCACCACAGCAGCAAATGAACATTTCAAAAACTGCACAGTTTCAGAAATACTTCCACCATTGGCCCAAAAGCCAAATAATCATCTCTTGCCCCTGTTACCCATGACAGCAATGAGGGTTGTGTGCAGACAGCCTATCATATACCTTATATAACCAGAAATATATGTGTAATATGTATATGTTATATTACTGATGTTCTTGGTATGAATGTGTCTGTCCCATTGCTAAGAAAAACATATTGAAGTTTAAGGACAATGCTCTGGCTTATAGATTACCAGTAATTGAATCAATCATTGCTATAAATGGTGGTGAAGCAGTTAAATTAAGCAGCCGGACCCCCTCTTTTTATTCCTTGCCAATGCGCAAAACCATGTAGTGACTAATCAGCAACAACTGAGCCGGCTGGTACGTGCCCTGACTCCTGGAGAGTTAACGACAACGATCTCTAATAGTATTGATCAGGAGCTGCTCCTGATTTAATCAGTTGGAGGCCTGTGGGGAACTTTACCATAGGTTGGCTGAAAAAACAGAAGAGCTGTCAATCACGGCGGCATCAGCTGTTCCCATGAGTGTTCAGTCTGCTCGCACTCTCACAGCGCCTGGATGTATCTCCTTATCTTATATCTCTGGACATGTCTTCCAAAAAAAAAAAAATCTGTTTTGGATCTAAATATTATAGTTCTTTGGTATTAGAGAATAAATGGTTGGGTAATCTACATTTTCTGTTAGGTGATGAGAATGTTCATTGTTAGCCATGAACAGGTATATTTATCTAAAAGAAGACTGCCACGTCTACCTTACTAAGGCTGCTTTCACACCGTGCGTTTTTTTTATGCGTTTTTTTTAATGCATTAATTGCTGTGCCTTCCTGCACAAAAAACACATTAAAAAACGCATCAAAAACGCACATTGTGAAAGCCCCCTAAGGTCAATAGGAAAGGATGTCTATAAGGGTATGTTCACACAGCTTAATTGTGGGGTGTACAGTACGCCCCACAATTACGCCGGGTCTTCGGGAGTCGCGCTGATTGGCACGTACTCCCGCACTAGCGGGGGGGGGGGCAGCCTGCTGGCCCCATAGACAAGCATTACTCACGACACAAAAGCGAACTAAATGACATGTCACTTATCTCCCCGCGCGTACAATGCGATTGTATTGTACGCCCGGGGAGAGGAGGCGTAATCCATAGTTCTCCATGAGAACTGTAGATTACCGTAATGATTGAGGAGCATTTTGCTCGTATTAGAGCGCAGTACGCTCGCAATACGTGGCGAAATGCGCCCCAAAATAAGCCGTGTGAACTTACCCTAAAGGTATCCTAGGTATGGAATTATATAATGCTCACTGTCATTGAAAATTGTATATGCTGTTTACACAAAATTATATGACCTACACAAAGTATGAGGAGAAGAAAAGAGGAAGGGAGATGAAGCTGCAGATTCTTCCTGTGTGAGAGGTGCATGCTGTGAGAGGGGAGAGGGAGCAGCCGGGGATATAATCGAGTGCACAATGCACAAAACTCCATACTACAACTCCATACCAGAAAGAGTTGGCCCACTAGGCACGGGTATAAAGTAAAATTTAAAGGGGTTCTCCAGTTTATTTTTTTTATTATAACCTGCTAGTGCCTATCTAAAATAAAATAAAAAACTTATACTCACTTCTCTCTTTACCTCTGTTCCAGCGTTTCGCCGCCCTCTCCGCCAGTTTTCTGTTTTCTTCTTGCTTTGTCTCAACAGGGACATCAAAGCTGTAGCCAATCACATCCCACTGCCTGATTTCATTATTAACACAACTCAGCTCTGGATGGTGTGTGACATCAGTGACGTCCCTGTTAGGGTGCATTCCCAACGGCAAAGACAAAATACCGGTCGGATTTTCCGACCGGTATTTGGTCTTTTTTTGTCATGTAGGGGGACGGCTTTTGTCTGCAGTTTGTGGATTCAAGCCGTCCCCCTTCACACCCACATGTTCATGTTTTGCCTGAAAACCGGACGGAAGAATGAACATGCTCTAAGTTTTTAGGAACGCCGGCGGTGTCAAAAACTGTCCGCCGGAAAATCCGTGCACTGAAAAACCTGAAAAACCCTTGCCATGGGGACAAGCCCTTCGGAAAATGAAAGAAGTAATCAGAAGAGTGGGGAGAGTGAGGATGGTTAAGGAAGCCGTTAATAGGAGAGCACTTAGAGTATGTTGATAGTGACTGAGCATGTGTGTCCACCAGCACTCAGCTCATTAGGTGGACGTGCTTATTGCTATACACTTTCAGCACCAGGCGATGCCATATTATATCATTGAATGTTCTAAATCTTCACTCGATTTCATTTAAACAGCAAGTAAATGTCAAACCCTGTTCATGTCTTCCGAGCTACACAACGGATATAATGTATAATGGTTGTACAACACATTTCAGAGAAATTATACATACATATGCTTAATAAGTTTGCTTAAATAAAAGATACAAATCAGCTTGTATAGAAGAGTAACAAGAGATTTCATGAGCTTTACAATGCGTAGAACACAATGTAATCTATGTTAGAAATTAAGGCTACTCTAGCGACATCGATTCATTATTGTTCTGTCCCACAATAGATAACTTATGCGCTTTTCTATTTCTCTTTAGATAATTCCATATTTTATGTCCTGTACCTAAAATGATCTTAATTCCAGGTCTGTATTCTGCGGCTTGGCATATTAGCAATGTTAAATGGCATAACTATATCTAAAACCAGGATCTGAGTAGCACCGTTTTAACGAGTGATAGATTTGTGTTTCTAAGCGAACGGTACAGATTGGTTGTTGAAGGAATGTGTTTAACGGCCAACGTGAAGCGCTATATACATACTTCTCCTGTATAACTTATTTTTAAGAGCGTTGCCAAACCTCAGGGTACATTAACATGGTTAGCGGCTGCCTCCTCTCCACACATGAGTTTTGTCTTCTATGGACTCTCTGTGGTTAGGACAGCTTTCGAGCGTTTTCTTAGGACTGAAAACAGGGATGTCCAGAAAAGGACTGTCCTGCAGGCAGGCCAATGGGAGGTTAAATTAGACCTGGTTTCATGCTCTAAATTTAAGGTCCACCTTGTTTGGCGGCACAGAGATCCAGTGTTGCATTATAGTGCCTATGGACTCAGTATGTTACAACTTATTTATTTTCCCTTAGAAACAGACATGTCCGAACAGGACTGGGACAAGTTATTCTGTGCCCTAGGCAAATAAGGCATATAGCGCCTCCCCTATGGAAGATTCATCCCACTCCATACCTCCTTGCGTCCCCTTTTCTGTCCGGGATGAAGTGTTGCCTTAGACAGTCGCCTATTTTTGCCTATCTGTCATCCCGGACCTGAGTCCAAATCATGATCTGAGAAGTTATTTCTAGTACTGGGTGCATGCAATTGGCAGCAAAGTTTAGAGCAGTGGTGGGTAAATTGCTTAAAGGGGTTGTCTCACTACAAGGATTGCTTTCTATGTTAAAGGTCTTGCAAAAACAAGTCACTTTGCAGTATGTGTCCATTAACAGTGTCCTACCTATTCCTAGATATCCCCTCTTGTATGGGCTGCATCAGCTCCTCAGGTCGCTATAGCTACAGACCTGTTTGATCTCTCCTGATAGGCTGCCAGCACTGGTTGCTATAGCTACAGACCTGGCTTCGACTGCAGCCTAGTAGAAGCCAGTAAACACCCCCCTGAATTCAAAGTGAAGCCAAGAAATCAGGACTGAGATAAGATGAATCAATGTAGTGAGACAACCCCTTTAAATTTTCCATCTGAGTAAAAACTTTTTTTTTGATAGTAGAATAACAATAATAATAGAATAGTGTGGCTCCACTCTGTCGCACTTTAAGAAGAAACTTGTTCTGCTTCCTCAGGTTATAACAGGAGAACTCACAATTCTTATATAAAATGGAAATTTATTGAACTTTTCGTAAAAGTTGTAAAATGACAGGAAAACGTAGAAATTGTAGTTTACATTGGTTAGCATTTATGTTTCATGTATTGGCCTGTTTGTATGTATGTAGGTTTCTTGTCCTCACCTAACTCATTCTGTCCACCATTCTGTTTCATATGTCATAGTACTGTATACCCAAGGTACTTATCCTCTGCTTTTCTGTGTAAAGTTTGTGAAAATAAGTGGCCCGCTACTTATTTCTGTGGCAGTGGAAAAGATCCATGCTATAACAGAGATACTGGTCCTGCAGCAATGGTGAGCCCTTAGCACATTAAACCCCTCAATTGTGCGCGTGAGGGATGGGGGGAAAAAACATCACAAAAGCAACTTTAAAATGTCATTGACATAGAGCTTAGGTGTCAAGTTTGGACGTCAATCCCAATTCCAGGACCCGATTCCAACCCATATTGTCGCCCATTTTGTTTTTTTTTTCACATAGCTGTAACTTCAGTGCCACTTGGAAAATAAAACCCCTTCTCGTATCATTAGGGCCCCCACCAGAACGTAAGGGGAATCCAAAGGGGGCCCCATCTCTAAAAAAGGATAGACTGCCACCACCTAAAACAGAAATGAGGCTACTATAGGGGGTGTGAAATAGCTCGCTACGGGGGCCCCTGAAAGCGAGGGGGCCCCAAAACCCCCTTTGGCCCAAAAGAGATCCCCATATTGTAAGCGGCACACGTTACTGCGGGGCTCATTTCACTTTTTGCACTAGAGCCCAGGGGCTTTAAGTTACGCCTCTGACAGCAATTCTAATTACCAGAAAAAAGGCGGGTTTGAAAAATTGAGCCTAATCATGCCCCACTGTTTTTTAGATAGCAAAACCTTTATAGAAGGTAATTGGGACCCCCCAACCAGGTCCCCATTGCATTCTATGCCTATATTACCCCATAAACAAAAGACGGGAAAATTTTAAATTTAAATGTTGGTCTTTGGTTGGAGCCTGACTGCTTTGAGCCCCATGTAAAATTTGGGTTTTAAGACAGGGGCTAGATAGGGGGTAGAGGTAGCATGACCCGGGAAAACACTAGGGTTTGCTTGCCCCACAACCACCCCCTCCACCCCCAAATCCCCCCACACCCTCCCCCCCTTCTGCCCCTAAATCCCAAAACCCCGACTGGAATAAAGGGCCACGCACCCGTTTATTAAAAAAATAAAGATAAACTTATTTGCTTAAAAATTTTTTTAAAAATACCCATCCAAAAATACTACACATACTTAAATATAAAATAAAATTTTTATAATTTATATCCAATTTTCATACCCGTAAACCATTATCTGTAAACCAAATAACTCCCCCCCAACTTTTTTTTCCAAAAAAAACCATATAACCCCACAAAGTGCCTCTCCCATGGGGCAGGGGTCCCTTGGAGCTAAAAAAACGACCCGGCGACCAAATCCCAAAAGAAAAAAAATCCCCCCCCAGCCGCATTCCACGGCTTGGAGGTCCAAAAAGCCAAAATATTGGGCCCCCCAATTGCTCTCCAGGGGTCCACCTGAAAAGCCCCACCTTTGCCAGGCCGGGTCAACGTTCACCCAAAAAAGAGGAAATCATACCCCAATGACTCCCTCACCCAAAAATCCCCTCCAAGAACCCCTGCCGCCCCCACGGCATGCCAGAAACCCATGCATGCGGGCCCCCACCAAGCCCAAATGCCCTTCAATACCTTCGTATCCCCCCAAAGCCCACAAAACAGCCCTACCGCCGTTCCAAGGAACCCGTGGACCTCCAAAAATTCCTTTTTCCCCACCCAATTCCAAATGCCTACGAACACTCCCCCACCGGCCAAAAACCCTGCCACGACCGGTTCACCTTCACGCGCGCCCCCATTTAACTATCCACGAGCGAGCACCCCTCCAATGATGCCCGGAGCACAAAAATCCGACAAACAATGCCATATCAGGAAATCCAACCACAACCCAAAAGGCAAACTTTAAAACTCCGCGTTAGCTCCTGGAGGCCCAAACCTAAATCATCCCCCCCACTGCATATCAGGTGTCCCGGGTGTTATCCAAACCCTGAAACCATGACTTCGGGCACTACTCCCCTCCCCCCGCAAACCTCGCCTCCCAAACATCGAAATAGGGCCCACTTAGGTATCCCCAATGCGCCCATTTGGCGAATTTCGCTCGTCGGCTCCCCCCAAAAGACGTAAAATGCCCTAAAACCAGACGAGGAGAGGGGCCGCTCAGAATGACAAAAAAAGAAACAACGAAACATAAAAAACGCGACCCAAAACCCCCCTGCCGTCCCCCCCCCACTGCTGAGATTAAGGTGGGCGCACGTAAGCCCGTAGCTTCGATTCCCATCGCCCAAACCTGCGCACCCCCGTCCGGGCCCTAAAACCCCCAATCCCCCGCATCCTGGCTGCCCCGATCCGAAAAGAGTGGGGGGCAAAAATCCTTGGGAAATTAAAAACCCAATTGTTTTCAACACACCCCCCTTAAAAACTGCGTTAAAAACGAAATCGAAAACAAAAGCCCCAAACCCCCATAAAACCAAAGGAGCGGCCCACCTGGGACCCCTCCGCAAAGGCCCCAAAAAGCCCTTCCCGTTCCCCCCGGGCACATTAGGGCCCCCGGAAACCCCCGGCGAAAAAATTACCCTTTTTGCCCCTGCCCGACTGGCCTTTTTTTTTGATCGCCGAATCAGAAAACGGGACCACGTCCCCACTGATTTCCCCCTTTTCCCGCCTTGCACCCCCCCCCTCTGGACCGACGGGGACACCATTCCCCTATCCTTAAAGCCCTAAAAAACCCCAACCCAAAAAGTGGGGCGAAAAAGGTCAATTCAAAACCGGGCCAGCAAGAAACCCCCCAACTAAAAAAGCCGCACCTAGCCGCTAAAGGGAAAGTGCAAAGACCCCCGGGTTCTCCGGCGTCCCACCCGGTCCCCCCCCCCTGGTACCCCCCGCAAAGCCCTTGCTAATCCCCAAGCAAGGGGTCCCTCCCCACCCCGCATAAAAACCAAACAAAAAACCAAAGGGCCAAATTTCCACCACGAATCTAACACTAACCCCCTTGACCACCCCTCCCTCGACAATTGCCAAAAAACCAACAAGGGCCCCGATCCGACCCATAAACTGATGTCACATTCCCCAAAACACTGCCCCATCCGCCCACCAACCCCGGCCCCCTCAAAGCGGCCCGGTCCCCCCTTTAAAACGAAGCCCCGAAACAATGATGGGCCCGTCTCGAAGGCCACCCCCCAAAGAGACTGTGGCCCTTTCCTCCCCGTTTGCGACCCACGAAGCCAAGTTCCCGGAATCGATCCTACGGGCAAACGAAGAAGAATCAGCCACCAAATTTTTGGAAACCCCAGGAAAGGGTGAAACCCGGCCGTACCCAAAAATTTCCCAAATTCCAGGCACGAAACCCCCAAACAATCGCAACAGGCAAACCCAAACTGGAGGCGACGACGCGGTCAAGCTTTTTGATGGCCTGAACAAACACCGAGTTTTTGTCACAAAAAAAAAACAAACTTTTGCGGCCCCGGGGAAACTGCTCACCCCAAGCTCCATTTGCCCCCACTTGGGAAACCCTTCCAAAAAAGGGCCAAGTTCCGCCCCCACCACGCCCACCCAATCCCCGGGCCATGGAGCCGCACACCACCTTTTAGCCAAAAAATTGCTCCCGAACCCTGTGTTTGCCCGCCGCATCTGTAAAAATCCAACCCCCTCTTTTTCGACAGCTCCTCCCCTTAATCAAGGAACGACCATTGAAACCAAACCCAAAAAATTAAACCCCAAAACTTCCCAAACCCCTCCCCGGTGCTCCCGGGCAACCACAAAAAATTTGATGGGGCTTCTCAAACCCCGCCGTAGCAGCCGAAAAAACCTGACAAAAACCCCCCATGGGGCATGACCGCATGAAAAAATTCATTTCCCCCCCAGCAAAGATCCCAAACCCCGGGCATTGAATCTCGGCAACCTCCCTTTCCACCCTTAACAGATTCGATGTTAATCCCCAAAGAATTTCATAATAATTTTGGACCTTCATTCTTTTCAGCCGCAAACGGGAACCCCGAAATGATCCCCACCCATCCCCTCGCTTGAAAGCAGAGGCCACAAATGGGGGGAACCCCCCGGGCCCCTTACGCAAAGAAAATCATCCAAAAAATTTAAATAGGGAACCCGGGCCGGAGACATCACCCACCACCCATTCTAGAAAGGGACTAAATGCCTAAAAAACCCAAAACCGATGGGGAAAGCACCCCAGGGGGCAACAACGTTCAAACAAAAAATTTGACCCCCCCAAAAAAAACACCCCAAACACCCAAAAAAAAAATTTTTCCTCGTGAACTGGCAAAAACAAAAAAGCAGACTCTATGTCGGGCTTCCCCAAAAAAACGAGCATCCCCCAAAAGCCGGAAAAGGGGAAACTGCTTCGTCAAACGAAGTATAAAAAACCCACCGAAAAACAACTCTTGCGAAACCCCCCCCTTCACCAATTGCTCCTTTTCCCAACGACAAATGATGGGGTGGGGCCGAAACTTTTTTAAACCCTTCTTTTGGGACCTCCAAGAGGAGACACCCCTAGGGCGGGGAAAGGGGGGACCCCCCCAAAAAGGGCCCCCATCCTCCCCCAAAAACACCCCTTTGCGAGCTTCCCGCCACTACTTTTCAGGAACTCCCTACTGACCTCACATTTTCCCCAAGAAAAGGGACGACAAACGCCGGGGGGGAATCCAAAAAAACCCCCTCTCAAAACCCCTTCCCCCCAAAAAACGCGCTCCCTTTCCCCATCCGGTACCCGTTCCCAAAACGGCGCCAAACCCCCGCGGAAGCTTTTACCAGAAATCCCCCCTTTTGGGCCCCCTGAACCCCCCTCCCTTTTTTCCTTCCTTTCTTTAAACATCTGGAAAACCATGGAAGGAGCCCCCCACAAAAAACAGACGTGTTTTGAAACGGCACCGGACCCAATTTACCCCTGGGGCCCCTGTTGAACTTCCACACGCCCGCCCTTTTGGGGCCCCCCCCTGAACCCCTTTGCAAAAATTTTCCGGTTTTTCCCCCCCCGCCCCCTTTGGCCGGAAGACCCATCCCCCCCTGAAAAGGGCGCCCGAACCCAGGCGGGGCCCTCACCCCCACCAAAAGGCCCATGTCTTTATGGTCCCAACCCTTTTAGAAGGGCGGGACCGCCTTCCTCTGTCGGAATTGCTCGTCGTAAAAAGGAGCCAAGCCATTCCCCCCAAAATGCCCAAAAATTTCCTCACCTATCGAATCCATATAATGAAAAAAAGCCGAACCCAAATTTTCCGGGGTTTTTTTGCCCTTTGCCGCTTGCCAAAAAGGGAAAAGCCTCAACTAATTTTGTAAACTTTTGCGGTATCAACCCCCCCCCCCCCCCCCCCCAACGTTTCTTTTCCCTTTCCCCCTTCTTTTCCCTTTTGTCCCTTTTTAAAACCCCTTTTTCCAGATTAAACTTCTCAAGGGGGAAAAGGGGGAAAAAATCTCCACGTATTCGCCCTTTTGCAAATTTGTCCCCCAAACCCCCTTCTTCAAAAAAAACCCCCAGGGGCCCCTTTGGGCCCCAAAACAAAATAACCCCCCCTTTCACAAAATCAAAAAAACCCAACCGCAAACGGGTTTTTCCCGTGGTTCCTTTTTTCCTCGGGAAGAAAACCCTGACACTCGCTCCGGACGCTCTGGCCGTGGCACCCGCCCCCGGCCCCTTTTACGAACAGTGGGCCCAACCCCCCCCGAAAACGAAAAACCCCGGCATTTCCCCCGCAAAAACCGCTTTCCCCGATCCTCAAAACGTCCCAACAATTCACGCAAAAACCGCCGCCAAACCCCCCCCCGCTTCCCCCCTACAACCCCCAGGCCACCCTGCTGAAACCCCACGGGGGCTCGAAAAATTTTTACAAACCCCGGGGGTCCCCGTTTTGCTAAACCCCGCAATAAAGGAGGAAAAGAACTACAAGGACAAACACAGCCCTCAACCTGGAATCTTTCTCGTCGGGGCCCCCGAAGCCTCGGGTCCTTTGCTGCTCCCCCCGGCCCGGGGGGCCAAGCCATCTAACCCCAAAAAGGGGGGGCCGAAGGGGCAGACCTTTTTAGAAAGGGCCGGTGACTTCCAACCCGGGCAGTGATGGGTGCATTTCCCCAAAGTCGGAAACCCCCAGGGCCAGCCCTTCCCCTGCCCGTTCCCCCACGCCGTAAGCCGGGGACCTCTGAGATGACGCTGCCCCGCCTGGGTGGCCCCCCGGGCCCCACAAAATCACCAAAGGGGGGGGCAAAACCCCAAACCCCGATCTCACTCACCGACTAGGGGTAGCAGCAGGACTGGAGCCAAGCTGGACCACCGGCCCGCTGCCCCCTGCAGGGCTCGCCGGCCTATCTGGATTCCTCCCGGGCCGGGGGGCACGACCACCCACCTGTCGCGCTCCCGCCCGGCCCGGAGGGTCCCGAGAGGGGCTCCGCTGGCGACGGCGAGTCCTCGGGGTGCTTTCGGGGCTCAACCGCTGCGTTGGTCGAGCCCTCCTGCTCCTTCTCCCCCCGCTGCAGCCATCGCTTTCAGGTGCCTGTGCCGTGACCCCACCGGCCTCCTGGGCCGCAGCACGCAGCCAGTCTGCGCCTCTTGGTGCAATGAGCTGCTGCAGCAGCTCCACGTGTTCGTCCGCCATTTTGTGGACGAGCGCAGGTCACGGGCTTCCTCACTGCTTGCCTCGCGCCGCGCAACTGAATCACTGGGCCGAAGGGGAGGTCTCCCGGACCTCGCCACTTCCGCCCCGCCCACGCCACACCTCTGCAACCGGCCAGCGCATTAGTATGCGCCCAGCGTGCCGGGTCATGCCGCACCTCCCCTAGGGGCCAGGGGGGCGGTGGTCCGGCGCTTTCCTGTCTTAGGGGCCCAAAAGTTCTCCTGCCACATAGGAAGAAACCAGTATTATAATTAACACATAATAGTTAGGGAGCCTTATTTAACTTTTTGCATCGGGGCCCAAGAGCTTCAAGTTACGGCTCTGGTTGACCAGTACTGCTCAGGGCTGCCATTACTAATTTCAGGCCTCCATATAGCTGAAGTATTTGGATCCCTCTGCCCATCACAAGTTGCTGTCTTGCGGACCCTTTTTAGAAAAATATTTGGTCAGGGCCCCTGACAGGAGTACTGTCCTGGATGCACTACTACTTTAGAGGGTACCAAAGAACTATGGTGGACATGTATGAAGATCGGCGCGTCGAAGCTCCTGTTTTCACGAAAACTGCGCCTGATGTATGTCGGTGTCAAAGTGCGCTCATAAATGCGGGGCAAACTTCGACGCCTCCGGCAGACAGACCACATTGAAATAGGTCTGCCTGTCGGGGCTGTAATGCGCGTTACTTTGCCGATCTGCATTCATACATGCGGCGCAGTTTTCGAATGTGGTGCGTTCCGCCCCAGAACGCCCCTTCATGTTAGGCACATTAGAAAGTGGCGAACCTTGCGCCTAACAGTGCATTAGGTGCGTCCAACAGCGGAGCCGGCACAGTGAGGCGCATTATACGCCTGAAAATGTATGATAGCTCCGATCATACTTGTCCCCCTAAGAGTATATTCTTCACTTGTCATCAGTAATTTTTGTATAATTTCAGACCATCGCTCCATAACATTTTAGCAGGTGCCTGAATAAACACCACAACAATGCACCCTGTAAGACGTCTCCGCTATAATGCGATACATAAATGATAGACCACAGCAAGTTCAGAATGAGCACAACAGCTGAACCTGCCAGAATCCCAGCGAACGTTTAATTAAAAAGATTCTGAGCCACTGATGAGCGGGGGCCGTGTTGGGGAGAGGAGATTGGATGATTTGGCTGGGTTCATTAAAAAAGCCAGAGAGTATAACCCTTAGTGGCGTCTGCTATAAAGAGATGGGCCATTGATTTGGTGCACATATCAGCAGATAAAGAGGTCTCATCGCTCCTTGTCACTATGGAGACACGAATGGAGATACCGGTCCTGCAGCAAGGGTGAGCCCGTAGCACATTAACCCCTTCAATCCTGCAGGAGTAGATAGACAAGGGGCAAAAACGTCATAAACGGCAAGAGCTTTACAATGTCTATAGTATTACGATGATGGAGCTCTTGCCAGTATCCTAGTCCATCTACTAATGACTCATAAACATATCCTATTCTGTAGAACCAGGGCATAGCTAAAATTCATTGGGTCCCAGACCAGAATGAGATGACAGGAAACTGAAACCTCAGTACAAGTAGAATTTATTAATGGTATAAATAATACCGTCATATATTACAGCTAGTTAGTAGAAAGCTGCCAGCAAGTTATTCCCTGTAGAAAAGTACAATGTTCTTGCACCTGAGAGGGCCCTCTAAACCTCTGGGCCCCATAGCAGCTACTATGAATATAGATATGCCCATGTCAGCAGGGCTGCCATCAGTCATCTATTAACCATTTAAGGGCCCCATATAGCCAAATCAATGGGGCCCCCACCCATTACTGGTTCCTATTTGTAAACATATCAGTGGGCCCCTTTTTGATTAGGGCCCCTGACAGGAGTACAGCCTGTACTGCCCTATTGGCACCCCTGCATGTCAGTAAAAAAATAAATGATTGTATAGTATAAGTGGTCGACACCTTGCCCCTATCATTTCTGAAATTTAGTGACTTCCTATAAGATAGTGATTGTTAGATCCCTACTGGTTTCTTTTAAATATTACTCAAAATAGAACTTCCAAAAGCATTGAATAAAAGTCAATTTACCATTTATCAAATAGGATACAAATTCTGTGCCATACTGTCCCTATGATAATACTTCCTGTGCTGATTTCTGGTACTACAGCAATATACTGTAACTGGTTTGGAATTTAGATCCACAAGATATCTTTGAATGGACTGTCCGGTTCCTAAAAAAACTAGTAGGCAACTTCTGGGACCCTGTTGAAAAAAAAGCCTATGCGCCTTCCTCCGGTCCCTGGTGGTTCCATCACCGCTGCAGCTGCTGATTGGCTGTAATGGTCATGTGCCTCTGCTTCCATCACTGTTCGAAGCTGTTCACTTCTGGACAATGATGTAAATCAGAACCACGTGACTCTTGCAGCCAATCCACGGCTGCAACACTCATTACCCTCTTTGGAAGTAGAAGAAGGAAAACAGACTACACAGTGCTGGAACCAGGGACCGAAGAAGGTGCGTATATGTTTATAGTCCGAAAAATACAGTAATTGAAACCTCTCAAGAAGGTCTACGTACAACAGACTTTTTTCTGCGCCTAAGTTGAATATTTTCTGATCGCTGTACTGTGAAATATATGGATATATAAAGGAATTTGGTTACGCAGTACTGCACATTATTAGTCTATGTTTGAATAGGCCCTTAGCTACCATGAAATAACTTTTCACAATCCTTTGTATGTAGCGCGTCCCTGACTTACACCGTCCCGACTCACATCTGTCCCCTAGTTACAAACTGAGAATTATGGGGCATGCTGGCTCTTGTAGTTCCATGTTCTACAGCAGATAGGAGCTTTGGAATGACAAGTGCCAGCATGCCACAGCAGCACATGAGGTGAAAATGAGGTGAAATCTTCCTAACAGGGACACAGACAGCAAAACAAATGTAAAAACCCTTCTCTGCACTGTCCAAAACTAACAAAAAACCCTTTTGTGCTGAAGTTCCATTTAATACATACAACTGTTCCAACTTACTTCAAATTCAACTTAAGAACAAACCTACAGTCCCTATCCGTTGTAACCCAGGGTACTGCCTGTACAACATAACACACGCGCTTTTATATTAAATTATATTATATATATTATATATATTATATATATATCACATATTTTCTGTAGATTTGTTTGGGTGACTTGTATGAGAAACTTTGGGAGGATAGCCCTTGCTGGTATACTAGTATATATTAGAATGTCTTGGTGCTGCAGTAGAAAATTCTAAAAATGTAACACATTTTTTCAGATTTTATTGAAATACTTGGAAAAATTATTGGAAATATCAGTCTTTCAGATGTCGGTGAATTATTTTATTTTTGTCTTCTATATAAAATGCACATGCCACTACAGTGCCCACAAAAGTTGTCCCCAGCTTTCCACTTTCCGCTGAAGACCATCATAACCTGTATTGTTCTATAGAGTTCGATCTCACCCCACTCCATCCATGCTGCTCTGTTTCTGTGTCAGTCTTTACTGTTTTGAAATTCCATTCATAAACCAGAACTATCTAGATAAACAGTGCGGTGGATTCCGTACTTTGCAAGTGTGCTACAGGGCACGGAATGGCCAGGCTCAGAAACTTACAGAAAAATATTATAAGTGACTAAATCCCCCCCTCCCTTGCCCATAGGCAAGATAATTTGTCCAGTTCTCCCTTTTGCTCTTGATCAGGCCTGGTATTCCAAATTACAAGGGGAGGAGGTTAGTGGGGGAATGAAATATGAGAAACCCAAAAATTACACAGGCATATTATTTCACTGTGACCCAAGGCGCAGGTCAGGCCTGCACTGACTCTTTGGTTGATGCTGGGGAAAGCTGTAAATGTTATTTAAAGCACAAAGGCCATCCCGGCATGATTAGAGCTAACAAATATATTTAGAAATGTAAACTTTAACCCTGTTTGTGCCAAAGGGGACTGCAGAGCGTTCAACGAGCGCTCGAGAACGGCCAGGACGCCACTTTTATGTACTTCCATTGCAGTGTGTGTTCTTGTTTTTACTGTTAGCATTCTGGTAAAACACATTAATAGGAATATCGGACACTGTCTGATTCCACCGCAACTTTATGACTTCTAAGAAATACCAACATACAGATGGGAATGTTAATTGATTCTGAGCCCGTGTAATCAGTGATTACCAAACAAGAAAATATAGGGAAATTTAATGTGATTGCAGAAACAGATCACTAACAGATATCTAACAAACACCGTGTGCCGGCCATAGACGTACAGAGGTGCCGGAGCCAATGTCAGGATGATTTATACTACACCATAATGGATCAACCGGGATGATGGGGTGACATTAGCCGGATAATGCTTACTTTATACTGTCACCTATGACTGATATTAATAAGCATTGCGGTGGAGTCCAATATTAGATAGATTAATATAAAATAGATAGATAGATAGATAGATAATACATTAGTGGCTATAATATATACTTAGATTAAAGATAGATTCATAGATAAATAAATGTATGGATAGATAGATAGATAGATAGATAGATAGATAGAAAGAAAGAAAAATAGGTAGACAGATAGATATGAGATAAATTATACAATAGTGCATATAATATATGTTTAGATTAAAGATAGATATTTAAACTAATAGATGGATGATAGAAATAAAGAAGAAAAATAGATAGATAGATCTACATAGATATAAAAATAAAAGACAGAAAGGCTTTGATAGAGATAGACAGATATATATTAGAAAGGTAAATAGAAAGATAGATGAAAGATATTTAGACTTATAAAGAATATATAATAAATAGCGATATTTACATAGATACATAGACATGAAAACAATTAGAGACAGATGATGAATAAATATTTAGACAGATAGATATTAGATAGGTAGATATAACAATAGATATTTATAGAAAATAGATATTTCAACAGATGGCAAATAGTCAGCTAGATAGATAGACATCTGGTACATCGATAGATAGATAGATAGATAGATAGATAGATATTTACTTAGATACATAGAAATGAAAGGCATTTAGATAGAGATAGACAGATAATAAATACTTAGACGGATATATATATATACTGTAGGTAGGTAGATAGACACATAGAAAGATAGGCATGAGATAGTTACATAGATACATATACAAGAGAGATAGATATAAAAGATACTGAGGCAGATAATAGATAAGTAGACAAATATTAATACTGATAGATGTGAGATATTTCAAGAGATAGATAGATAGATGGCTGAATAGATAGATAAATATATAGATAGATAGATAGATGGCTGAATAGATAGATAGATAGATAGATAGATAGATAGCTAGATAGATACCAGACGGTAGTTGCATAGATACATAGACAAGAGATATATAAACAGATACTTGATCCATAAACAGATAGATCCAGTGATGACATGGAAATGAAATGAATATGTTATATCTCAGTGAATCCAGTATTGTTAATATATAAAACCGGCTTCAAAATATTTGATCAAACTGCACGTGCATAAAAACAATGTTGATTAATATAACATCCATTCATACACACACAGCAGAAGCTGGAGAATCCTGGCTGCACTGATGAAACTGATTCTCTTTATTTTACTTTAACCCTTTGAAGCATTAATCAAAACCTTTACTAATTACATGAATTAAGAAACTAAACAGTGGAATCTTCTAAAAGACTATGCAAAAAAGGCAGTTTATACAATTACTTTGTGTAGATGTGAGCTCTAAAGAGCAAAAACATTTCTGGAGTAATGAAAAGGGTCTCGGAAAATTAAATTAACAAGGGGGAGCAGACTGATATGAAACTAAATTAGCATCAAATGCAAATTACAGGGTACTTAATGGTAGAACAGGTGCAGAGAAGGACCCTAAATGAGAATGAATAAAAAAAACCCCTTTTCCCCAAATGGGAACTGACACAAAGTCAATGATTTAATGCGCGCTTCCCCCGCTGCTGCCGGGGTCAGCTTTCCTTGACCTTTGAAACAGGAAGTAAAATTTGGTCCAAATTTCAACGAGTGGCAACATGATTGTCATTTGCTGGAAAACTTGCAAATAAAGAATAAAAATGGAAGTGTTTTATTCTTAGGACATAACTTCCTATACTTACAGACATGTTATATGTTCATATATTTACAGACAAATGATTATTTCCAAATACCATTAACAGGAAGAAACAATAGAAATCATATAGAATTAAAACAAAGGCCCCAAATGCTGTATGTGTTATGTAAGTGAAATAATCAACATGTATGATTTTGTTTTATATTATAGTTAATGTTTATGTTGGTTTTTTAATTTTTTTCATTTCCCCAAATTTTGTATCCTATAGGTGTCACTGTTTCAAAATCAAGAGAAGCAATAAACCATATTTGGAAAGCTTCCAGAATAAAAAAGTATGAAAGCTTTTAAAATAAAAAAAAAAAAAATAATATTTATATTATAATATTTTTTTTTTTTTTTTTTTTCAATAAAAAAAGTTTTAAAATTAAACTAAAAAAATTAGAAATTTTGTTTGTCTGAAATTGTCATGGTGAATTCACTAACAAAAGTTTTAAAAAGGGGCCTCCAAAACATTTTCTAAAAGGGGTAAAAAATATAACAAGTTATAGTGGCCCCGGGTTCTGGGGGAAGGGGTTCCCCTTTACCTGGGGATTTATTCCCGAAATTTCCAAATTGGAGTTTGGGGAAAGGGAAATTTTTTTCCCCAAAGAGGGCAATGGTTGGGGGTTCTTCCCCCCCTAGGGTTTTTTCCTTCCCCCCGGTTTAAAAAATTAGCAAAAAAACCTACCTGGATGGAAAGTCTGTTTTTTTTTCAGGGGGCCCCCCAAACCCATGTAACCCCTGTGTGGGGGTTAATAAATAATTTTTTAAAGAAACTTTTGTATATATTATATATATATATATATATAAATTTATAAAAAAATAATATATATAATATATATAATATTCTTTAGACAAAGGTTTTCTTTAATAAAGTTTAAAATATTTAAGACAGCTGTTTTTTAAAACCGGTAACGGGGTTGATTAGGAGCATCTGATGGTCTGTAGGGGCCCCGAAAATCTTTATGGTTGGTAGGGAACAAAAAAACCCCTTTTTTCTCTCTCAAAAAAGAAAATAAAAATTTTTAAAATTTTTACAATGTGAAAATTTTCCCCGGGGTTTTTATTTTTTTTATAAATTTTAATCAATGTTAAAATTAACCTAGCCTTAAAATTACAGACTGTTCATGACTTCGTAAGTGGGCAAACTTACACAATCAGCAAGGGATCAAATAATTATTTCCTTCACTGTATGTATACATATATATAGATATATATATATACATACATAGATATATATAGATACATATAGATCAGAAAAGGCAATGTTACTAAACAACATAGCAACTCTTCCCTCGTGTGTGTGTGTATATATATATATATATATATATATATATACTTTATTATATATTAATATGTGATATATATAGAAACACGGGGACATGTATGAAAACTGTCTTGGTCTAAGACTTTCCTTGTTGCCCATAGCAACCAATCAGAACTCATAGCAACTAATCAGTGCGCCTGTTTCATTTTTTCAGAGCACTAGATGAAATTAAACGGGCTCTCTGATTGGTTGCTATGGGCAACAAGGAAAGTCTTAGACCAAGACAGTTTTCATACATGTGGCCCATAGGACCACATGTATGAAAACTGTCTAAGTCTAAAATTCACTTTGTTGCCCATAGCAACCAATCAGAGCACCCCTTTCATTTCATATAGTGCTCTGGAATAATGAGAGGGGGGCTCTGATTGGTTGCTATGGGCAACAAAGTGAGTTTTAGACCTAGACAATTTTCATACATGTGGCCCATAATGTTACAAAAAAAACCTTAAATTAAATAAACATGATCATCACTTATGTATCTGTGTATATAGCACAAGTTCCTATATTCTTTTCTAGCATTACTTTTCTACGATTTTTGTTCCTAAGACAATTTTTGTTTCCTCCCAAACCATATAACTCAATAATCCTGCCTGTTTATACCGCTACGTGTTGCATACAAAATAACTACATAAACATATCAAAATTACCTTGCACTTAAAAAATGTGCAAACATTAAAAAATGAACAGGGAAGAAAATAAACTTTTTTTTCCTTCGCCCTGAGACAACACATCATACGTTAATGGTTGACTCTATGAGCATTATGCAAATGATGAAAAAAACTCGGTAATGCGTTCTTGTTGCAGATAGCTGCAATCCTCTTAGGCTTTATGTCTAAACTAGCATTGTCAGTCTTGCCTGTATCATTTTCAATGAGCTGGAATAATTATAGGAGATAGTACGCAGTATTATTATTAGTAGGAGTATTTTTCCTAGCACTGAGGAGGTTAATGAATGCAGTCAGAGAGGTCTTCTCTTGGGTTAAATGAGGTAATGAGAATTTGACAAGGGACCTCTTGAGATGCATTTATACCAAGGTGACCAGACCTCCCCTTTAATGCTGTATGCCACTGAGTATTTAATACTGTGAGAATTCACAAGAAATTGGAGACTGTAGTGACCATGTATTTTCTGCATCAAAGAGGTTACTTGTCTTTCTTCATAGACACATCACATCTAGGCTTACTTTCATGACTGTGACTACTGAGATGCATATTTAAGACTACAAACTATTTATTTGTTGTATTTTTTTTTCTTATTTTTGCAAAATGGTAAAAAAAAATAATAATTTTGTTGGTTATCCCTGCTTTTTTATGCAAAATTGTATCTCCAGCAACGGTTGTGTCCTGATTTAAGACTGATTGTCTTGGATGCATGAGAGGAGCATGTTTTGTTACAGCACTTTGATGCTGACCCAGAACTCCTTGTTTCTTCCCAGAATTGAAGGGGTTGTCTCATCATTCTGTTTTACAGAGCCACAGCCAGCTGCAGGGTTCCCACTTCCTGTTCAGGCTGTGGGTGGCTCTAGACCAGTGATTGGCATATCAGCTCTGCTATTACTACCTGATCCTGTTACAGGGACACGACTGCTGGAGGTTTGTAAACTGTAGTGCACAAAGTTACAGACCTCTAAAGGGTTAAAGCTTGTCAGAAAGTAGTGTAAACAAGCTCCAGTACTTCAAGATAAGAAACACAACAGGGAGTGAGCCATCATCCGAGGTTAAAGCTTGTCAGTAAGTAGTGTAAACAAGCTCCAGTACCTCAAGATAAAGAACACAACAGGGAGTGAGCCATCATCCCAGGTTAAAGCTTGTCAGTAAGTAGTGTAAACAAGCTCCAGTACTTCAAGATAAGGAACACAACACGGAGTGAGCCATCATCCCAAATTAAAGCTTGTTAGTAAGTAGTGTAAACAAGCTCCAGTACTTCAAGATAAGGAACACAACACGGAGTGAGCCATCATCCCAAGTTAAAGCTTGTCAGTAAGTAGAGTAAACAAGCTCCAGTACTTCAAGATAAGGAACACAACAGGGAGTGAGCCATCATCCCAACCTCAGCTTCAGCCTGTAAGAGCAGAGTTGGTAACTAGGGAGATTTGTGTACAAAAAGAGGAGATAAGATCTGCTCCTAACTCTAAAGAGAAGCAAAATCAGAACAGCAATGTACTTGGTAATACATGTCTAAATCTAATTAACGAAACAAGAATGCCACTTTCAAAGAGTTACCGTCAAGTTAAAGGGACTGTCTGCTTCATATAACAGTGATGTGCTGCTGGTGGCAAATAAAAAACCCCAAAAACCATACTCTCCTTCCTCCGTTCCTCTGTCCCATCACCGGTCTTCTGTTTACTTTCTTCTTCTGAATGGGGACATCACCACTGCAACCACTGATTGGCTGCAGCGGTCACATGTCACTCCCTTCTTTAACCACTCAGAAGTGAAGACATCTGAATGGTGATGTAAGTAGAGGCACATGACTGCTGTAGCCAATCAAGGGCTGCAGTGGTGACGATCTGTTCAGAAGAAGAACAAAGTAAACAGAAGACCGGGTAGAGGCAGCACTAGAAGAAAGGAGCAAGGGAAGGTGAGTACAAGTTGTTTTTTATATTGGCCACCAATAGCAGATTATTTTATTTTTATATGTACTGGTCCAGAAATTGCGTCATGTATGGCAGTGGTGTCCAACCTGTGGCTCTCCAGCTGGAACTACAACTCTCAAAAAAGCTGTGTAGCCTTACAAATAAAGTTAGATTATAAACTCCAGAGGAAAGAAAGAATAACAAAGAAAAATCCATATACTGTTCTCAGTGCCTGGCCATATGCATTGGGGCAATCTCTATTAGGTTGACATAATTATATCAGTCTTTTCCACCAATCATAATAGCAGGCATCTGTTGACTTTACTTGCCAACAAGTTGAAAAATCATCCAGACAGAGAGTCATTGAAGGCAGATGTTAACAGTGCATATGATTGTGTCTCTATCCAGAGAAAATGTGACCGGAAAGTAGGACAAAAATGAATTGTGAAAAATATGTTACTAATCCAAAGCCTTCCAACATCCATTTTTTTTATAGTTAGTTAGATAGATATATAGATATGTAGATAGATAGATAGATAGATAGATAGATCGCACAATATTGGATTTGATATAGGGTTATATGATAGAGGAGAGGGGCTCAGCTCTGTGATATGGTGAGTTATACGATTTGGAGAAGGATTTTTGAATAAAAAGCACAGAAAATTCTGACCAGACTCCTTAAGTGACAGTGGGAGTCCTGCTTACCCCGTCCACATACAGTGATTGACAGCTTTCTCTGCACCAGTGTGTGTACACCTGGCAAATTCCCTAAAGGATCTGCTGTTAACTGTTTGAAGTTGGATACCATATGACACATTTCAGAGGTCTTATGGAGTCCAGGCTTTGATGAGTCAGAGCTGTTTTGGTGACATGAGGGGGACCTACACAATATGAGACAGGTAGTTATGGCTGATCAGTGTATCATCTGTTTTTCTCTTTCTTTCTTTCTTTCTTTCTTTCTTTCTTTCTTTCTTTCTTTCTTTCTTTCTTTCTTTCTCTATCTATCTATCTCTAGCTGCCTGTCTGTCTTTCTGTTTATGTCTATCTATCTATCTATCTATCTATCTATCTATCTATCTATCTATCTATCTATCTATCTGTCTAAATATCTATCTACATATCTATCTCATATCTATCTATCTATCTACGGTCTATCTATCTATCTATCTATCTATCTATCTATCTATCTATCTATCTATCTATCTATCTATCTATCTATCTGTTTAGCTGTCTGCCTATATATCTATATCACATTTAAATCCATACAAACATTGATATATCTTAGTTAAATGTTAAATACGGAGCCAGACGTTGCAGCCGAACTGTAAATCAACCATTTTCTTTGTTTCAGCTCAGTTGTAATTGAGTAAAATACAGATTCTTTTCGAAATTATGATTTTGCGACCGTGTTTATCATCTCCAACAGCTGCTACAATTCTAAATTTTGCAAATCTGTTTTAGGAGCCTGCTAGACCCATTTAGCAATGCCAGTCTATTTTACGATGGTAATGTTCATACAATGAGATACATCTGGAAAGAAAAAGTAGTCTTGCAACATCTGAATTCAGTTAGACATGGAAAGTTGCAGATGCTGTCAATTTTTGTTCTTTACCTGCCCACCACTAGATAGGAATGCCCACCGAGGAAATGCTGAGCAAAGGCCACAGAGTACAACAAAGGGTCTTTTGTGAAAGACCCCACAATTTGAAGGTAGGCAGGATTCCTGTAGAAGCAACAGGACAGTAGGAAGGACTGACATTGGGCCACACACAGACAGGAAAGCAGATTTCACAGAGAAACATCTTATTCTGTAAGGGCTTCAGCAATGTCACGTAGAGTCTGAGCTGCGCTATGTGTGAGGCTGTGTGATAGGGTTACCACACGCAGGGGATCTTGGTGCAACCCGAATCGTTGTCACTTCCATAAATATATTGCATTATGAAAAGGACATTAATGAAGGTGTTTGTGGTACACCAGTCCAGTGCCTACAGCAGCACAAGTGGTCTTGGTTGGCCGTACACAGTGCCGTTGTCAGGTATTTGCTTCTGCTTAAATATACAAGCCCCAGAAGAACAGTATTACACCCACATGACCTATTTGGAATTACCACAACCTTTGGCCACGGGTAACTAACATGAAATATGGACAAGGTTTAACAGTTGGAAGTTTTATGCATATTTGTGAAGCGTGGCTCTGCTGGCCGGTGGGCCTGAGTCTAATAAAGCTATGTAGGCCATGGTCCTGTTGGAGGAATCTAATGCCGTCAAGGTGGCTTCTGGGCTCTAGGCCTTAAATTGAAAGAGTTAGGACTTGGTTCTTCGATTATGAGGGCATTTGGTGGGTAGCATCCATTTTTTTAGCGGTTGAGTGCCATTCTATGGACCTCATCGCTGAGGGAGCAATTGGCACGTAAGTTATACAGACAATCAGTGGCTTCAGTGGGCACATGTTGTTCCATTGACATCAGCATTCCGGTCAATGAATAGTAATACCAATAGAACTGGAGATGACCACTGAAGTCATTGGATTGCTGGAGGCTTGAAGAAGTAAGTATGTTGTTGTTGTTGTTTTATTTTATGCAAATGGCTGTTTTTCCTAATTTTTTTAGGGGAGTTAGCAAACCCTTTTAAACAGTTCTCACACTCACTCCTGTTTTTTTTAGTGGTCACTGTCATTGGAGCACTGTTCATAATCAAAAAAGGTATTCTTGTATCTGAATGTTCATTAGAGGTTTAAGTTTCAAGGTTATGCAAGGCAATCCCAGTAAGGCCAGGATCACATCTGCATCGGAGGTTCAGTTTGTAACCGCCGTCACAGATTCCATCAAAAATTACGCCTTTTCTCACTCTCCTCTCCCTTCTGTGGTGTTGTCTTTTCGGTTATTTTTTTATTTCTGTATAGGCCGATTGGGCCAAATCATTCTAGCTCACGCAGTGGGTGCTGGCTCGGGTAGGACTCCCAGCTGGATTTTGCACACTGTATGCCTTCTTTTGTTTTATTGACCGATGGGGCTTTTTGTATTGTCTTATTTACTTACCCTAGGCACTACCTGTTCCTCGTTTATATTGCTTATTTCATATGCCTATGGTACTTGTACTGTTTGTCTTGTTAAAAGAAAATACCAATAAAACTTTAAATTTGAAAAAAATGACGCCTTTTTTCTGTGAAAACGGAGGACCCAGCCATGGGAACTGACCAGACCCCATTCTAGAAAATGGGGACTGTCAGGTGCTGTTCGACTCCATCATTTAATGGGTCGTGCCACACCTCTCACCAAACCTCTGACACAGATGTGAACCAGACCTAAGCTTTGATGTGAGAGCCTACAGGTGGCTATCTCTTGAATTTGTCTGTAGAATTTATTGACTTGGAGCCTCACAATACTTGACATCACAGTGGTGGGCTCAGTGATATCAGTAGGTCAGTCATCTCAGACCACCACTTTTTTTGATGCCTACTAGTTGAATTATACCAACTAGTAGGTAAACAAGCAATTTCCAGACTGTATATCTATACCCAAAGTATAGGAACTGGTGACCTTCAAAGTAAGACCAGCATAAAAACTTTCTGGGTCCAAATTTCTAGAAAAAACACTGAGATTTTGGGCTTAGAGTGGCTAGTTTATTATTATTTCTGGTGGTTATCATCACACAGTAGCTGAAAGGCGGTTTTTGGTGACCATATATCTAGTGTCATGTTTTGAGTTTGGTTCACATCCTCTTTTCCATTTAAAGGGAATCTGTCTGGTGGTTTATGCTGCCCTATCTGAGAGCAGGATGTGATAGAGGGAGAGAAGCTGAGGTCTGTGATATATAGGGGTATATAATAGAGGAGAGAAGCTGAGGTCTGTGATATATAGGGTTATATGATATAGAGAAGCTGAGCTCTGTGATATATAGGGTTATATGATAGAGAGAAGCTGAGCTCTGTGATATATAGGGTTATATGATAGAGGAGAGAAGCTGAGCTCTGTGATATATAGGGTTATATGATAGAGAGAAGCTGAGCTCTGTGATATATAGGGTTATATTATAGAGAGAAGCTGATCTGTGATATATAGGGTTATATGATAGAGGAGAGAAGCTGAGCTCTGTGATATAATAGGGTATATGATAGAGGAGAGAAGCTGAGCTCTGTGACATAAGGTTATATGATCTGTGATATATAGGGTTATATGATAGAGGAGAGAAGCTGAGCTCTGTGATAAATAGGGTTATATGATAGAGGAGAGAAGCTGAGCTCTGTGATATATAGGGTTATATGATAGAGAAGCTGAGCTCTGTGATATATAGGGTTATATGATAGAGAAGAGAAGCTGAGCTCTGTGATATATAGAGTTATATAATAGGGGAGAGGAGCTGAGCTCTGTGATATATGGGGTTATATGATAAAGGAGAGAAGCTGAGTTCTGTGATATATAGGGTTATATGATAGAGAAGCTTAGTTCTGTGATATATAGGGTTATATGATAGAGAAGAGAAGAAGAACTCTGATATATAGGGTTATATGATAGATGAGAGAAGGTTAGAGCTGTGATATATATGGTTATATGATAGAGGAGAGAAGATGAGTCTGTGATATAAGGTTATATGATAGAGTAGAGGAAGCTGAGCTCTGTGAATTATAGGGTTATATATAGAAGAGAGAAGCTTAGCTCTGTGATATATAGAGTTATAATAAAAATATTGTGATATATAGAGTATATGATAGAGTAGAGGAGCTGAGCTCTGTGATATATAGGGTTACATAATAGAAGAGAGAAGCTTAGCTCTGTGATATATAGAGTTATATGATAGAGGAGAGAAGCTGAGCTCTGTGATATATAGGGTTATATGATAGAAGAGAGAAGCTTAGCTCTGTGATATATAGAGTTATATAATAGAGGAGAGAAGCTGAGCTCTGTGATATATAGAATTATATGATAGAACAGAGGAGCTGAGCTCTGTGATATATAGGGTTATATAATAGAGGAGAGAAGCTGAACTCTGTGATATATAGGTTATATGATAGGGAGATAAGACAACATAAACCACCTGACATGTCCCCTTTGGGTGACTCTTCATTTTGGAAAAAGACAATCCAGCCAGCACTTCTAGGATAGTGGTTCATTCAGCCAAATGTGCAATGTTTCAGCTTGATCTTAAGTCTTTTTAAGGCTTTCTTTTGCTTGTGTAATGCTCAGGATTGAGCTGAAATGTTGCACATTTGGATGAATAAACCGCTATCTAAAAATTGCTGCTTGGGTTCTCTTTTTTGGATTTGTGGGACCTTTGAATCCGGTGTGGCGAGGTGTGTACCCATATCTATGTTTCCAGTGCTGCTGAGAATTTCGCTCTCTTCATTTTGGAATAGACTCTGGTTGGCTAATATGAGATGAGCAAAGCTAATTTGCATTCCTTTTTTCCCATAATGCATTAAAATAAGTCTCCATACACCAACAGGGTCTCTTCAGCCTCCATGGCCTTTTGTGACCTTGTTGGATAGCTTTGGTGGCTATAGATGGACAAAAAATTAAAATCCTGTCCAGTTGCTCCACGTTGGCTAAATACATCAAGGCTACTTGCATTGATTGGCGGTGGTGGGGGTAATATGGACATTTCTATACTTGTTTGAAAGGGTCTCAAACTAAGAAGACTGCACATTATTCAGTAGGGTTGAGATATGAGACCAAGAAGAAAAGCGACCATGTTCTCACAGCTTATTTGGCCTGTGTGAGAAAGCGGTTGGGCTATATGACATCTCCGAGCAGACAGCTGCTTCTCATTTTAAAATGACCAGTTTCTCTACTTTCTCTATCCCCGCAAGTGCAAAAGAAAATAATCTCAATTCTCCCTGAGTAGATGCTTTTCACTGGGATTTGTGGCACAAGGGGGGTGGAGGGAAGTCAGAGGAGATAATTGAATTCATTCCTCCATATTCTGGGGGCTAAACTGAGGGAAAACAAATAAATATGTCCCCCCGTCGTTATTGCTTAAATAACAAATAACAAGCCGGAGCAGGGGTGAGGATTCGAAAAGGAAACCGAGAGGTGCCGCCATTTCAGACGGGACGCTTAGGAACATAAACAGCCTAAAAACATGAGGATAATGAGTTAACCCCTCACTATCTGGACCTGTCCGTGATGCAGTGAGATGTCAAAGTCCCGTCAACAGAGGATTAAGATGGCTTTAGAACAGTACAGCAAGATAGGCTGGATATACCTTATTAAAGTATGATTCGTCTGAAGCTGACACAGAGATACGGCCAGATTATCTTCCCTCTCCGGCAGAATCCACTTTAGCAAAGAACCCCTTACTATTGATCCATGAATCACTGGCACGCTTCCCTTTACAAAGATGAACACAACTGAGATAAACTTCTTACAGAAATTGGGTGTTTTTTGCCTGGAATGAGATGCTATTTTATATGCGATGTATTGTGTTCATGAATTGCTGCCATGTTGGTTGTCTCCTATAAACAGAATTAAATGGACACTCCAGGCAATACATACATGCTTTGTTATGTCCAGTGTTAAGGACAGGGCATGCATCAATTTAAAGAACAGCAAAGTAAATCCCTTTGTCCTGCTCCACCCCCTTTAGGCCCTGTACAAGGCATAAGACCATGTATTCATTTTACTTAGTATTCTTTGAAATGGTATTCTGATAAGAAACCGTTATAGCATGTATGTAGGTTACAGCCAGGGTGATCACCAGATTTGTGTTATATTGTTGTCCTATGACACAGGTGTGAAACTGCGGCCCTCCAGCTGTTGGGAAACTACAACTCCCATTACGCATTTGTATAATCTATAACCGTAGGCATCATGGGAGTTGTAGTTTCCCAACAGCTGGAGGGCCGCAGTTTGACACCCCTGTCCTATGATATCATGTTATGTATTATCCATGTATATGTGACATCACTGTGAGCATCATCCTATTATAGTGACATAACTGTTTGACTTATTCCTGGACTGGGTCATCACTGGGTACATTATCCCTGAACTGTGATATCAGTGTGAGCATCATTCTATTATCGTTACATCACTGTGTGCATTATTCCTGGACTGTTAATCACTGTGTGCATTATTCCTGTACTGTGACATCACTGTATGTATTATCCTTGTCCTGTGACATCACTGTATTTATTATCCCTGTACTGTGACATCACTGTTTACATTTTTCCTGTCTTGTGGCATCACTCTGTATATTAGCCCTATTCTGTAACCTCACCATTGTGATATTGCTGTGTGCATTATTCTTGTACTGTGAAAGCACTGTGAGCATCATCCTATTATAGTGACATCACTGTGTGCATTTTTTCTGTACTGTGACATCACTGTTTATATTTATCCTGTCTTGTGGCATCACTCTGAATATTAGCCCTGTTCTGTAACCTCGCCATTGTGATATTGCTGTGAGCATTATCCCTGTACTGTTACATCACTATGAGCATTATCCTATGATAGTGACATCACTGTGTGCATTATTCCTGTACTGTGATATCACTGTTCGCATTTTTCCTGTCTTGTGGCATCACTCTGAATATTAGTCCTGTTCTGTAACCTCACCATTGTGATACTACTGTGTGCATTACCCCTGCACTGTGACGTCACTGTGAGCATTATTCCATGGTAGTGACATCACTGTGTAAATTATTTCTGTACTGTAACATCACTCTGTGTATTAGCCATGTTCTGTAACCTCACCATTGAGACATTACAGTGTGCATTATTCTTATATTGTGACATCATTGTGATCATCATCTCATGAGAGTGACATCACTATATAAATTATTTCTGTACTGAAACACCACTCTATACTGTATATTAGTTCTGTTCTTTAACCTCACCATTGTAACATTACTGTGTGCATTATTCTTATATTGTAACATCATTGTGAGCAATATCCCATGAAAGTGACATAACTATATAAATTATTCCTGTCCTGTGACATCACTCTATATATTAACCTTGTTCTGTAACCTCACCATTGAGACACTATTGTGTGCATTATTCTTGTATTGTGACACTACTGTACTGTCTCATGACTTTATGCATTATCCCTGTACATTAGGTAGACCAACATACCCACATGTTTTTCATGTTCTGGACTAGTTGTTGAAGGTAGTCATATGGGGCCAATTCCATATTTTGCTACAGAGCCCAATAGTTAGAAATACAAGAGAGTTGGACATGAATAATGCACACAGTAATGTAAAATCATGGGCTGATGAGCAGAAGAAGGAGAAGTTTGACAACAGTTTCCCTCTGCTAACCCTAACCGTAACTAATGATACATTAACAGAATATCCTAAATATAGCAATATCCTAAACCCTTTAAGTCTACACACAGTGTAATGCACACAGTAATGTCCAAATCTTGGGCTGATGAGCAGAAGAATGGAAATTTTGGACAACAGTTTCCCTCTGCTAACCTTAACCCTAACTAATGATACATTAACAGAATATCCTATAGATAGCAATATCCTAAACCCTTTAAGTCTACACACAGTGTAATGCACATAGTAATGTCAAAATCATGGGCTCATGAGCAGAAGAAGGAGAAAGTTGGACAACAGTTTCCCTCTGTTAATCCTAACTAATGATACATTAACAGACTATCCTAAAGATAGCAATATCCTAAACCCTTTAAGTCTACACACAGTGTAATGCACACAGTAATGTCAAAATCATGGGCTGATGAGCAGAAGAAGGAAAAGTTGGACAACAGTTTCCCTCTGCTAACCCTAACCGTAACTAATGATACATTAACAGAATATCCTAAAGATAGCAATATCCTAAACCCTTTAAGTCTACACACAGTGTAATGCACACAGTAATGTCAAAATCATGGGCTGATGAGCAGAAGAAGGGGAAAGTTGGACAACAGTTTCCCTCTGTTAACCCTAACCCTAACTAATGATACATTAACAGACTATCCTAAAGATAGCAATATCCTACACCCTTTAAGTCTACACACAGTCTAATGCACATAGTAATGTCAAAATCATGGGCTGATGAGCAGAAGAAGGAAAAGTTGGACAACAGTTTCCCTCTGCTAACCCTAACTAATGATACATAAACATAATATCCTAAAGATAGCAATATCCTAAACCCTTTAAGTCTACACACAGTGTAATGCACACAGTAATGCCAAAATCATGGGCTGAAGAGCAGAAGAAGGGGAAAGTTGGACAACAGTTTCCCTCTGTTAACCCTAACTAATGATACATTAACAGAATATGCTAAAGATAGCAATATCCTTAACCCTTTAAGTCTACACACAGTGTAATGCACACAGTAATGTCAAAATCATGGGCTGATGAGCAGAAAAAGGAAAAGTTGGACAACAGTTTCCCTCTGCTAACCCTAACTAATGATACATTAACAGAATATCCTAAAGATAGCAATATCCTAAACCCTTTAAGTCTACACACAGTATAATGCACACAGTAATGTCCAAATCATGGGCTGAAGAGCAGAACAAGGGGAAAGTTGGACAACAGTTCCATCTGCTAACCCTAACCCTAACTAATGATACATTAACAGAATATCCTAAAGATAGCAATATCCTAAACCCTTTAAGTCTACACACAGTGTAATGCACACAGTAATGCCAAAATCATGGGCTGATGAGCAGAAGAAGGGGAAAGTTGGACAACAGTTTCCCTCTGTTAACCCTAACTAATGATACATTAACAGAATATTCTAAAGATAGTAATATCCTAACCCTTTAAGTCTACACACAGTGTAATGCACACAGTAATGTCAAGATCATGGGCTGATGAGCAGAAGAAGGGGAAAGATGGACAACAGTTTCCCTCTCCTAACACTAACTAATGATACATTAACAGAATATGCTAAAGATAACAATATCCTAAACCCTTTAAGTCTACACACAGTATAATGCACACAGTAATGTCCAAATCATGGGCTGAAGAGCAGAAGAAGGGGAAAGCTGGACAACAGTTCCATCTGCTAACCCTAACCCTAACTAATGATACCTTAACAGAATATGCTAAAGATAGCAATATCCTAAACCCTTTAAGTCTACACACAGTATAATGCACACAGTAATGTCCAAATCATGGGCTGATGAGCAGAGGAAGGAGAAAGTTGGACAACAGTTTCCCTCTGGTAACGCTAACTAATGATATATTAACAGAAAAGCCTAAAGATAGCCATATCCTAAACCCTTTAAGTCTACATAAAGTGTAATGCACACAGTAATGTCAAAATCATAGGCTGATGAGCAGAAGAAGGGGAAAGTTGGACAACAGTTTCCCTCTCCGAACCCTAACTAATAATCCATTAACAGAATATCCTCAAGATAGCAATATCCTAAACCCTTTAAGTCTACATACAGTGTAATGCACACAGCAATGTCAAAATCATGGGCTGATGAGCAGAAGAAGGGGAATGTTGGACAACAGCTTCCCTCTGCTAACCCTAACTAATGATACACTAACAGACTATCCTAAAGATAGCCATATCCTAAACCCTTTAAGTCTGCACACAGTGTAATGCACACAGTAATGTCCAAATTACCTCTGATTGTACACTGCAATGAAATACTTAATAAAAAATGCAAACCCATGAAGAAAATCCTTAAAAATAGAGCGGTATGGAAGACAACGGATGCTAACATGGAATAATTTGCACGCCTCACTGAATGTCTGTAGAGAACTAGTTGCTTTCCTTGTACCCTACATACGGGAGCCCGCACCGGCTCAGCCACTTATAAATGACACTCTCTTTTTTGACTCAATGAGGCGGTCACGAAGATACAATGTTATGAATTCGCTCTCTGTGTTAAACTGCTGTAATGATATCGCCTTCTTATTAACAGCTCCATTCATCTGTAGCGTGTCTCTGTCAGGAGCGCCTTGACAAAGGGTTAATAATGTGTGTAATTTTTTCTGTCCGCGCTATCTGCCTCTGCCAGGAAGGAGGAATCGGCCTGCTGAGTGCTATTTGGGAGGCCTCTCCATTAAACTGATTAGTGCTTATGGGAGGCAGCTTATCAGAGAATAAAGACAAAACTGCTTTCCTTGTAGCGATAGAGAGAGCATGCAAGGTCCCGGCCTGACACTTACAATCAGACATGCTGCCACTTGGAAGGATTCAATGGAAATGTAGCCTTATGAGCATTTGACGGTGCACATCTGGCGGAGCGGGGCAGCGCAGACACCGACCTGCGCAATTATACATATTCTCGCTGCTCGAGAAGAGAGGCTTGAGGGCCCTTGTCAGAAATTAATCAAGGCAAATGTTAAGGAATTCTTTCCACTTACAATACTGGCAGAAGATAAGTGGTAACATATCACAGCGCTCACAGCTAATAGCTATTAAAGGGTAGCGCCGCATACGCACATATATAATAGATGAACCTGGATTTAATAAAGGCGAATGCTATGTAGATAGAACAGTGGTAGTTTACATGGTTTCCATTCTAGTTGATCAGATTATCAAATGCGACAAATAATATGAAAAATAATATTTCTAACATCAAATATATTCTACTATAATACACTAGTTTTTTTAATTAGTTCCTTTAGCGCTATTTTAGTTTAAAAAATAGTGTTGGGCTGCGGATTTGGATAAAAGACAAATTATACCCAGATCCAAGCAAGGCTTTGATTTCAGTTGACCCACAGTTGAGCACAATTCTGCTGTTTTCTGATGGTAGAAGCAGCTGCAGTGTTGCTGTGCCGCTGCTGGCTGTTCAGAGAGAAATGTTGTCGGCCCCTTATTCTGAGTGAGAGAGGCAGTAATGCGCGCTCCCGTGAACACGACCGGGGGACAGACAGAATGTAAATTAGTAGAGCCGGCAGCCAATGAAGTGATTGGAGGTGGAATCCGACTGGCACTGGGGACCAGTGTTTACACAAAACGAAGATAAGGGACACTGTGAAAACAAGGCAGCTTTGCTAATGACATCCAATTGCAAAGTTGCTTGTTTTCACAGTGTCCCCTTATTCTGAAGACCATTTAATGTAATGATAAAACCCCTTTAACCCTTACCCTAAAATGGGGTTAGAGGTTTTGAACGGGTTTATATGGATGAACTTACCCGTTTCCTGTTTCTTCTGCTCCTGCGTCTGCTGTGGCTCTGACGTTACTTCTCACTGATGTCACTTTTGGTTCATGGCCACGTTATAGTTACTTATGTAATGTTAGACAGAAGTGATGTCAGAGTGCTAATTAAAAAATCAACTGTAATGGTAACCCTAACCCGGAGACAGGGTTATTTGGTAGGTTTAACTAGAGTGCTGGGGAACAAGTAAGTTGACCCATTCAAACCTTGTGAAAAACTAAAAACGTATGCTAACCCCAAATTAGTGGTTGTGATTATAGTTAGGACTATGTTTAGGGTTAAGGTCAGAATGAAAAATTTGGGTTCAAACCAATTTTTTTTTCAAGTTTAGTCAAAATAGTGCAAATCTAATAGGGAAATTTCAAGCAACACGATTTGTAGACTTAGTTTTCTTATTTTATGAGGCTCCAGACACAGCTGGATCTCCTCAGAAAAGCACAATACTCCCCACCCCACACCTGAACAGCATCAAAGCCCTTTCACCCAACTAAGCAATGCC
The DNA here is from genome assembly GCA_025379985.1 of Phyllomedusa bahiana. NCBI lineage: Eukaryota > Metazoa > Chordata > Amphibia > Anura > Hylidae > Phyllomedusa > Phyllomedusa bahiana. The sequence continues at coordinate 113,231 of JAODAL010000900.1, forward strand.
CTACTCTATACACATGAAGGGCAAAAAGCCCAAAACAGCTGTTTACTATCAGGGGACTCTTTCTTTTTTGAAGCAGACTCTGGTTTGGCTGATATCTCAAGAGATCTCATGTTTGACATATGTTATGTATGTAACCCCTTTGGAATTAGTGGTGCTTTAAAATTAATAAATAATAATGATAAAAGATGGCTTATACATCGATTTGCAGGGTAGCTACTTATGGGTGGCAACGGAGAGCAGGGGCGTCGTAAGGCTGTTTTATTCGGGGCTCGGGCCCCGAATAAAACACCCTGTGCCCCGAGTCTCCCGGGCTCCAGGCCTCTGCGCTGGGCCTGGAGCACCGACTGGCCCTTTAGCTGCATGTGTGTCCGATGGACGCACACACAGCCGCGGGCTTCTGCGGAGCAGAGAGCGAGCGCTCCCTGCCCCGCAGACAGTTGCGGACCCGCAGGTCCGACACCGAGAGGCCGCCAGGTCCTCACAGCGCTGAGGACCTGCCGCGGCCCCGTGCGCCTCAGCCGGCAGCGTCGCGATGATGTGATGTCATCGCGACGCTGCCTGTCCTCGGGCGCACAGCGCGTCATAGGCCGTGCGCCCGAGGAGCTGCCGGAGGAGCGCGGGCTGAAGAGGACAGAGCGCGCTCGCCGGGGGAGTTAAGGTGAGTATTAATGTTGTTATTTTTAAAGCGTTTACCTGCCTCAGTGCCCCTATAATGCCTGCCTGTGGCCCCCCTACCCCTGGCTGTGGCCCCCATATACTGCCTGTGGCCCCCATATCCCTGCCTGTGGCCCCCATATCCCTGCCTGTGCCCCTATAATGGCTGCCTGTGGCCCCATATACTGCCTGTGGCCCCCATATACTGCCCATGGCCCCCATATCCCTGTCTGTGCCCCTATAATGCCTGCCTGTGGCCCCTATATCCCTGCCTGTGGCCCCCATATGCTGCCTGTGCCCCTATAATGCCTGACTGTGGCCCCCATATTCTGCCTGTGGCCCCCATATCCCTGCCTGTGGCCCCCATATGCTGCCTGTGCCCCCATATGCTGCCTGTGCCCCTATAATGCCTGCCTGTGCCCCTATAATGCCTGCCTGTGGCCCCCATATCCCTGCCTGTGGCCCCCATATCCCTGCCTGTGGCCCTATATACCTGCCTGTGCCCCTATAATGCCTGACTGTGGCCCCCATATTCTGCCTGTGGCCCCCATAATTCCCTGCCTGTGCCCCCATATGCTGCCTGTGCCCCTATAATGCCTGCCTGTGGCCCTATAATGCCTGCCTGTGGCCCCTATAATGCCTGCCTGTGGCCCCCATATCCCTGCCTGTGGCCCCCATATCCCTGCCTGTGGCCCCCATACGCCTGCCTGTGGCCCTATATACCTGCCTGTGGCCCCCATACACCTGCCTGTGGCCCCCATACGCCTGCCGGTGGCCCCCATATCCCTGCCTGTGGCCCCCATATGCCTGCCTGTGCCCCTATATACCTGCCTGTGCCCCCATATACTGCCTGTGGCCCCCATATACTGCCTGTGGCCCCCATATACTGCCTCAGTGCCCCCATATACTGCCTCAGTGCCCCTATATACCTGCCTGTGCCCCCATATACTGCCTGTGCCCCCCTATATACTGCCTGTGCCCCCCTATATACTGCCTGTGGCCCCATATACCTGCCTGTGGCCCCATATACTGCTTCAGTGCCCCTATATACCTAACTGAGGGGACTGCTATACCTATAATTAAGGAGTTGCTGGAAATGTGAGGATTCTAAGATATTTGTGTCCAAATCCTCAGGGACAAGTATTGGCCGGGAGCAGTCAGCATGAAGGTGTGAACCGGATGGAGAAGAAAAGGGAAAGTGAACGACGCTGATCAGAAAAGACGTCTCAGGTGAGTTACTAAATGTAACTGCAGTGTAATCACTTATATTTCTGCAGAGTCTACATACAACTAGTATCTACCACGATCTGGTCCCTGTATGGTGGTGGTATATGTAATCAGAGCCTGTGTACAGCTGATGGTCACATGTGGGGGTCGCTTTTGGTCAGGGACTGGCAGGATTATTTGAGCCTTAAGTAGTAATAGTTTGGGGTCTTGGTTTTGTAGGAGTGTTTTTAGTCACAATCACTTGTCTGGTAGATTTGCTCCATGTATCGGTGGATTATTTGGTGACTGTTTAGGGGTATTGTCATATGAAGGTGAGAAGTTCTGAAAAAGTAAATTTGTCATTGGTGATTTTTACTGTACAGTGACTGCTGAGGAGATGGACGGGATCTGTGTGGAATGTGCAGAAAATTAGTGACAGGAACACAAGGTTTTTCTCTGTAAAAAAACATCCGCAGTTCAAAATGAGGCGTGAAAAATGTCGTGTGAACCCAGCCCTACCCAGAAAAACACAAAGGGCCCGAGCCCCGGATGTTTTAGGACCCTAGCAACGCCCCTGACGGAGAGACTGTTTTCTTCCTTCTAGACTCTAGAATCTAGAGTAAAACTAATATGCAGACTAATTTGCATGACTTTAAGACTCCCAACACCAACTGGATCTCTTCAATGGGAAGCAGTACTCCCCAGAGTTGCTTAGTTTATAAATTTTAGATCATCAGAATCTGATGGATTTTAGGTTGTTTTCTTTAACAGAGTCGGCTCCACTCTTGTCAATGGACTGGTATTGCAAGCCAACCCTGTTTAAATGTTAGCGGCTGAACTGCAATACCAGAAGTGACCCATGGACTGAAGTGGCGCTGTTTCTGGGAAAAAACAGACCTTTGTCTGATCAGGAACATCCTCCTCAACAACATCTGGGAGGCAGAGAAGGCCACCACCCTTTTCCACGCAAAAGGACTTAAGAACTTAAGGCGATCATACACATTAGATGAATGTTGGCCATATACTAGCCATGTAGCGCCTCCTGGCTTTACCCTTGTGGCACACATGAAGAAAAAGAAGACCAGACAAGTGGGTCACAAAGAAGATGTCTGACAATGGCTTGTTCCTCTCTCCCTACTGAGAACATAAAGGGAAGATGTCTCCTTAGGGAGAGCGCCTATATAGGCGTGTGGAGATTCGAAATTGCCTTTTGCACTCCACGAAGCATCTGCATATCACAAGGCATTATGGGAAAGGAGCTGAGAAGCTCATGCACCCCCTCTGTTGGATGTAACAAATCCTTAATTTGCTTTTTACCCACTGGGTCTTTGAAAAGCAAAAGGGATATTAAGCCAAGCCAGCATCACTCATCTGTATACAGCCGTTTCGGGGTGTTTGCCCCTCATCAGTACAGAGCAGAGTGGTGCTGGCTTGGCTGAGTGGGAGGCAATGAGTGGCTCAGAAATGGAAGATCTCTCCTTAGGGAGAACACCTATATAGGCGTGTGGAGATTCGAAATTGCCTTTTGCACTCCAAGAAGCATCTGCATATCACAAGGCATTATGGGAAAGAAGCTGATAAGCTCAAGTGCCCTCTGTTGGATGAAACAAATTCTCAGCTTCTTTCCCATAATACTGAGAACATATGCATGCTCAGCCAAATCAGTCATGTACATGTATGGTGAGGAAGTAAGGTCGGAAGGAATAGCAGTCAGCTGAACAGCTATATTATGTGTATGGCTAGTCTATCAATCTATTCTATAAAAAATTGCAGTGCAACTGAATTAACTCTTTTGTGAACTCTTTTGCTATCATCCATTTCACACCAAAAAGAAGCTGATGGTAGTGATCTTCAATTAGATCAGTGATGGGAAATCCAGAAAAGTCCCTTTCCCTATAGCTTTGCCTCCAATATCTCCAGATCTGGCCCCCACCACATACATTGATGGTACAGCCTACTCCATAAAATGCACTTTTATAAGCTGCTGACTTTAGGTTTCATGGTCATGAACAGAGTTGGGGACTAAACATGAAGCCTACACTTCCTAGATATGGATGGTTATATTACCTCTGTCCAAATAAGGTGGATTATTGAGAAGGAAATGGGATTTCTACAAGAACTAGAATAACATGATTTCCAGAAAGCCGTCTTATAGCTGCAGCAGCTATCCATTACCGGCCTCTTTTAAACCTAAAAGCATTCTTATTTTTTAATGAGAAGCAGCTTTTCTTCCCATAACATGTATCTGTAAATCAAATATACTTAATTAAGACATATTAACTCATTGCTGTGCGTGGGGAACAAAACTGGCACCATAATTACAAATTCCCCAAAAATTAAGTTGGAGAAAATTAAAAAAGTTATATTATGATGCTTTGGCCGGTTTCAGCGGGGCGTAATATGACCACATCGTAATTCCTGTTTTACGACTGCAACACCCAGACTCCTGTGGTTCTAGTAAACCTTACATAGAACAGTATAGAAGCCTAGAAACTATTAGTGTATCTGGTTGCTTTGTCTTGCTTGCTCAATCAGTTGAGAGCTAAGTGACACTATGGGCCACATGTACGAACCTGTTTAGGTCTAAAACTCACTCTTTTGCCCATAGTAACCTGTGGGCAAAAAAGTGAGTTTTAGACCTAAACAGGTTCGTACATGTGGCCCTATGAAACAAATTGATATCACTAGTCCTGAACTTGTGGGCCTTGGCACTCTCAGTCCACTCCTGGCACATCTACTATGCATCCCAAGCAAATTCCCATGACCATCAGTCTAACAGGATGCACATCTGCTGCAATGAAGAGGAGTTTTCAGTGACCCTAATACTGTTTAGTAACATATATCAAGACCTGTGACATTGTTGTCACATTCTTACACTTATTTCCCCCGACATCTCGATTAATAAGCAGGTTTAGCTGAACTGATGTGTTGTTGCACTAGTGTGGGCATACATATATGCACTACTCCTGCATTCTAAAATATTTATGAGGTCCATCACTAGTGTCAGATTGCAGCGCCATGGGCACGCCAGTGGAGATAATTCTGTGGGCCGATTGTACAACTAGGGTGGCTCCCTGCTATACCATAGTTAACAATATATATCCCTTGGACATCTCAGGGTCTCATGGGGGCTTCTCTCTGCTCCGCAATGGGCCAGTCCATTCCTGTCCTCCAAAATATTTATGAGGTCCTTCACCAGCATCAGACTGAGGTGCCATGGGCACGCCAGTGGAGTTGATTCCGTGGGCCAATTGTACAACTGGGGTGGCTCCCTGATACACCATAGTTAACAACTCTATGCATATCCCTTGGTCATCTCATGGTCTCATGGGGGCTTTTCTCTGCTCCCCAATGGGCCAGTCCAATCCTGCCCTCCAAAATATTTATGAGGTCCTTCACCAGCGTCAGAATGAGGTGCCATGGGCACACCAGTGGAGTTGATTCCGTGGGCCAATTGTACAACTGGGGTGGCTCCCTGATACACCATAGTTAACAACTCTATGCATATCCCTTGGTCATCTCATGGTCTCATGGGGGCTTTTCTCTGCTCCCCTATAGGCCAGTCCAATCCTGCCCTCCAAAATATTTATGAGGTCCTTCACCAGCGTCAGGAATGAGGTCGCCATGGGCACACCAGTGGAGTTGATTCCGTGGGCCAATTGTACAACTGGGGTGCCTCCCTGCTACACCATAGTTAACAACTCTATGCATATCCCTTGGTCATCTCATGGTCTCATGGGGGCTTTTCTCTGCTCCCCTATAGGCCAGTCCAATCCTGCCCTCCATAGTTTTAGGCTTGTCTCTTAGGTTAATGTATTTTATAGTTTGGTTGTTACATTATTAATAAAGTGATGCAATGTATATTTAAGATACTTTGCTGCTTTTTTTTAACTGTAACACCTTCAGTTCTTGCCTGCTATTTTTTATACATGAGGCTCATTATGTGGTTGTCCTCAGCTATCTAAAAAAACAGCTCAATGCTTCAACTATTGCACGTTTCACTCCCATAGACCTCCAGTACCTTCAGTTCCGAAACCAAAAGAATTACAATCTAATTTCCAAACCTAAATAACGCAGTCGTCTCATTTTTATTTTTGATAAAACAAAATAACAAGCCGTAGACTTTCATTCCGGGAGACGATTTCCTTCCCTTGTACACGGCGTTCACGATCATTTACATAAAACTTATGCGCAGCAAGTCAAAGAAAATCACATAAAAAGCATTTCGAGTAACAAGGAGTATGGGAACGGCGCGGGTCTCGTCTGTTTACAACTCAGCAATTTAGACTCGAGGAACAGACTCCAGTACAAATCAGCAGCCACAAAAATTTTGGGTAAATTTAATCTGAAATGTTTTTCAATTGTGAAAATTAGTGTAATCATCTCTTAATGTGCGGCGTTTTTTCCCTTAGTTACTTGCTAATGTGGATCATGAAGGTTTTGCTGGCACTATGATGGGGTGTGTGTAATGTATCAGATCTTCTGTAAATAAGAAGCACTTAAGACATAAGCAAATGATCTTATTGCTGCCTCCCGTGTTGTCTGAATGCATCTGGCGAAGCTGAGAGCATTATTTATCGGAATACATAAAGTCAGGAGGAAGGGGGAAGAAAAATAGAAACTATCATATCATTTCCAGCGTGTGTACTGTTACTGCAACACTGCCATCTACATACTTAAACAAGTAGAGTTATGTGAGGGCATGGTACAAGAAAAGTCCTCTATAGAGTAGTTGAAGGCTTGTTTTTGTTGGAACGGAACCAGAATGCATCTGTGGCAAGTTTAGTAGGATTGACATTGCAGAAAGGCAATGAATGGGGAGCAGGCACTGGGGAATGAGGTGTAAAGAGGGAAAATAGGAACCGGTATAATAAATGGAGTGGTGCTGATGACCATGTAAGAATGTAATGACGAGGTTAGGAAATGTGACAGAAGATGGGGTGGACAGAGAAAGCAAGGATACATGGATAGGGGATGCCAAGTCAGTAGTCGCACCTGGACCCTGGTGCATGAGAGGGCACAAAGACTCAATACATAACACGCTGGTGGCAGGTGAAGGACTTGGTTACAGATTTTGGGACCCATGAGCTTTGAATTGCGACACAGGGTATAGGCAGAGTACAATAAGCGATAGCAGTTTGTATCAGTTGCATTCACAATTAGTTTCGGAGCCATTCGTAGAGGCCTTAAAGGGGTTTTGCCAGGAAGTGAGTTGCTTACCTCTTATCTGGCTCAGGAGAAAAGATAAACAAATCATGAACACTGCAGTGGTGAGAGGGAGGGGCTGAGCAAAGAGAAGCAGAGAGTGAGAAAGAAGCGAGCATCTGCAATGTTTACTCAAATAATAACATTACAAACAATGGATTGTCTAAACAGGCGAAAGCCTCATACACTGCACTTTCTCCACAGCCCCTTGCAAGCTCATTCATGTTTCCTGTCATCAGATAAGAAGTGCAAACATGCAAGCATGGCCAGATCAGCTCCTGTCAGTGTACTGGTCGGGTCTAATTCAAAGTTTCAGGAAACTAAGGGGGACTGAGCAATGCTGTAGCTCTCACAGGCTTCACTTTTTGTAATCATATATATTTAGAAAAGTGACTAAATACCCATTTTGGAGGATCCTACGTCAACATTACATCGTGGCAAAACCCATTTAGAGGAAATAATGAACTGGCAACCGAAATCTGGTTCACTATACCAACCTCTCAAGGTAGGAACGTCTGGAAGTTCTATTTTTAAACCCTACCCAATCTCAAGTAGGAGAAAAAAGGCAGCGGGACACTTGAGAGGGTTTTTCGCTATATGTTTTATAGGGCAGGGTATCCATATATACATTTTTATTATCCTTAGAAAAGTAGGGTGGGTTTAGCTTGAGCTTGGACTCCCTGGGAGTCCTTCAGGTGATAGGTGGTAGTTCTAACAGAGTGGTTTCTCACAATATGTTTTATGTATGTAAGCCTTTTGGGGAAGGGTTCCATGTATATGTTTCCATCATCGTTTAAAAAGTAGGACGGGTTAAGCTTGAGCTTGGATTTCTTGGGCCTCCTTGATGCCATAGGGGATAGTTTTAATACAATGACCTCTCACAATATGTTTCATGTTTGTAGCCTTTTTGGGGAGGGGGTTCCATGTATATATTTTTGTAATCCTTAGAAAAGTTGGATAGGTTTAACATAAGCTAGGGTTTCTAGGGCCTTCTTGAGACTGTAGGAGGGATTCTTGGGCCTCCTTGAGACTATAGGGAATAGTTTTAATACAATGATCTCACACTACTGTATGTTTCATGTTTGTAGCTGTTTTAGGGAGGGGGATCCAGGAAATATTTTTATCATCTTTAGAAAAGTTGGATGGGTTTAACATAAGCTTGGTTTTCTAGAGCCTCCTTGAGACCGTAGGGAGTAGTTTCAATACAGTTGTCTCTCATGCTATGTTTTATCTTTGCAAGCCTTGTAGGGAGGAGGATATATGCAGGTTTGGATTAGCCCACAGGGAAGTAGAGGAAACCCCCAGGGCTGCTTTTCATTGAGATAGGCAGGGGAGAAAAGAGGCAGAAAGCAAGAGACAGAGTGTAAGGCTATGTCTACATGTCATCGGCTCGTTTTTTTGCCATCGGCCCATACATGTTGTATAATACGCTGGTGCCAAAAAAAAAAACGAGTAGGGGAAAAACGACCTGTGTAGACTACAGGTCATTTTTTCTATTAAAGTCTATGGTCTGGAAGAACGATTGTATTTTGAGCGTTTTTAGATTCCTAAAACCGCCAAAAATACGATCATTTTTCTATGCCTTGTAGACATAGCCTAAGAGTCATGTGCAGTCATGTATAGTAGCTGTAGGAAGAATCAACTCCACCGGTCTTCCCCAGATATTACCTCCTTTGGTGGGCCCCAGGCATTAACTCCACTGATGAGTCCCAGGTATTAATGCCACTGGTGGGCCCCAGGTATTATCGCCATTGTTGGCCCCAGGTATCGAGTCCACTTGGGGGGCCCCAGGTATTAAGTCCACTGGTGGGCCCCAAGTACCAGCTTTACTCGTGGACCTCACAAATTAACTCCACTGGTGAACCCCAAGCACTCCAATCCAACACTGGGTATATGTATATGTTTTCATCATCTTTAGAAAAGTAGGATGATTTATCTTGAGCTTGGGATCCTCGGGGGTGGTTTTAAAACAGTGGTCACTCACACTATGTTTCATGCTTGTAGCGAGAAGGATATACTGTATGTATATGTGTTCATCATACATAGAAAAGTAGGATGAGCTGACCTGGAGCTTGGGTTCCTTGGGCCTCCTTGAGACCACAAAGGGTGGTTTTAATACAGTTGTCTTCAACCTGTGGCCATATAATTGTTGGGAAACTACAACCCCTAGCAAGACCTCACAGCCTTTCTGTCAAGTTCTATTGTCCTTAATATGATGATAGGGGTCAGAGTTCTACATCTTATCTTTTCAGAGAAGACAATGCAGGTCATCTGTGTTGTGCAGGTCAAGGCAAACTAAGAGGAAACCATAATGTAAGCTATTTCTTTACTAGAAGATGTAAGCAAAAATTCTGACAATGTTCGGGAACTGAATAGTAATTGGGGACTTGAAAATAGGTTCATGACTTCCATGTGATTTAGTTCACAAGATTCTTCGATACTTGGGTTTCAGCCCTCAAAACTATATCGGACCTCCCCCTCCCAAACTGTAACAGTCAGCAATACGCTCTTAATAAAAATGGAGCGTTGAGTTAGAAAACCCAAGTGAGCCCTTGTCATGAAGATGGAAGATCAATAAGAAACACGCACAGAGGAAGGATTAGGGACAAAATGCATCAGAGAAGCTTAACTTCAAATGCGTCCTCAATCTTTGTTTCCTCTTCATCTTTAGAAGAGAAGATCTCTCCGCTGGATGTGGATCTCCAAGCAATTCTCTCTTGTGAAGTTCCAGGAAAACAAATTGTTTTCAAGGTCCCACTTAGCAGCATAATTTAGAATAGTAATTCTGTTAATGCGCTCGGAACAAAAAAAAAGATATAAAAGTCAGAACTTTTTCATAACACGGAAAAGAATTTCCAATAATGTTAACTTTTTTTTATTGCCTTCCACCTGTTTGTGGTCACGCTTAAAGGGGCAGTCTCATTAAGAGAAACGAAGACTGGTCTGGCAATCAGCCGATCACCATGGATCTGGCTTCAACTCTTGCCGCTGTTATATAGTAAATAAAAGTACAAATATGTAATACACAAATGAGTCTACCGTAGCAAGAGCTGCACTTTGTGAGTTTACTCTAGAGAGGGTTCCTGATCAAGGGAGTTACCCTTCAAGAAGTCGATATACCCTAACATGGCATTTGAAAAGGGGGGCCTGAATATCCTTCTATTTTTGCTATAGGACGTCTATGCCATAATATTAGCACTCAAGCATTTTGGTCTTTTCTTCGATCATTTGCAGACCAATAGACCAAAAATGGGGTTGATAATTTATGTTTTTGAAGTGTTTATTATAAGATCCCTACTAAAAATCGCACCTCAACTTGTCACGGAATGAATACCATGGCTTACCCATCATTCCAGTGGTTCTTTAGTGCTTGTATGAATCTAAATACAGGGAAACCCCTTTATCCGCTGGGGTTATGATCCAGAAAAGTGTGATGGATAACGAAACGACGGATAACGAGTATTTTGAAGGTGGCCACATTGTAAAAGTAAATGTAGGTGAAGGGTAGTGTGTAAAACGTTGAGAAAAGTCAGGGGTTGGGCTCATACCGATATGGAAGGATAGCCACCCTCTATATGTTTGCTTCCTGGATCTTTCACTCCTGCTGGGTCCTGTTGGAGAATGATCACTTCCAACCCCCATGTTTTTGTATGTTTGGTATTTGTTTTTATTGTTTTTATTATTTTATTGATTTCATTGTTAAAGTGATAGCTGGCAGGTATTTATTCATATGGAAGTGGTGACAGTGAGCGTACATGCTGCCAGTGTTTCCAGTATAGGCATCTTCCGGCCATTGTTAAATTTAGCGTTAATGAAGTTTTGGTCGACCCACCTCCCCATAAAAGAGTTTCAGTTGTCTGCGTCAATTATTTAATTTTGGTTAATAAATGTACTTAGGTGTGCCCTCACTTGTTGGGAGAAGGTTAAGTTAGGGTCTAACAACCAAACTACTAGAATGTATAAACCTAGGGTAAAGATAAAATATAACTTTTATTATTAAAACCATTTAATAAATACCTCAAAATTAGATACCCTAAAAATGTCCCTAAACAAACTAAAGCTACCTATACAAAAATGGGGAAATCGCCCCGATAAGGGTGCCCCCAATCCGTAACCTAAACTGCCAACCCCTAACTTACCCTAACAAGATACACATAACAGGATACATATACAAGGACACAGGGACAAAAAGAAAAAGGGAAACCAAAAAAGTGCTCAAAGGTGCAATACACTATTAACCTATGAAAAACATCTAAAAAAAGAAGTATATCAAAAAGTTCCGACGCGTTTCCCCCCAGAATTTAGGGGTTCATCAGGGAACCTGCAAACATCAATACTGATACAAGAAATTACATAGCAACGTACGTCCCTTGTTAGACAAAAAGATGAGGGCTGGTACATAGAAGGGTCCAGGATGTCGGCAAAATGGATCCCTTTAATAGGGTGCGGTATTATGATGTGGCAACTATTAAGTTAGGGTCTACCTGCAGTCTTAAACATATTTTTTTTTTTTTTACTAAATTTGCTATATTATTATATATAATTTGATATATTACAGTCACTTTACCCACAATGGTCTTATAGCCTCCCCACAATGCCACATTAAACTTCACGGCAGTCTTCTTGAGAAGCTTAAAAGCTAAAACCCCCATAGGTACCTCACAATAACACCCATGGCATCTTCCTCCTTGGTTACTAGGTGAATTTGACATTGTGCTCATCACTTTCTATTTGCTACAGTTAACCCAAGGTAAGGAAATTTGATAACTTTAGAGTCTGGAAAGTTTTGGCGTCTAGGAAGTTTATTGCTACATTGCAGGTATCCATTGGGGTATAGTGAAAAAAGCTACCCTGGCGATACCACGACACATCAGGAGGACTTCCCAATGTACACCTCTGATGGATGCGACTGCGTAGGCTACCGTAAAAGGAAACCTATACTGCATATTGCCGTCTATGTTTTCTTCCCTAAGGGCGACATGTATGTAGTTTGGCGCCCAGATGCCATTTTTTTTTTTGTGCGCATTAGCAGCGTAGAATGCGCCTGAATTTATGAACCTGTTCTACCGCGGGTCATAGATTTAGCGCTGTCTAGCTCCAAAATGACAAATCAGGCTCAGGTAAACCACTTTTAACCTGGTCTACTTGTTCCAGCAGAACTGCACCTAGTTTTGCTTTCTTCCAGTCATAAATGTGTAGAATCATACGGTTGTTGTGGGATACGCCTCCAGAAAGCCCCCCGATCTCAGGCGCATTACAAAGTGCTGCGGGCGCCCGATAATGCACCTAATATTGGAGGGCACCTGATTATAAATCTAGAGAACAGGGCTGCGCCAGTTTTTGGGCTGAAAGGACACCAGAATACTCGCCCAGCCCCTATGTGTCTCTATACTAAAATAGATTATAGACTACACAATGGAATACAGCAATAAAAAAGAGGAATGCTTATAAACACCTGCCCAATAGAGGCCAAAAAGAGACTCTTTTGGCCTCTTTAATGTGAATTGGGGCTTATGAATATATGTTAGCATGTACAAAGAACACAAAATCCTGCCTTAAAGGAGTTGTCTCACTACAAGGATTGCTTTTTATGTTAAAGATCTTGCAAAAACAAGTCACTTTGTAATATATGTCCATTAACAGTGTTCTACCTATTCCTAGATATCTCCTCTTGTATGGGCTGAATCAGCTCCTCAGGTTGCTATAGCTACAGACCTGTTCAATCTCTCCTGATAGGTTGCCAGCACTGTTTGCTATAGCTACAGACCTGGCTTCTACTGCAGCCGCCTAGTGGAAGCCAGTAAACACGCCCCTGAATTCAAAATGAAACCAAGAAAATAGGACTGAGGAAAGAAGAGTCAATGTAGTGAGACAACCCCTTTAATGTGCCTAAAAAGGTGCATTGCGTTATGGAGGCGTATAGCGTATAATTACTGTATAACGGAAAGTCCAGCTACTGCTTAATGCATGTGTTGCATACATTTATTACCTGTTTCAACATTACATGTGCATAGCATTAGCATTCATCTTGTATTTAAGAGAACCTGTCACATAGATTATGCCCCCTGGCTGAGGACAGCACAAGCTAGTGTCAGACCTGCTGTTTCCAGCGCTGTGTCCCTTATTCTGTAAGATGCTGTAGTTTTAGAGCATTTACCCCTCAAATCTGTAGTTTTCAGCCAGAAAAAAGTCATGAAAAGTGTCATTTGTGGCTAGCCCCGCCCACCTGAGGCTAGCCCCGCCCACCTCAACTGATAAACCTATTACTTTGAATAGGTAGAAACATGTGAATAACTGCCAGGTGGGCGTGGCTAGCCTTTGGTGGGCGGGGCTAACACCTGCTCATAAATAAGATTTGAGGGGTAAATGCTCTAAAACTACAGCATCTTACAGAATAAGGGACACAGTGCTGGAAACAGCAGGTCTGTCACTAGCTTGTGCTGTCCTCAGCAAGGAGGGCATAACCTATGTGACAGGTTCCTTTTAAGTTGCGGACCTGTGTAATCTCGACATGGTTACCACAGGTCTACAGACTGTATATGTAACCAACAATGTCCTATTTGTTGACAGAAAGCAGAGATATTGACTCGAATGAGGAATTGAATCCTTATGTATATTAGAAAGCTGCATCACGTTTTATTCACATGACAATCTCTGTTTCTTTAGACGACAAGTCTACGCATTTGGTGGAAACATATACTTGTCAAGTTGATGCCTAAGATTCTCTTGATCCCTCACGTGCCATGAGAGAAGTGGGCACTGCTTGTGTTTAGCCCACCCGTCCTTACTCCTGCACACACTATATGAGCCGCTATTTAGCTGTATAATGCTGCTCTAAGCCTCAGGGTATAAACAGGGAGCAATGCGTGTCTATGACAGTGTTAATTACACAAGTCAGTTCCTATAAACTATATCTTTATATCTGGTGTCATCATTTGGAGCAGCCTTGTGCCTTTATATGGTCACAAAATGTTTGTCTATTTTCTGATCTGCCCTGACTTTTCATGGTACAGATGAATTTCTGTCATGTAGCTGCCATCACATCCTGCTTTTATTACATTATACAGTAGATCCTTATTACAAGACCATCTGTCTATATAATCTATACGAGCCACCGTTACGCAGCTTGCCCATTTGGCTGAGTTTTAAAAACATGCTATTTACTTTACATTACAACCAAGGACATATGTACCACCGAGGCAGCTTATGTTGCCTTTCGTGGCCCTGCTTAGGATTTCTGCTAGACTTATCCTAATAGGTGGTGAGAATGTGTACAGGGATCTCTCATTTATAGTCCCTATAACGCTAGTAACCAAGGGTATAAGAAATCCACTCAAGGATCCTGCAAAGGAGATGGAGCAAATAAGCACCAAGTCCTCCTGTCCCAGGTGGTGGTACTAACTAGGACCCATTCTCATCTTTGCCATGGAGTCCATCACCTATATTACATACTAGCCAGCTGTCCTGATTATTCCAAGAGTCTTCTAGAAGACAGTCCTCCTGTCCCAGGTGGTGGTATTAACTAGGGCCCATTTTAATCTTTGCTATAGAACCCATCACCTCTATTATACATACTCGCCAAGTGTCTTGACTTTTCTAGGAATCTTCCAGAAGACAGTCATCCTGACCCAGATGTTGATATTAACTAGAGTCCATGTTAATTTTTGCTATCGAGCCCATCACCTCTATTACATTCTCACCAAATACCCTAACTATTCTAGGAGTCTTCCAAAAGTCGGTCCTTCTGTCCCAGGTGGTGGTATTAACTAGGGCCCATTTTAATCTTTGATATGGAACCCATCACCTCTATTATACATACTCGCCAAGTGTCTTGACTATTCTAGGAGTCTTCCAGAAGACAGTCCTCCTGACCCAGATGGTGATATTAACTAGAGTCCATGTTAATTTTTGCTATTCTAGGAGTCTTCCTAGAAGTCAGTCCTTCTGTCCCAGGTGGTGGTATTAACTAGGGTCCATTTTAATCTTTGATATGGAGCCCATAACCTATTACTCCTATTACATACTTGCCAAGTGTCTTGACTATTCTAGGAGTCTTCCAGAAGACAGTCCTTCTGTCCCAGATGGTGGTAATAACTAGGGTCCATTTTAACTTTGTGGTGGAATCCATCGCCTTTATTACATACTAGCCAACTGTCCTGATTCTTTAAGGAGTCATCCAGAAGACAGTCCTTTTGTTTCAAGTGGTGGTATTAACTAGGGCTCATTTTAATCTTCACTATAGAGCCCATCACCTCTATTACATTTTCGCCAATTGTCCCGATTCCTGTAGGAGTCTTCTAGAAGCCAAGTTACAAAAGCTCTGGGGTTTTTCACACCCCACTTGAAAGTGAACCTTCCTGGTGAGGTCGTAAGTGTCCCCTGGGTAGGGTTAAAATTTCTATATTTTCTCTATTACTGCCGTAACTATTATTAAGGCATAAACTTTAACAGTACATAGGCAAACCAAAATTGCTTGTTAAAACTGTCCAACCAAGAAGTGAATAGAGATGAAGTTTCTACTAATAATATAATAATTTGTAAGAGAGAAGACGGACAAGGAGTTATTGCCTGGCCAAAGGTTCCCTCTCAGTCGCTACTGATGGCAGAAGGTGAAAGAACTTTCTCCTCTAGCACACCAGACCAATGTTGCATACTTCACTATTACATATTGTTGGCAAATATCGACCCCAAATGGTTACCATACTGATAATATAGGGTTCGAGACAGTGGCAGATTATAATATGTCTGTTTTGGGCATCCACCTAGGGCCGGGGGGTCCCATGGCCACCTGAATCACCATATCTCAGATGGATTATCATTACCCCCAATAAATGTGTCTCTCCTGCCAGACTGCTCTATTGGTTGTGAGGGGTTAGGGACTCTTTTCCTTTAACTGGTCAAATGGCCACAGAACTCAGTGCCTTCTATGTACCCATCTGCCCATCATCCCCCCTTCATTGCCCTACAGTTCAATGTCTCCTCTGTGCCCATTTGCAACATTTATTTCAATGTTAGTGCCCTTTTGTGACAGAAGAGTGGTAAAGTAGGAGTAAATGGCATATAGACATCCAGTTGTTACTTAACAGAAGGGCTATAGTAGGGCAATGAGTGGTATATGGGCACTAACAGGCAAAAAAATTTATGGCCATTTCTCATTTACTGCCATATTAGTGTCCTTCTGCTTAGTGTCCCCATTTTTGCCCAATAGCTATCCAGTGCCACTGGTGACGATAGATATAGCATGGGCAAGAATATAAAGGGCCAACATTTTATGGACAGCCCATGGCACATGTTATACTTAGTCTACCCCTGGTTCTACGTTCCTGACTGATAAGGCCCATTAAATCATCAAGAATATATAGAAAGTTCTCCATTGCTCATTGATATCACTAGTAAATAGGGCATCATTCCAGACTGCAAATATGGCTGCTTCCATTGTGTGTAATGGGATATATTCCCCATAATGGTGAGCAAAATAAATGCCCCACAAAGTCTGATATGGAATATAAATTTTGAATGGAAATGTTTAATACGTTTTTTGCCGTACCGATCCCATCAGACCGTTATACAGCAGCTAAATGGTTAAAGAAAACAATGAAAAGACACCAGGGACCGGGAGAATGGGTAGGATTTACTGGCGTTTACTTTTAATCTATGGTGCTTTTGCTCTGTAGCTTATCAGCCCTATGTCAGCTTCCCTTTCCTCTTTTATACTCAACGCATCGCCCCCCCATGCTGCTGCTGGGGGACGGGACCCGAGTGTCTGTCAGCTTTTTGTCAGGGGAAAAAAAGAGAGAAGAAAAAGGAACGGAACAAGAGGCAAAGCAAAGCTAAGAAGAATCTATTAGATGTCACTGGGCTTTTGTATCCATGTCAATGATTCAGGATTAGAGTGTTTGAAATAATCTTATTGAGGGGAATCAAAGGAACTAGAGAGACGAGGCAGCCTCCGAAGCATATGGCAACAGCCTGGACAATATCTTATTAGGGATGTGTGCCCTGGCACCATTACCTCCATGAGACATTATAAAAACATCCATTCACCAACTTCTAGGTGCTACTGACACAGAAGGCAAAAAGTTCTCAAAAAGAAAGACTGAGGAGAAATTCTTTCTCTAAATTGCTGCATAATGGAAGGCAGTGAAGAGTCGCTGACTCGCTCGGTTGGGGTGTTTGACGTAATAACAATATAGAAAAACCTATATACCTACCATAACGCCATGCTTAAACCTCGTCTGATGCTACTGGCCCCTTATAAGCAACACTCTTTTCTGTATTTGTGCTTTATGTTGACCCTCAGAAGGTCACACAATAGAAACTGTGATTGACAGCAGAGCTACCCAAAAACTCTTAGGGTAGGAGGTTGTAAACCATCTCCTGGGGTGAACATTATAATGGCTAAATTAGTCTTATGAATGGCCTATAGTATTTCAATGGTAATGAATCATGCTTGGACCAAACTGTTTGCTAATAAATTGTCCATGGTGCTATAGGACTAGATGCACAGGCAAACACAGGAGTGGATACAAAAAGGTAGGAGTCTTTATTTTAGGTAGGTTCATATGTAATGGATTTGCTGTAGAAGTTTCACAGTCCACAGAAAGCCACATAGAACCCATAGCTGTAAAAGGTGCAGATTTTGTTGCAAATTTTTTTTAAAATATAAAAGTAGTATAGTCGCTAATAGTGTATAAGTCTCCACACACCCACGTGGTGCCTCTCCCTAATGAGGAATGTTATCCCTTTTAAGCCATGGCTCTACCGTAATCTCATTTACATTACAAGGCTCAGTGAGTTGGATATGATTTGAGGAAAATGCAATAGGTGGAGCTGCTGAGTCCCGGCTCATTTCCCATTAGCCTTTAAGAAATTATTTAAATTTCAGTGGAGTGACTAATGGTGTATAGCTCTCCACATACCTATATAGTGTCTCTCCCAAATAAGGAGCGTTACCCCTTTACAATTATTGATAGTCCCAAGGTGTTGCTTCTCTGGTTCCCTGTGAGCCTCCAGTGATCGACTCCTGTAGCCACTACAACCTATGATTGGCTGTATTGAGAATCATTATTGCCATGGTGGACTAGGGGAGTATCAGGAGAGGAGCATTGGGGATCGGTAAAATAAAATGCAACTTTTTAATATTTGAAAGGATTCTCTGTACTTGAGGGTTTAGTTCAGATCCTCAGTAATCTGCAGTAAAATTCACAACACTAGGATCTGACTATAGATTTCTTCTATCCCATTGACTTCAAAGTAGAAAATCTGAAATAAATCTATACTGCATCCACAGTAGAAACTGACAATAAAAATCATGCCACAATTTTCACACCTTGGGAGTGAGTTTTGTTAAGATTAAATCCACTGTGAATAATTTTTTGCGCATTTTTCTGCACTTTTTCTTCTCCCTCCCACCCCCCGCCTTTCCTCCAAAAAAAAGAAACCTCAATCAAGTATGTGCACTGAGAAAAAAAACTAAATCCACTTGTTCAGTTCTTGTAGGGATTTGAACCTAATACCTCTATGCTGAAAGGCAAGAGTGCTAACCACTCAACTACATTGTGGTTATTCATGGCGCTTGTATTTTAGGTTACTTGACTTAACATAAACAGACCTTTGTTTGACTAGAGACTCAGGAGTGAGCACATGCTATGCTTTTCAAACAAATTATACACGCCCTCTTTTGTAGACACTGAAAGCTCAAAACTGGACAAGCAGGACATGAAATGCCTTCATAGTAAAACCCCTTTAAAGAGGTGTTTCCATCTCATCTGTTAACATTGTGTCCTGCTTGTGAAGCTACTTCCCTGTAACCAGAGCAGAAGCAGAATGCAATTATGGGGGTCAAGATGGGAAAACTAAAATAATAAGGTGAAGATACAAATGGTTTAAAAAAAAAAAAAACATACCAAAAAGCATCACAATAAACTGTTCCAAAAATGTATAGTCTATCATAAGCAGAAAATTGCCTAAAAAACTCAATACCTACAGCACACTGTATATTGGAAAATAATACCCAAAAAACACATACATGATATATTCCAAGCACCCACAAAATGGTCAAAAATGACCAAAATTGCTGTTTGTATTCCAGCTAAAGTAGAAAATAAGCAGAAAATACACACTCCATTACATATACATATGATTTCAATCTTGGCTTACACTTAACCTATGGAGACTGACACATTCCAGTGAATCAGTGTTATCCCGCCATGGGCTTCCACTCCAGGAACTTTTCCGTCTATAACGGCTTTGAAATTTGGCAGCCATTATTAACTCGTCCATGGGAAAACAACGCTGTTATGATTTCAATTAAGTCAGGAATTATGATTATATAGTCAACGTGGTCAAAACAAATTGTCTGGTCCCAATCATGAGAAACAATGAAACGGAACGCAAACAGTGGTGGTTTCTATAACCCGTCTCCGGCTGACCCCCACCCCCCACGCATCCAAACCTCGAAGGCCCGGCGAGATCCTTGTCTCCGTGATTGCGAGAAGTCCTGGAAGCAGAATTTCAACTGATCTACTTTCTGCAATGCCATCTTTTTCTAATACTTGCGCTGCAAACCTAATTAGCAAACTCACTCATTAGTCTTCTAGAAAAATTAGCACAGCTTATGCTAATTACTCCAGTAAAATTTAATAAACTCTTTGAAATAGGGATAGACTAATGAGGTTTTATTTATTGAACTAAAATAACGGTAAGGAAAAAGGTTAGGACACAGGGATACCCATTGTGGTAATAAAACCACAATTTATTCCACTCCAGCACAGGAATTTTATAGCTCCGCTTTTAAATTCAAATATGAGTTACAATTCGGATGTTAAATCAATCCTGAACTTAATTTAAAAGAAGAAACTCTCCTCCCTCCCTCTTCCAGCCATGATTTGCTGCTCGGAATAACTTCTCGCTTTTAATGGGGGTAGTGAATTTGTGTCACGGAAATAGCTCCTTTCAAATGACATCATTGGATCATTAGACGGCGTTTCGTTTCTGAGAACGCAGGACTCTTTGGGTATATTCACGGCACCTTACGAGTTGCAGAAACACAAACGGGGGTTCACAGGAGACTACGCAAACCTGTGCTCTGGCCAAGGCTGCTTAAGACGTTACATACACTTAAAAGGTGCCTGGAAAAATCACACCTCTAATATACTTGGCATCCAAAAAAATGTAACGTAGGATCTGGTAGAATAAAAGGTTTTGGTATAGATTGAGAATTAAAGGGGTTTCTGTTCGGTTTTAAAACTCCCCACTTTCCCATGACTCCTCTGGTGTTCCTCACCGCTCTCCCACTGATGACATCATGTACATGCGGGAATGTGATCACTGAGACAGTGATTGGCTCACAGTCACATGAGCGATGTACATGACATCATCGCAGGGACTGAAGCTGCTATGAGGCATAACCAGGGGTAAGGGAGTTTTGAAAACTAATGAAAAACCCTTTAATTCTTTATTTGTACCGAAACCTAAGGTTATGTCTCCATGGCATAGCAATACAATCGTATTTTCGCGGTTTTAGGATTTTAAAATTGTAGAATATACGTTCGTTCAGGCAGCCACATAGACGACAATAGAAAAACCGACCTGTAGTCTCCACGGGTTGCTTTTTAATCTGAAGGTCTTTTTTCGGCACCAGTGCCTTTAGTTTTTTGGCGTCTTACCATACAATTCATGTATGTATGGGCGATGGCAAAAAACGAGAACTGATCGTGTTTTTTGTGCGAAACGTGGCAAAAACCTCGTTCGAAGATTTTTTCTGATGCACGACTTCTGGCCCATTTTTTTGTCTGATGCAGTATAGACCTAGCTTTACAGTCTACTAAATCCTATGCTTCTAATGGCAAATGGTGAGGGGTCAGCAGAGAACAACAAAGCAGTAACAGGACAGTGGCAGTCAATAGAGTTGTTTGAAAAACTAATGGAAAGCCCATTTAATTCTCCAAAAGCTTTGGTGTATCAAAAGCATCCAGTCTACTACATGGGTGTCAAACTAATTTTTACTGAGGGCCAAATCAGCATTATGGCTGCACTCAAAAACTGCGTTGTGCTACGTGGTCAGTCAAAGGCCAAAATGTCCTTTAATGTTGCATAATAGATAGGACCTAGCACCTGTCTAGCACCTAGTTCCCTGTCTTGGAGGGTGGCTACGGTTCCTGGGTTGAGCTGTCGGAGCTGTGCTACCACCAGTGAATTGGTGAAAAGAACTATGTAGATGGCGTCTGCCCCTGTAATGATCTCGCCGCCGTCTTAGCCAAGCACTGGCTGTATACTCTGGGTAAAGTTGAGAGCTGGTCCTTCTGCATCTGGACCTTACCCATCCCTGTTTACTGTGTCTAAGCTCTCATGGGCCACATAAAATGACATGGAGGGTCATACTTGGCCTGCTCATCTTATGATTGAGATGTCTGGTCTATTAGTCAGGGCTGCCATCAGTCATCTATTAACCGTTTCAGGACCCCATACAGCCAAATCAAATGGGGCCCGCACTCATTACTAATTCCTATTTTTTAACATATCAGTGAGCACCTTTTTAATTAGGGCCCCTGACAGGAGTACTGCATGTACTGCCCTATTTGCACCCCTGCTACTGGTTCCTTCTCTTTTTATTTTTTGGGTATCCATATTGTGATTTTTGTAAGCTCTGGAACAGGTGGGTACCATTTTTTTTTCAGAACAGTTGGAAAAGCAACTGGAAAATCCCTGTAAGATTCCTGTGTGCTCATAGTTATTGTGATTTTGGTATTTTTTTTTATTGTTGGGCCTCATTCACACAAGTAACATTTAACATAGATTTTAATAAACATTAAGGGCCACATGTATGAACCTGTTTTGGTCTAAAACTCACTTTTTTGCCCATAGGTTACTAAATGTTAAATCCAATAACAATCGGCATGCTGTGCATAATAATGGGGTTTCTGCAACCCCATTCTTCAGAAAACGTTTCCTTAGATTATTGCCACATGGTAAGCAATCCACTGTAGGCAAGTATTTCAACTGAAAAAACAGAGGATTTACCCCATTTACTGAGAATGGGGCTAATCCATAGCAGCTCAAACTGCACATCTAGAGCAGAAATCCAAGTCTTAGCCTCAATTTTTTGCCACTAAAATACATCAGATTTTAATCCAACATCAATAAATATCCTTAAAGGTTCAATTCGCTTAAAACATATTCATTCAGGTGTAACGGTGACCCCTAATATCCCTCTCATTTTAGACTGTGGAGTGTCGAGGAAGCTGATATATTTGGAGCTTCTCATATTGTAGAATTGTTTTTTTTCTGTCACATGGGGTGGTCACAGATTTTTGGGGATTTTGATTCCTTGACCATGTAGAGTCATAATAAGAAATAGACCCTAAAGGCAAGTGACTCCAAAAGCATATCCAAATGGGGTTCTCCTTTGCTGAACCTTTGGGACTCTGTTGTATTAGAGGCTCCTAATTGTGTGAAAGCCTGGAGGATTCTTTGGTACAGTGGTGGGCCGGTATGAACCTAAGTGGGACATTGGGGAGCAGGAACTTAGAGCAGAAAGTTGTCTTGTTAATTGTGAGAATAATCACAGTTCTATGTAACATGAAAAATCTACCGGCAAAAAGTGTGGTCAGGTTTTATGAGAGGACCGGCAAAGAAAGTATCTTTGGCCACTGATCCAGGATGGAGAATTCTGTCCTTCTGTAAGCCATTGTCCATAAGAAGGAAGCCTACAAAATGTCTTCCTCCATTGTGCATTGGTAAACGCTCAGCGTCACACAATCTGAGATCATCTATGAATCTCACCATGTATGGGGTAAGTCTTGTCTTATCTAGGCCAGTAGCAGGGGCGTACCTATAAAGGGGTGCAGAGGTATCAGTCGCTACCAGGACCTGAAGCATGAAGGAGCCCCAAAGCCCACCTACCACATAGGAAGACACCAGTATTATAAATAAAACCTAGTAGCTGTTGGGCCCAATTTATCTTTTTGCATTGGGGCCCAGGAGCTCCAAGTTACATCTCTGGCCACTAGGCTTATGCTAAGTACAGAGGGGAATTCCAAATATGCTAAAAAAAAGATTTACTTGTTACAAGGATAACAACTCTTCATAATTAGTAAAGTTTCCACCATTCTCTATTTCATTACAGGTTCTGAAACACGACTGACTGGGGAACCATGGGTATCAGAGAACTATGGGGCCTTCTCAACACAAAATGTAATGGCAGAATTACTTCAAAAAATACCTTTTGATCACATGCATAAGATATGATACAATAAGATCACCTAATTGTGCCATATCAAAGATCAGTAAAAGGCAGTGGTCTTGTTTACGTGATGTCTGCCCATATCTAGGCTTGTGCAGTATCTGTTCCTTGTTTTATACCACAATGAGAGTTGCAGTTTCGAGAGTAAACCCAGAGGCTTTTATACAACATCCGGTGCAACCCTTCCCAATTTCATCATAACCTACCATACACATACAATAAGACTCTATCTATCTATCTATCTATCTATCTATCTATCATCTATCTATCATCTATCTATCTATCTATCTATCTATCTCTCTATCTCATAACTATCTGCATAACTATCTATTGCACATCTATCATCAATCTTTATTCATATCTATCATCTATCTCTATTCATATCTATCTATCTATCTCTCTATCTTTGCATCTATCTATCTATCTATCTATCTATCTATCTATCATCTATCTCTATTCATATCTATCTATCTATCTATCTATCTATGCATCTATCTATCTATCTATCTATCTATCTCTATTCATATCTATCTATCTATGCATCTATCTCTCTATCTATCTATCTATCTCTCTATCTATTTCATAACTATCTGCATAAGTATCTATTGCATATGTTTATAATGTATGTATCTCATAATTATCTATCTATCCATCTATCTATCCATCTATCTATCCATCTATCTATCCATCTATCTATCCATCTATCTATCCATCTATCTATCCATCTATCTATCCATCTATCTATCCATCTATCCATCTATCCATCCATCTATCCATCTATCCATCCATCTATCCATCTATCCATCTATCCATCTATCCATCACATATGAATCTCATACTGTATCTATCTCATTATCATTCCCTTTTTATACATAAAGATATCTAACTATCTAATAGATAACAGACACATTGGTCAATAAAGTACACTTTTTTTTTTATTTTAACTGTTGGAGTCCTACAATTTTTTAATTAGATTTCTTGGACTTGTTCAGGACTGGCACCCACCCCTTTCTGCTTGAGCACTGATTTTTTTTCTACTCTATCTATCTATCTATCTATCTATCTATCTATCTATCTATCTATCTACCTACCTGTCTGTCTGTCTTTCTTTCTATCTACCAATCCATCTATCTTCCTATCAATCGGCTCAGCATACCTAGCTTGCCATGCATAAATGATGTATCATAAGTTATTCCAACTACGTAGGGAAGTCAGTATGACTCATTCCCTTACACTGTAGGAGGGTGTAAGAATATTATGTAAATGACCCTATGTTGTCCTGCTTTAAATACACATTTTACATCATGGGAAATTCATGATTTCTAGAAAGGATTGCCCCAGTTTTGAATACTGTCTGAAAGCAAAAGAAGTAATTTTGGTAATGCATGTAGCACCATATGGAATCCCTACATATGATATGCCTTTATTATATTGAAGCAAACTTCTCTTCAAAATATTACAACTATAAAAAACGATGCTATGTATGCTATAGCCCCTGCAACACACTGCAAATGCAAAAATAAGGCTTGAACATAAGGATACACGAAATCCTAAAGATACAGCATTAGATGTCATCAATGACCCAAAGCAGTTTTTACTGACCTGGGCACCGTGAGTGAATACGTTAACAAGGGCATCAACAAACAGGCTATACATTAAGATGGCACACTTCTCCGCTAATCAATTTCTGTGGGGGTAATGTTTTAAAACAGGCGTTTCTTCTAATTGTAAGGGTATATGTATGACCCATGAAGCCCCTGTTGCATTGGAAAGGGGAACTCATCTTTGTTTGGCCAGTTTCCCCTTTGCCCATTGGTGGAGTTCATTCGTGGTATTCATCAGGGGAGGTAATTCTTAGGGCACACCAGCGGAGTTTACTCTTAGGGCTCATTGGTGGAATTCATTCTTGAGATTCACCAGTGGAGTTTACTCTTAGGGCCCATTGGTGGAGTTCATTCTTGGGGCCCATCAGTAGAGATTATTCTTGGGGCCCACCCTACACCTAGAGGACTTCACATATCGCAAACACCTCTTGCTTTCTGCCTCTCTTTCTCTGCCTTTTTTCCTTAAAGGGGTTTTCTCACCATGCATTTTCACAGCCACAGCCAGCTTTAGAATCGCAAATGCTGTTCAAACCTACGCGGGTCTATAACAGTGATTGACACATCAGCTCTAATGTTCCTAGCTATTCCTTTTACACTGACATAAGTGCAGGAGGTTTATAAAGTGTAGTACTGCAGAGCTTTAAAGTGTGTTTACTTAGCTAAATGAAAAGCTTCCAAAGTGGTAACTATAGATAAAATTCTGCAGGCGGTGACTTACCATGAATGGACTGAGTGAGTGATGGCAATTTAGAGCAGGAAGAGATAAGAGAGAGCAGGGAGAGGTCAGGAGAGGTGGACGTAACCAGAGAAACCTGTGTGCTGTAAGAGGAGACAAAATCTTCTTTATCTCCTGACCAAAGAAAAATCAACAAAGCAATGTATTTTGAAAAAGTCTTCAATTATCTGTCCCTACATGTCAAAAGCTAATCTTTGTAATGAGAAAAACCCTTTAAATGCAGCCCCAGACCTGTCATGCCTAAAGGCCTACCATGACAAGGAACCCACCTGGGGTTTATCCTGTGGACCAGACCAAGCCTACACATAGGTGACCTGAATTTACATAGGGCTCCAATTCTCCACACAAGCAATGGGGGGCTAATGCCAAACTAGAGGCCACAATGCCCTTCCAGCAAGAAAGAGGAGAGGGCTGTCCTATACAGGGGAGTAACTAGGGGTTATTTTCCAACTGCTGGGAGCCAGGAATGGTACAACCAGGTCATCGGGAAATTTATGCCAGGAAAATGAATTATTGTCCCTGGGAGGAGAATGGCAAGAAACAGAACAAATTACTTTTTCATGGGGCCACTTCTATGTCTATCTACATATAATTGCCTTTATCCACTCATTATTTCCCATTTAGTCTTAAAATTTTTCAGAAAATCAGGCGGCTCCATCCTGGATAAAAAGAACAAGTAATTATTGGTTGCTGGATTAAAGGAATTTAATTGTGATAAAAACTCATACACCCTATGTGATCATGACAAATTTCTAAAAAAAAAAAAAAAAACTTTTTCAAAAGACAGCTTAAAATATTTTCCATTCTGTCTGAATCAATAAAGTACGACACAAGAGCAAACTCGGGGAATTGTTCTGGCTTTTCTAAGATTTACATGTTCAAAGAGAGCGGGTAGAGACTTGGAAATTAGGAGTCTGGCAAGACAGACCTGGATGCTGTTGTTAGGTTTCCACATAACGTCCACGTCATCAATGTAACCTCATCATTAACTATATCAAGCTCGTATATTGACACATAGAGTGACATGTAAGAAAGGGGCGGCATCAGTTTTCTGGCGTGCTTTGAGCCAAAAAATCTGTCGTAGCCCTGGTCTATAGATGTATGAACTGTTCTCAGACCAAATCTAGCACATGTTGCTCCAGACCTGACACTATTGTATGCACTAATTCTATAGAAGTGTGTTGCGCCAGATTCGTGCGATGCGCCACATTTATGAATGTGTCACAGCAAAATGTGGTGCGAAACTGTGATACCAATCCATAGCAATTTCTTAGGCTGAGACAAGTTTTGACGCATAGTCTCCAAAAAAATGGGAATCTCGCAAGAGAACAGAGAGTGACTTTTGATCACTATATTTACTATTTTGCCATAGGCAAACTTAAACTCTATCAGTTCTCTATCTATAAAACACTAAAACGTAACTTTTATTATGTATCAGGTTTTTAAATAGTGTGTATAGAGGTAAAGAGTTATACATAATAAAAGTTACGTTTTAGTGTTTTACAGATAGAGAACTGATAGAGTTTAAGTTTGCCTATGGCAAAATAGTAAATATAATAAATTTTGACGCATACACTCTATGCAACGGCACACGTTTATAAAGTGCTGTGAGACACTTACATACATACTGACCAATGCTACACTAACTTACTGAGAAGTACAACTGTGGCAACGCCGCCGCTTTTCATACATGTGTCCCATAATGTTATGTAATAAAATAGAAATGATATAATATGCTGGGAATATAATGACGTCATAATAAATATGGTTCAGTACATATGTATATAGACATTCTAACTACTCTGTATGAATCATTCTCACCATTATGATGAAAATAAATCATGGGCTAATGCTGCTGTTATCACATTTACTTCAGTTCATAATTAACCATTATCAAGTGGTCTTGAAAAGAAAATAATTTTTACAGCCACACCGCTTTGTGAAGAGTGACTCATTTATTATATAAGCCTGGCAGTCAACCAGCAAAACATATAGGGCCTTATGTATGAAAACTGTCTAGCGGTAAGACTGTCTTTGTTGCCCATAGCAAGCAATGAGAGCCCCCCTTTTATTTTTCCAGAGCACTATAAGGCTATGTTCACACGATGTATTGTGTACTATGTGCGTTGCAATACGCCGGGTGTATTAGAAGTACGCGCTGGCCAGCCGACTCCCACTGGCTCTCACTTTCCCTGGTGCGTAAGCACAAGGAAAAAGTGTCACATCAATTATTTTCACTGAAAACTTCAGGTAATCACAGCTCTCTATGAGAGATATGAATTACTGTATTTGCAGGGCATAATCTGGGTGTTTGGCAGCACATTTACGCACCGAATTACGCCCCGCAAATATGCTGTGTGATTATACCCTAAGGCTATGTTCACATGGGGTAATTTCAGCGCGCATTTCGCCACGTATTTGCGCGGGGAGATAAGAGACATGTCAATTACTTGCGGCGAATACGCGCCTCGAGTAATGACTGTCAATGGGGCCAGCCAGGAATGCGTATTAGCGCGACTCCCAAAGCACCCGGCGTAATTGCGTCCGTACTGTACGCGCCGCAATTATGCTGTGTGAACATAGCCTAAAGCTATGTTCACACGGCTTATCCACAGCGTAATTGCGGGGACGGATTTCGCCCGCAATTACGCTGTGTGCCGTGCAGCGGGGGCGGGGTGGGGGGACTGGCAGCTCGCCGGCCCCATAGACATTCATTATCCATGGCGCGTATACCGACGTGAATAATTGACATGTCCCTTTCTCTCCACTCGCCGTATTTCGAGGAGACGGAATCCATAGTTCTCTGTGAGAACTGTGGATTACCGTAATGACTGGGACGGATTTCAGCCGTATTACGTGGAGTACGGCGCGAAATACATAACGAAATCCGTCCCAAAATAAGCCGTGTGAACATGGCCTAAGAAGTAAAATCTGAGCTGTGACTGCTTTCTAACTGTCTTACTATTAGACAGTTTTCATACAGAAGGCCCATAGTTTTTAAAGCGCAATTACATATGTATACATACATACATAGGAGAAGAGCGTTCTTCACTGTAAAAACTGTGAATCTGTGGAATAGCCGCCTGAGGAGCTGGTCACAGCAGGAACAGTTGGGAGTCTCAAGAAAGGCTTAGATAACTACCTGGAATTAAAGAATATTAATGCGTATGTAGCCATGTAAAATTCTGGATCCTGGCTGGTGGAGGCTCTGGGGTCAGAGATGGGGTCTTCACTGGAGCAGATTGGTTCTTGCGTTGTGGGTTCCAGGGCATTAACCAGTGGTGAGGCTGGGCTTAATGTCCTTGTCTCCCTCCCTTCACCCACATTTTCCCCACCCTTGGTTGAACTTGATGGACACGTGTCTGTTTTCAACCGTACTAACTATGTAACTATGTAACATACAACCAGCATTTATACGGCATGATAAGGGTTCCTTGAAATTACAAGAAAAATTCTGTTCCATTTTCCAGAAACAGCGCCACCATGTTCGTTGACTGCATTAAGTATTACAGTGAATGGGAATGTGTTGTAATGCCAGCATCAGCCTATAGACAAGGGTGGCGCAATTTCTAGAAAAAAATGACTTTTTTTCCGATGTCAAGTATGTGTTTTTTTTATTCTAGGATCTTCATCTTAGACAAGAAGATGTTTTATATTAAGCATTTACAGTTTGGCCTTGAAGAGATTTGTTGCTTTTCAACGTTGTGTTAAAGGGGTTGTCTCCCCCCCCCCCCAAAAAAAATAAAAAAATAACAGTTTTAAATGCTACGTTAGTGACTTTTAACTAAATGGAGGGAGGAGGAGGGTGAATTCTTTTCAAGACTATAATCTCTTTTGCCATAGTAAAGAGCCGCACCAAAGAGCAACTCTAACTATGTGCATTTGATGGTCAGCTGCCATATCCAACTGATGAATGAATGGAAAGGTGGCCAGATGTGATGAGCAATTAGGGAGGTGGTCGTTCCACCAGGTGGGAGTGACCTCCATCCTAGAGGTAGGAGCTGGTCCCAGAGGTGGTGAAACTGGCATCTATCAGACGTTTATGGCATATCCTGTGGATGTGCCATAAAAGTCTAAGGCTATATCTCCACACAACTGGTTTACAGTAGGATTTTTAAGTGGATTCAGTATTTAGAATCCACAAAAATCCAATTCTTAACCATCCCCATAGACCTCAATAGAAAAAATCTGCAGCAATTAACGTGACAGAAAACAAAAACCGACTGTAAAATGTTGGTCGGATTCTAATTAAAATCTGAACATAATTTTACAGTCTGCCATGTAGATGCAGGATAAGGTGGGAATACTTTGTAGCATAAAAGAGGATCCAGCGAAGTTGCTAAAAGCAGGTTACTTTATTGTGTTATTGCCTTAAACAACAGCATTAAAACATGTGAACAAGAACCATGTTTCGGTTCAAAACGCGTAAGCGTGCGTCCAGTAACTGCAAGTTTTAATGCTGTTGTTTAAGGCAATAACACAATAAAGTAACCTGCTTTTAGCGCCTTCGCTGGATCCTTTTTTATGCTACAAAGTTTCAATTTACCATAAGCCAACGGTTGATTCGCGCGAGACAGCTGAAAAACAATGTCAGAAATGTATCTTAAAAGGACTGAAAGCCTATGGGTGAGCTTACCTTTTATTATATATATATATATATATATATATATATATATATATATATATATATATATATATAATATATATATATATAAAATATATACATACAAGTTAGCCTACTGCCTTGCAGTGCTGGGTTCCTGGGCTTGAGTCCGGCCACAAAGTACATCTGTAATTATTCATATGTTCTCCCCAGATTTGTGTGGGTTTCATCTGGAATTTAGATGGTGAGCCCAGTGGGGACAGAAACCAATGTAAATGTCTGTACAGTGTTATGGAATTTAATGGCACCATATAAAAAAGCTTTCTGTGTAGGTGGCTGTCCCACTAGATGGGTTAATACCCAGACCACCATACTGGATATAGGTGCGGGATCCAGAGGTGGTGTAACCAGCATCTATCAGACGTTTATGGCATATCCTGTGGATATGTCATAAAAGTCTAAGGGAATACCCTTTTAAGGATGGGAAGTGAGAACTGATCTTAGTGTGACTAAATGGTGCTAAAAGCTTTTTCACCCCTCCTTTTCTGTGCACCATGTCAATCTTTTTGGAAATCTACATTTAGCTTTTTGTAAATCAGACTTCGAAAAAACAAATGAATTTAAAAAATTCTGAATAAAAAATATTTGGAAAATCAGAAATGAAATAATGCTTCTTTTTAATCTCAATTGAGAAATGTCATGGTCAATTACATTACAGCCCAAAAGATCAGTTACCCCTCAGGCCGCAGATTTATTATTCCTTTAAGGTAACATACATAAGTATAAAATTGAATAAACCCCCCAAACCATCAGCAATGTCTGTTAAAGTCTTCATTATTTAACATATATCCCAAAATCTTACATAAAACAGAACAAAATTAACAAGCTGATTCCGGTTGCTAGTTGTAGAAAAGGACGCATATCTTAAAAAGTAACAATTTCACGCCCTAGTGATCCAGGCCTCTTCACTGTCAGCCCTTGTTAATGCACTGTACACTCTCTGCACTCAAAGGAGGGTTAATACCCAGACCAGTAATGAGAACAGGACAGTGCGACGAGATATCCAATTACGTAAGGCCTAACTAAAAAGCAGGGAAAGGCCTGATACAGGAACTAATAACCACCCAGAGTAAAACAAGGGAAAGGAGAGAGGAAAAAATAATAAACAAGCAATGGACAGAAATAATAGGTGTAAAATGAGCTGCGCTGTGGAAAAAGAAAGTTATCATAAGAAGTTTAAAAACAATAAACTATGAAGAGAAAGACGAGATTTTAGATGTTTCGACTAAATGGAATAGAGATAAGATAGAAAGAGAAGGAAAGAAAGAAAGAAAGAAAGAAACAGAAAGAAAGGAAGAGAGAAAGAAAGAAAGAAAGAGAGAAAGAAAGGAAGGAAGAAAGAAAGAGAAAGAAAGAAAGAAACAGAAAGAAAGAAAGAAAAAGAAAGAAAGGAAGAGAGAAAAAAAAAGAGAGAGAAACAAAGAGAGAGAGAAAGAAAGAAAGAAGGAAAAAAGAAAGAAATAGAGAAAGAAATAGAGAGAAAGAAAGAGTAAGAAGGAAAGAAAGGCTGAAAGAAAGAAAAAAGGAAGATATTAAATATAACTATGAATATGACTGAGAGAGACATATACATAGATCGATAGATAGATAGATACATACATAAAAAGTAGATAAATAAAAAGATCGATATTATATATGGGCTAGATAGATAGATAGATAGATAGATAGATAGATAGATAGATAGATAGATATGAGTTATTAGAGAAAGATATTAGATATGTGATCGATAGATATTAGAAATAAGAAAGAAAGAGAGAAAGAGAAAAAGAAAGAGAAAAGAAAGAAAGTAAGAAGGAAAGGAAGAAAGACCAACAGAAAAAAGGAAGATATTTAATATAACTATGAATATAATTGAGAAAGATAGATAGATACATAAAAAAGTAGATAGATTAAATGAAATATATTAGATATGGGATAGATAGATAGATAGATAGATAGATAGATAGATAGATAGAATAGATAATTAGGGAGATAGAAAGATATTAGATATGTAATAAATAGATAACAGAAATGAGAGAAAGAACAAAAGAGAGCAAAAAACAAATCAAAGAAACTAAGAAAGAAAGCTAGAGATAGATAGGTGTTAGATAGATAGATAGATAGATAGATAGATAGATAGATAGATAGATAGATATATATGGGATAGATAGATATATAGATAGATAGATAGATGATAGATAGATAGATAGATAGACTGAGAGATAGATACATACATAGATAGCAGCTATGCTGCTATTCCACTGGTATAAAAACAGAACAACAACAATAAAAGGTAGCTCCAGCCATAAAATCCTCCAAAAGAAATATACAACATGTGTGCTAAGAACACCGATGCCGAGAACAGTAGCATTTGCCTATTATAACCTGCAGGACAAATGATGCATATAAATATATACATTTTTTTTATCTTTCTATATAGCAAAACAACTGAGGAGAATATTTTTATATTATATATGATTATAAAATATGTAATGTAACAAAAATTCCCTTAACTGCCATTCTTATGTAGACACATTTCAGATCTTGTTTATCGTTAAATGGGGATACAGTGGATTTGGTAGAGCTGAGGCCATTTCCTCCAGGGATTTTTTCACAGATTAGTTCCTTACACAGACCATTCTTACTTGTTGACAGACACATTCCATAAAGCAGCAAGGCCAGTTGAGAAAAATAATACAACTTTGGACTGAGATATTCAACCTCCTAGCAGCCTATAATATATTCTGTGCACATACATGCATGTAGAGGTGCACAAACTAATTTACAATGTATTTATTAGGGAAAGAGTTGTCAGTGTCAATGGGTGGCTAATTAATTGCCAGCATCTAATTCAAAGTGGCCAGTAGGAAAAAAAATGGAGATTTGTTCACAAGCTGCTGAGTTTCTAATAACCTGGGAATGGATCAGGGTAACCACCTCCGTGCTGGGCGAAAATGACATATTACATTAATTACATTCTTTTTGAATACATTTTTGGAAAATGTAAATAGCAAAGTAACAGTATAATAAAGTAATAGTCTAATAAAGAAGTTACACGGTTATAGCAACCTACATATATGCAAATATATCCCTGAATAAATGTAATTCAATGAGATAATTAACCCGAACACAGTGGTTTATTATAGAAGCAAAGACATATACAGAATATATAGGTCCCTTACTCAACAGAGCCCCACGTTGAAGCTGGTTTACACCAATTCTCACTCCCTATTGGAAGCATGTATGACCCAGGGTTTGTTTGCCCCATCTTATTCCATGACCTTTTGTCTCTTCCCTTTCTTTTGCCCATGGAGAGAAGAACATTGTCCAGTGGGAACCAGAGCCAGAAGATGGCAGACCTAGTCTGAGGCCCTGCAATCTCCAAGGGCCCCATAACAGCCTCACTCTCAGCTTCTATGCTATGTTTTCCTTTGTATAAAAGAACATATTATACTCAAATATAACAATTTGTACGTTTTTTTTTCTCTTTTGGATTACCAAGGAGTGAAACATCTTTTTATCACTGATGATCTCAGAATCATCCAGGGGCTGAACTGCAATACCATACAGAGTCTATGAACAAGAGTGGCGATGTTTATAGAAGAATGCAGCCATTTCTTTTTTCAAATTTCACAACCACTTTAATGAGACATTGTATCATTTTAGGATTATTTTCAACTTTTCATTAAAAAATCAAACATTCCAGACCAAAACAGCAACCAACGCAAAACAACAATATCATGAGTAAATTCTTTAGAGAGATGCATACTTTTGTATAAAAATGAGTAAACAAAATATGAAGTATAAAACAAAAGAAAGGTTACAGAGGAGCATATTCCCCGTAGGGGAATACCAATGGCTACCCTTTTTAGCATCTCCAATATGGCACCGCTATATAGACGACATTCAAGAGACTTTTTTTTTTATAAGTCAGACCAAGGATAGTAAATAGAGCTGAGAAATATTTAGTGTAATTAAACTACTGTCCATCATCTTGAAATGATGACGTTTCCCTCATAAGGCATTATAGACATTTTCATACACTCTCATATATTGTAGTCCATGTTCAAAACCAGCAACCAACGACATTTATTTATCCTTCTAACTAGCCAACTAATTACTGTAGCTATATTGGATTTATTCTGAAACATATGATGGGACCAATACAGAACACTACAAAGCACAAGTTACACGCATAGACTTCTTACAGTGAGGGTTGTTCTGAGAAACCACCTCTACTCTATCTCATCCTGGTGCCAAAGACCAGCAATTGAGCCACAATACCTTATCTCCAATCCCTGAGGTATAGTAGATAACCTAGACCAAGCTAATAGAGACTGAATCAAAATAAACCACTACCAGACATCTTAACCACAAATCTAAATACATATTATAGGTAGCAAAAGAGCATCTACCACCCATTGCCAAGAAGATGGCCATTTTGTTGGCATGGTTAAAGATATGTTCCTAGTGAGTTTAGTTTAGGATCAAGAGTTATGAACTATCGCAAGTATTCAAACGCCAATTGGTCATAGTGGGTTCCAAGGAAGCTTCTCATAGAAAATTAGTTGAGGCCACAAACTGATTCTCTTGACCATGTATAGGCAATGGGTGGTCTTTACTCTCACAATGAAAGCAGCAGTGACTTTTCCTTATTGATCTAAATTTAGACAAGTGTATAAATAAAGGAGAATTTCCTCAAGCCTTGTCAAAACTATAGCTGTTACAGTCATAGCGAGTTGCTATGGGGCCCAAAGGTTGAAGGGGCCTACTGAGATGCCAGAACACTGTACCTTTTGTAAGGAATAACATGTTAGTGACTTTCTGCATATGGCACTACCCTCTGGATTCTTTTATATATGGTGATGGATATCCCGTTTATGTTATCTGTAAGTATACCATGAGAAATGTATTCCAGCAGATATCACAGCCGGGTCCTGACATAGCCATACAGTTCTATAAAGCAAACAATAGTCCGAATTGGACTACATTTGCCATGTTTACCGAACATACAATTTCTGCATCTGACACCAAAGCATGATAGACCACGATTTTGTGTACGATGCACAAAGTGTAAATGTTCAGTAAATAGAGCAAATGTAGTCCAGTTTGGAACTCTATGGCCCCATCACGACCCAAGTGGGGTATCCGTCATAGTGAATTTCTCATGATACCCTGATGAACACTACAAACAGAGAGAACAAATGCTATGTGAATGAGGCCTAATGCAGCTTGGAAAGCTGATAGCTATGCACAAAGACGTTATTAGAAAAGGGATTGATACATGAAGGTATGGATAGTAGCACCATGTGTCGGAGAAACCATATAGTGGTATGATAACAGAAAGCAGCCAACTTATTTCCTATAAAAAGGTACAATAGGCCTCATTTGTCGAAATGGTCCAATAGTAAGACTGTCTCTCTTGCCCACAGCAACCAATCACAGCTCAGCCTTCATTTTTCCAGAGTATTTAAGACATGAAAGCTGAGCTCTGATTGGTTGCTATTGGAGTGTTTTGCTATTGCTATTGAAGTTATACTATGTATTATATATTCACACCTGAGTTATATCATATATATATATATATATATATATATATATATATATATATATATAATATTATTTTTTTTTTTATACATATGTGTACATATACACCTGTATGGCTGCCTTGACCTCTGGGCTCCATATCAGCTGCCATGGCTATAGTTACACCCATTACACCCATGGGTATATTTATACCAACTAACGGCAACATCTTGAACATAGACACAAGTGATCAATGTCCTCTACCAAAATGGTGGTCTTCTTAGAGATTTTCTTTTAGGTACTTTATATGTAGGAAGAGAAATTAAACAGATCTGGCATTGAAGTTATTTTCCTCATTAGGAGGCCCCCTGGTGATGTCTATGTGACTATTACAGTATGCCATAGACATAGCCATGTTTGTGACCTCTAGCTGAGATAAGTACAAGGCCGGGTAGTTTTATGAAAGCCAACGTCTGTTTGGCGGCTTCCTTTTACAGTAAATTCCAATGATTGGTTTAAGAACCTTTATTAAGTTTGAAAAGCAATTAGAGATTGTGCTACACTATGGAACAGATGTTATAAAGGGCAGGGAAGGTGTTACATGGTTGAGTGCTCGCTCGTCTAATGCCACTGCAGTGTGCCGTACCCAACAGTCACTGCTGCTTTCATCTGCCCAACACCCGCTCCGCGAAGCGGCATGGGGCAGGTGTTTCATTGTAATGAGGTTCAGCAATGGAGAAGAAATAAAGGCAGCTCCAACCTGTCAATAATCACCGGATCGGAGGGTGTCTCGTTCCGATTCCCACAGCTCTTCTTATCACAACAGCGACTGCGGAGTTAAAAAAAAACAAGAGGAGGTTTTAGTATTATGGCTCGACTGCAAAATCAGCCTCATTGAGACAGCAGGTTCAAATTGCAGCGACATTAGCGGCATCCTAGCTACCTGGAAGATGTGTCAGAAAACACGTTAAGGCCGCATGGGGGCTAATTACTCGCTGTAACCTTGTCCAGCACAGCTGCCAGCTTATTAGGCCTAGGAGCGACACAGGTAAAAGAGCAAATTGTCCCCTAAATACTGACTTCATGTGTTTTTATAGTTTGCTAAAATAGAATTCACCTCTTAAGCATCACAGTAAATAAGTGAACCCTAATATCCTATACCAAAATTTATTGGAAAGCAACACAAAAGCAGTTAGGTTGGGTTCTCATGCTGCAGTAAAAAAAATGCCACAGAAATGCAACCAAAAACGCAAGCAGTTAGTGTTTTTTTTTTATTTTACCCCAATTTCACCTGTGTTCCTAGAGTCAGTTACAAAACTATTTGCATAAATAGAAAAAATGCATGCACTTTTAGGGTATGTTCACACGGCGTGTTGGACCCGTTTTTGGATCCGTTTTGGATCTGACAAACGCAACCAAAAGCACTGCGTCAGTCGCATCCAAAATGCATCCAACATGCAGGTGATTTACATTTCTTTCAATGTAAAACACGCAACGGCGTTCAGGCGAGTGATTTCTGATGCGTCCTTCGGATCCGTTCAAAGAATTGTCATGTCAATTCTTGATCCGTCTGACGCAGCAGAGGCCCTATTTAAAACTATAGGGTATATATTTAAAACTATAGGCACCCTATAGTTTTAAATAGGGCGCCTGTGGCGTCTTTCGAATCAAGAATTGACATGAAAATTCTTTGAACGGATTTGAAAGACGCATCAGAAATGTAAACACGCATCTGCGATCACTCGTCTGAACACTGATGCGTGTTTTACATTAACAGCAATGTAAATCACACTGCACATTGTTAGATGCGTGTTTGGATCAGTTTAGGGTCCGAAACATGGATCCAAACACGCATCTAAAAACAGATCCAAAATCGGATCCAATGCGCCGTGTGAACATGCCCTTAAAAACAAGTGTTTGCATTTTTTGATGCAGTTGAACAAAAAACGCAACTTGAGAACGCCCTTAAAGGGGTGTTCCAAAAGTAACTGTTTGTTAGTCATTAGGGGATGATTAAAATAGAAAAAAAAACCGTACTGTGTAAACCTGCTCATTCCAGTGCCGCGACTGGTCCCATTTATTCTGGATGATGGCGTACCATTCATTCTTTGCGTTACCTTGCAGCTTTTTACTGACCACAGTGGTCTCTTGCTGAAAATACCACATATGACCACTGTGACTGACTGCCAGGGTCAAGTGAAAAATGAACTCTGTTTCCATCAGCCGGAGTCACCACACTGGAATGAGCGGGTTTACAAGGTCATTTTGTAGAAAAAAATAAATAAATAAAGTAAACCATTCCCATTGACATCAATAGAAAATACTGTTGTGGTTCATACAAAGCGTATTTTCGGCGGTCAGTTTTTCACTTAAAAAATGTTAATTCTTCGGCGAAAAACACGTGGAAATTTACTACTGATGTCAATAGTAAAAACCTAAAAGCCTTGCGTGAAACATGGCCAAAACACTTGTATGTGTTTTTTTTTTAACGTGGATCCACATTCAAAACCAGATAGAGATGAATGGGGCTCGTTTCTGACTACAAACCAAGAGTAAAAAAATACCCTAGATCCACATACAATACCATGTGAAATACTAATTGAAAACATCATCCTACGCGATTTTCCATGACAGAATCCGACAAGTAAATTTCACTCATTGTGTGGAAGTACCCTTAAGCTAAAAGGAATGATTACAGAGGTTTTAAATTATAATAGAGCTAAAGAGGATTCCCCTCTAAGTCACTGTTCACACTGGGTGAAAACACATTTTAACATGATGTTGTTGCAGATTATGTGAATTGTAAAAAATCGATGTATTAAGAATTAGCAGTTGTGGATTTTGCTGTGGATCTGCAGTTTCAAGTTTGCAACAGTAGAATTTAGGACCACATGTATGAACCTGTTTATGTCTGAAACTCTACAGGTTACTACTGTAGGTTACTATGGGCAAAAAAGTGAGTTTTAGACCTAAACAGTTTTCATACAAGTGACCTTTAATGTTGCATGAATCTGATTTGACACAAGTGTGGCTGAACCCATGAAAAAATTTGGGTTCGGGACTTCCCGAACTTGAGGTTTTTTACGCTGAATGCAAAGAAAAAACAGAGAAGTCCGCTCACCTGTGTGGCTCAAATCATAATGTTTGATGTTAAGAGTTCATGGTGCAGGGAAGAGGCATCAGAATGCGGATGAGTGAATGAACATAGATCCAAAGGAAAAAATTCTTCCAGCACTCATGCGAAAAGAATGTATAAAAAACGCTCTTTAATGTATCCTGGTTAAAAAGCAAAAATTGATATGTGTATTATCGCTTTTTGCTTATTAACCATGTTTTTAATCAGGCTACAATAAAGTGTGTTTTTTATACATTCCTTCCACATGAAATTAAGAGTTTTCGCATTCTTTTCGCATGCTGGAAGAGTTTTTTACTCTAACCCTAAATCTAGCCCTAATCCTGACCATAACCATAACCCTAAACCTGAATTGTGCAATTTCAGTGTCTCTTCATAGGAAAACAATCCAAATTTTTACAGTTTGTGACATATTTATGGATCAAATAATTATTTTTTTTAGCTCTTTCTTGTTTACATCTGTTTCTTAGAAAGCTGGGTGACATCCAGTGTACGGCTGCCATAACATATCTTGTCATTACGTTGTTTACATCTATAACTGAGCACATTTCCTAGAAGTAGAAAAATAATGCAACTTTTTTTTCAAGCTTTGCAGCAATTTCTTATCTTTTTCTGTAATTGTCTTCTTATGTATTTTTTTTTTTTTACATTTTCTGTTAAAAAATTTCTGATCTAGCAGGTCAAACCAAATGTTATTATGTGTCCCCTGGATTGCTGCAGACACTGAATGGCACATAATCCGATTTTTATAGAAAGCTAGATTCCCATTCAGCTGCCTCTTACCTGTCATGCTTGTATGAATAGTTCTAAGGGCTTGTCCCCAAAGCAAGGGTTATTGGTTTTACAAACTGTCTGAAGACCAACATGCAACGCTTCCCCATAGACTTTAATAGAAAATCCATTCAGCAGTCCCCACTGCACGGATTTTCTGCTGGACGGTTTTTGACACCTCCGGTGTTCCTAAAAACTTGGAACATGTTTATTCTCCCACCCAGTTTTCGGGCAGAACGTGAACATGTGGGTGCGAAGGGGGACGGCTTGAATACGCAAACTGCAGACAACCGGTATTTGGGGCCACATGTATGAAACGGTTTTGATCTAAAACTCACTTTTCCCCATAGAAAACTATGGGGAAAAAAGTGAGTTTTAGACCAAAACCGTTTCATACATGTGACCCTTGGTCTTTGCCGTGGGAACGCACCCTAATACTTGTGTGGCTCTGGCAGATACTCTTGAACCAGGAAGATCAGGATGAACAGAGCAGTTTTACCCTTAAAAAAGATCTACAATGCACGGAATTGTTTGAAGGTAAGGAAAAGGTAAATTTAGATGATTTTTTTTTCTGCCAGAATGTAATCTATGGAGGCCTGCTAAAAATAGCTCCATGCTAAGTAGGCAAGTATTCTAGCCTTTGTGAATACAAAAAAATTATAAAATTTAAGATCAAAAGAAAAATACATCATCAATAATTACAATAAAAGCTAAAATAGGAAATCGAGATTTATGGGTTTTGTATAGTAGGAGCCCTCTCCATTTATCTCTTGCACATTTTCCATGTAACATGGTAATTCAGCCTCCCGCCACTGGGACAGGCTGGGACTAGTGCATATTTCATTAATCTTTACAGTGAAATAAAACTATACACACAGTGTACTTTACAAGACGAGTCATTTAGGAAAGTCATTTGTCCCAGTGACTAAAATAGTGGAAAGCTTTGGACTCGTAATAAATAATCGTTTAAACCATTGGAGTGCCAGCTTTGTGAGTTTTGCCCAGGCTTTGCACACACAGTCCTGTTTCTAACCTAATGCACCCCCTGCCAGCTGGACTAATGCCACTATGTGCCCTGCAGAGCCCAACAAAGTCATCTCTATGGCTGTCCTTGATCTCTCACACAATGTAGTCAATTTCTACAAGGTTGCGGCATATGTGACACACTGAGTTTGCGGATGGCCACATCCTTTTATGGCTAGGACGCGGATGTTTGTTCAGGGAATAAGGATAATACAGTACTCTGTGTAAGAGACTGAAAAATCTAGAATAGGAACTGGCATGCAAAAGCAACAGGATTTCATTTCTGGGAAGTTCACAGGGTGCATGAGTTTATATACATGGCTGTAGTATGGGTTATGAGTTATAATGCAGCACTATAGAAGTGTTACAGGCATGGGTACTCCCTACACTAGGGCATTCACAGGCACTTATCTGTATATAGATGTACAGTCTGGGTGGCAGGTTCATCCATTTTTCATGTAAACCACCCCCTATTTAGAAACAGGCCGGGCCATTGAAAACTTGGCATTCTCCCCCTTCGTCTCCCCCATACCCCCAATGTTGTAAGCTCTCACGAGAGGGCCCTACACCTTGTGTTCATTTGTAAGTATTTTAATGGTAATGTCGTATGTTTCCCCTTTAAATTTGAAAAGTGTGCCGGATTGTTGGCGCTTAATAAATAAAGATTTTATTTTATTTTAGGGTACTGTCTGCAGTGAATACTTTCAGCTCTGCTTTATTTGCTGAGCCTATGAGTGACATTGGTGATGGAGGGGACAAGGTACGAGCTCAAAAGAGTTAATTTTGTCAGAAAGGGGGGTTGTTCACAGGGGTTTTTTGAATCTGAAAATCGCATCCAAAAAGCAGCGGTAAACGGACCCAAAACACAGTGGTGTTGGATGCGCAGGGCACACCAATAATTTTTTTTAGGGCTCCTGCTGCGTTTTGGCCCAAAGAACTGAAATGTCAATTTTTTGGGGGAAAAACGGTCCGAAAGACGCAATGAGCACAAATCGGTGATACTTGTGTGCGTGTTTCAAAGTAAAAAGCAATGAAAATCCTTGTATTTATTAGTAGTGTTTGGGTCCTTTTTGGGTAAAACAGATGGATCCAAACCCGTATCTAACGTTGTTTCACGGATTCAACACCCCCGTGTGAACATCCCCTTAAGAAGTTAAATAAGCCCCTATGCGCTGATAAGAAAGCGGTAATGATGTCACCATTCTGACAAGGGCAAATAGAGTAGGGAGAGGTGGTCAATCTTTAATAAAGGGGATCTCTATTCAGGATCTTCAATCTTGGGTAAAGTGGATAGCTAATACAAAGAGCATCCCCTGCTCTGGTGGCCCTATCCTGTATTAGATGAGCAACCCATTGATATGAATAGGTGTTGTGTAATATTCAATTTCCCCTGTGGTGTCATTGCAGGAAAACTGAATGCTTACTGCCAGGTTTTCCTACTTACAGGATCTTGGGGGATTGCAGAAAGGGGGATAATTTGGGTAAACTATTGGGGGCTGTTGAAACTGTCCAGGTCTCAGACTTTCCTTGTTGCCCGTAGAACCTTTCTGATTTCCCCCTTTTATTTTTATAGTGTCTGAAAAAAATTTAGGGAAAAACTCCGATTGGTTTCCATGGGCAGCAAGGAACGTCTTAGACCTCGACAGTTTTCATACACGTGCCCCATTGTCTAGGAACACTTTTAACAGAAGCCTTTTAAAAGTGGAGAACCCTGTTGAATCATTTTAAAGGAAACCTGTTATTGTTTCCCCAGGAGTTTTTAAAAGCCAGGGGTTGAGCTTTTGGGAAAGTTTTTACAATTTCTTTAAAATTTTTAACTTACTCTTTTTTCTGGGTTAGGGTCCGGGGCGGCATTATGTAAATGAAAGGTATTTAAATTTTAACTCAACAAGGAACCCTGTTAGCCCTGACAACCCCTACTAGACCCCTTTTAACCCAGTTAAAACAGTAAGTTCAAAAAATAAAGAAAATTTTTTGAATCTTTCCGCAAAAAAATGTATATAAATTTGCCAGAAAAATCTGCCCTTAACAAACCCCCGCAGATAGATGTATGATCATGTGACGGGTTTCCCTTTTTTAAGGCCCGGTTAACGGCACGGACAAATCCCGGGTGGTTTACCCCGACTGGTATTTGTCCGTTTTTTGTGCGTCCCAAAAA
This sequence comes from Phyllomedusa bahiana, assembly GCA_025379985.1. Taxonomy (NCBI): domain Eukaryota; kingdom Metazoa; phylum Chordata; class Amphibia; order Anura; family Hylidae; genus Phyllomedusa; species Phyllomedusa bahiana. Next base: position 156,132 of record JAODAL010000900.1, read on the forward strand.
GGGCCGCGGGGGACGGTGTTCCCCGGATTATTGGGAAAAGCTTCCCCTTCCCTTCACTTTTTCATATTGTCTGAAAGGGACGGAAGATAACAAGTAGCTTTTCGGGCGGCCGGCGGTTGAAAAAAGCCCCGGGGGGGAAAGCGTGCAGTGGGGAATGCCCGCGTTTTCCTGGAGCCCCCCTGTAAAAAGTTTCGGCGGTTTTTCGCGGTTTGCAAAAAACCCCAAAAAGGTGCCGTGGGGACAAGGCCTAACAGTTTACCAGAAGAGGATGACTCTTGATTCTACTTAAACCTTTTATCCCCTTACTGTTGTTAACTAAAACCAAAATCTCACACCCGAAAACCCACTCCACATCTGAATTCAAGGCGCTACCCATAAGAATGCTTTAGTAGGCCATAAATTTGTTCCCTTTGTCACATAAATGCAAAGCTTTATTGTGCTGTTGGTCTTGACAGAAAGCCCTGCAGAAAGTTGTTTTGGATTTTAAAATTTAAAACAAACCATTTCCAAACAGGGTTTCCTTTTTTTCAGTCTGGTTAAGGGAATTTCATTTGGGGAAGCAGGGTTCTCAACCATATGGGAAAGGCCGTGATGCAAAAGCTGGGGTGATTAAAGGTGAGCGACTTAATTTATGTCATTAAACCCAAAATCCCTTTGCACCTCTTGTGCAAAATCAGCACTTCCCCTGATCCTCTGCTTTTGTGCTAACGCGTTTTACCTTCTCTGAAGGTGGAGGGGAAGTTTTGACCAAAATCAAATTTTATATTTTTGTAACTGAAGCGCTGGGGTAGTATGGCCCTTAAAGTCAATCAGTCAATAGGAGCCTAGGTAGTTAGGAAATAGATGGCATCGTAAAATATACCCCCCCCCCCCCGCCAAGTTACAAATTTCATACAATTTTTAAGCAATTACAATTTTTAATTCAAATAAAGTGTTATAATTACAAACAAATTTGTTTGTTTTTGTTTTTTTGCATTTTTTTTAGATTGGTGTTGCTTTTTTTACAATTTGTAAACTGTTTGTTACCGTCTTTTATGCAAGAATAGCTACAAGCAGCAAATCCTCATTATCCCATTTACATACATATTCTCCTTGCCCTAACATACTTCATGGACAAGCTGCAACTTGCTCATGGGGGAGCAGGGGAAATTCACGGTGGGCCTAGAGGGCCTTGATGGGCTCCTGGGCATGGCAGGTGGGAATGGGGATGGGATCAGAAAAACGAGGATTTTAAATTGTACAATTTGTAATACCTGATGGGGCCCTCGAGTCGGGCTCCATGGTGCTAACTCACCAGGACCCCGTCCCCACACTAATCTGGACATGGCAAAGCCTGTGGCTTCTCCATATAGTAGCAGATTCTACCCTAATAACCTAATTAGATAAGAATACCTTCACAATACATCATTCGATGAATATTGCTCCATATTTTTCAGCCTGGATTATGCGATAAGAAAAATCCTTCATATGTTTCTGTATGACATTGGAGGCACATGGAGGTATAGGATTGAACCAAAGGATTGAAACCATATAAAGGGCCTGTATATAATGGCCTTTTATACTGGGTGCATTTATGTTGAATGTAGCTTGATCCATTTACCAATTTTTGTTACTTTTGTTACTTATGATTGAGGATAATTATACGACTTTTGATTAATACACATTTTCCCTTGATGAAGCCTCTTCTTTAACGTGACAAATATGGGGACTCCTCCACCTTATGAGGCTCTGATCTTTAGGACTTGCACATTTGTGTTATTTTTTATCATAGTCATGGACTACAGTGGATCTTCTGAATTTCTCCACTTGGGTATTACTTTTTATAATTGACATTGTATTATTTGTATACTTTACTATGATCTTTTTATCGCTACATTTATTGTATGCTCTTTAAAAGTCTTAGTAACATCCGTTCTATGTAGACTATTGAGCTTATATGCCTCATGTTTTGGTGTACCCCTTCTTTCAGATATGAGCCAAGGGAAGTTTTGGAACCCCCCATTTTGGGAGGCTTTTAAGTGTTGCAGCCTTATGTACAGTGATCCCTCAAGTTACAGTGGCCTCAGGATACAATATTTTCTCCATATATTGGTCTTTTCTGGGACATTCTATCACACTCACCATACTATGTTCCAGACACTGTTGATCTGTGACTCTTGTGATTGATGGAAGATCTAACCAATTATCATGAACATTTTATTTGTAAAACATCTGTAATAGTGAGGTGCATGCCGTGATTGGCGGCTTATTGGCTCCTCTCTATAGTACAGTGTGGTACTACATATCCTGTACTGCTCTTACATGTATTAGTGCAGTGCATCCAGTGATTGGAGGTCTATAGCACCTCTCTACAGTACAGTGCACTACTACATGTCTTGTACCGCTCTTACATGTATTACTGAGGTGCATGCAGTGATTGGAGGTCTAGTAGTGCCTCTCCACAGTACAGTGTGGTACTACATGTCCTGTACTGCTCCTATATGTATTATTGAGGTGCATGCAGTGATTAGCGGTCTAGTAGCACCTCTCTACAGTAGAGTGCGGTACTACATGTCCTGTACTGCTCTTACATGTATTAGTGCAGGGCATGCAGTGATTGGTGGGCTAGTAGCACGTATCTACAGTACAGTGCAGTACTACATGTTCTGTACTGCTCTTGCATGTATTAGGGAAGTGCCTGCAGTGATTGGCAGTCTAGTAGCTCCTCTCTACAGTACAGTGCGGTACTACATGTCCTGTACTGCTCTTGCATGTATTAGTGAGGTGCATGCAGTGATTGGTGGTCTAGTAGCTCCTCTCTACAGTACAGTGCGGTATTACATGTCCTGTACTGCTCTTACATGTATTAGTGCAGTGCATGCAGTGATTGGCGGTCTAGTGTTCTATGTTCTGTACTGCTCTTTACAGGCACCAGGGGAGGGTCCCATTTTATTTTTTCCAGCACATTGTGCATAAAGTAAATGACCCAAAGAAGTTCCTGGCCTCATCATAGAAAGTGATTTCCAGCTTCCAGCAGCTCTTTATGATGTTATATGTAAGGGGCCTGCTTTTCAGTTATCTGCTTCATTTTCTTTCATCTTCATTTTGCATTATGTTAATGACAATGTGGGATTTCAGAACAAGTTACCAGTTTTCCATACAGTTATTATTGCATCATACACTGGTCAGCATGGAACCAATTAATATTGTACGTTGAGGGACCCTTGTACATGTCTCCTGTTTTTGTTTACCATGTAAAAGGCCCTGCAATCCAAGCTAATAACACTTCTTATTTTGCAGTAAAAATTATCTTTTTTTGGCAGAAAATCTTCTAGGTAAACAGGAAATGTTCTGCCAACAGTAACAGTAGCAAACGGCCTCGCAGGCTATCATACGGTGTGATCAATCATTCCAGCGGCCGTTCACCCGCCAACAATTGACCAGTGTAAAAGCGCCTTTTAATGAGTGCCAATGGATGTGCTAATATAGTTTATTGGTGCTTGTATCAGACAATTATCTACTTGTATAGAAAGAATCCTAAACCTGTCATACTGTAGTCCATACCAAACATACGGCTGCGTGCATGTTCTTCTAAGGGCGCGTTTACACAGCAATGGACATATACCGGACGGTTTATCCGAACGGTATTTGTCCGGTTTGTGTGCTGGCCGCGAGGGGGTGGGGGGGGGGGGTGGGCGGCTTTTCTCCGCGATGAGCGGAAAAAAGCCCTCCCCCTTCACATTCACTTGCACATATTCTGCAAAACCGCAAACCGTCTGAAAAACCGGCCGCAAACCCGTGCCGTGGGGATATGCCCTAATTTACTCAGTGGAGGCAGAAGTTACCAGGCGCCTTTGAATCTACTTCTCTTAAAGGGAACCTGTCACATAGGTTGTGCCCCCCTTGCTGATGGCAGCACAAGCGAGTGTCAGACCTGTCAGGCACTGTGTCCCTTATTCTGTAAGAAGCAGCAGTTTTAGAGCATTTACCCCTCAAATCTTATTCATGAATAGGTGTTAGCTCCGCCCACCAAAGGCTAGCCCCACCCACTGACAGTTATTCACATGTTTCTGCCTATTCAACGTAATAGGTTTGTCAGTTGAGGTGGGCGGGGCTAGCCTCAGATGGGCGGGGTTTGAAAAAAACTGACACTGAATGACTCTTCGAATGACTCTTCTGGCTGAAAACTGCAGATTTGAGCATTAAATACATGAAAACTACAGCATCTTACAGAATAAGAGACACAGCGCTGGAAACTGCATGTCTGACACTAGCTTGTGCTGTCCTCAGTAAGGGGGGCATAATCTATGTGACAGGTTCTCTTTAAGAGTAAAAAAAAGTCTGTAAAACTGGCTAATAAGATCTAACTCATTACCCACTCTCCCCTCCCGATATTCGATAAGTCAGTGGTCTCAATGCTGCAGCTTTACCACTATTGTAAACCACGACCCACATGTCCTGATGGTCAGTGGCTACAGAGTTATAGTTTTGGAACAGCTGGAGCCCCACGAATCGATGACCACTACAGGATCTAACCAAAATTAATACAATCCTGTGTTGGAGTAACATAATGATAATATTACTTAAAATAATTCAGTAAAAAAGAAAGGAAAATATATACAGGCAGTCCCCAGGTTCTGATTAGGATATGGACTGCAGGATTGTTCTTAAGTCAAATTTGTATATAAGTCTAAGGTTTTTTTCTTGTTTTGGATAGTGCAGGGAAGGGTTTTTACATTTGTTTAGCTGTCTATGCCCCTGTTAAGAAGATTTCACCTCATATGCTGCTGTGGCATGCTGGAACTTGTCATTCCACAGCTAATATTTGCTGTGGAAAATGGAACTACAAGTGCCAGCATGCCCCATAAGTCTCTGTAACTAGGGGACAGATGTAAGTCAGACCAGCGTAAGCCGGGGACTGCCTGAAGAATACAGGTAAAAACCAACACACTTGCCAACCCTCCTGATTCATCCAGGAGAAGCAGATGGACCGCAGGACTTCCAGAAACAGGATTGCAAAGGAGTCACTGTTTATTCAAACTCTGCACAAAAGTAGCCATTTCATGGGCATTTCCAGGCAGTTTGGGGGTATTTCCAGATAGTTGAGGGCTCTTTGGAGGCAGGGTTTAATTTTTCCACAATAAACCTTATAAAGGCTGGCAAGTATAATATGAAGGGGAAGCTCCACTAATTAATGGCTACTGGTAGCACTACTGATTACAAACCTGAAAGGCTGAGAGAACCATTTGTGGCAGCCTATATTCTGAGAATAAACAATTTGTATCGATTGCTGCAGGAATCTTAGGTAAGATAATAGACAATTTAGATAATGGGCACCCCCTAATTAGTAGCAAATGCTATAATTACATTGAATTTATGCAAACTGAAATAAAATAGCAAGCTACATAGAAAAAGACTGTAATAAAGGAGAAAACAACGGATCTAGCTATAGAGGGTTCAGAGGTAGCAGCCGTGCCCCAGCCTTAGGGATTGTCCTCACGGCACATAGAACATGTGAGTGCGAAGGGGGACGGCTTAAATCCGCAAACTGCTGACAAAAGCTGTCCCCCTGCGTGACAAAAACAGACCAAATACCAGTTGGAATTTCCTGACCAGTATTTGGCCTGTGCTGTGTTAACGCGGCCTTAGTGTCTGAGGGGACCCTCTGCCTTTAATTACATACTGTTGCACATGATAGGTGGTGAAAACGTGTTACACATTTTTCGTTGGGTCCCAGAAGCTTCACATTACGAGCATGGTAAGAATGATGTCATAAAATTTTTATTTTATCCCGTAAACTGCGGTTACATCCTAATTTGCAGTACAAAATATCTAACTATTGCGGCGGCTTCCATTATTTATAGGGCTGATTGGCATTTTACAGCACCGAAAAGGTTAAACAATAGCATTGCCTGCGCAGAAGTGGCAGCTTTGTTTAATGCCTGGCCGCCAAGTAAATAAACAGCATCTCTTACCAGTCTGTAGGCAGCGAGGAAAATGGTAATCTCTGGTATTAGCTGCCTGACATTTTAAATATGGCTTTTCTGTCTAAAGTATACTGTACAAATAGCATAATTTGCTTTCAACAGCTTCATGATTCCCCTGCTGTGAGCTGTGGATTTTTCTTTTCTCTTCTTTGTATTTATAAAGAGAAAATCCATACCATCAGTAAAGTAACCCAACAAGATGATAAACACTGCAAACCACACCAGTAGGAAAAAGTAAAGTACTCCTCAGTGTGGGCGTAGCGGAGTGTGAGCGGAAGTGGGCGCTAAGTGACTGTCAATCACAACTGTAATTGTCCATCTATAGACAAACCACAGCGTCTTGTTTTAAATGCTGGGTGTAGAATATATATGCTATCCTGCCTGGAAGTACACAAAAGAACCGTACAGATGCCTACAGATTACAGAAGGGACAAATGAGAAAAGAACGGTATGGGAAAGATATATACACAGACAGAGAGATAAAAAAGATAGATAGATAGATAGATACATATGAGATAGATAGATAGATAGATATATAGATAGAAATGGGATAGATAGATAGATAGATAGATAGAAATGGGATAGATAGATAGATAGATAGATAGATAGATAGATAGATAGATAGATATGGGATAGATAGATAGAAATGGGATAGATAGATAGATAGATAGATAGATAGATAGATAGATAAATAGATAGATATGGGATAGATAGATAGATAGATAGATAGATAGATAGATAGATATTAGATGGATAGATAGATAGAAATGGGATAGATAGATAGATATTAGATGGATAAATATGAGATAGATATGAGATAGATAGATAGATAGATTGAAATGGGATAGATAGATAGATAGATAGATAGATAGATAGATAGATAGATAAATAGATAGATAGATATGGGATAGATAGATAGATAGATACGGGAGGGATAGATAGATAGATAGATACGGGAGGGATAGATAGATAGATAGATACGGGAGGGATAGATAGATAGATAGATACGGGAGGGATAGATAGATAGATAGATACGGGAGGGATAGATAGATAGATAGAGAGATGGATAGATAGATAGATAGATAGATAGATAGATAGATAAATAGATAGATAGATAATACAGCTTAGGTAGATAGATAGATAGATAGATAGATAGATATATAGATAGATAGATAGATGGATAGATAGATATGGGATAGATAGATAGATAGATAGATAGATAGATAGATAGATAGATAGATATGGGATAGACAGATAGATAGATATGAATAGACAGATGATAGACAGATGATAGATAGATAGAAATGGCATAGATAGATAGAAATGGGATAGATAGACAGACAGATAGATAGATAGATAGATAGATAGATAGATAGATAGATAGATAGATAGATAGATAGATAGATAGAGTCTTATTGTAAGCTGGAACCCCCTCTCATTGTAGATGGTAAGCCCTCATGGCAGGTCCTCTCTTTGTACTAGTTTCAAATTCATCTAGTTGATGATTATTGTAAGTTAGATTTTCAACCCCCTTAATATGTAGGGCGCTCTGAAATTAATGTTGCTTTAAAATAAATACTAATAGTAATGACTGTACAGACTAATGATTACATTTCCCCCATATATATGCATAATTAATACCAATTTGCACTTATGGAAAAAAAAAACTTAGAAATTATTCTTGAAACTATAAGTGAAAGGAGGTTTAATACGACCTAGAGGGCATCTGTCAACAGATCCTAATGAATTCAAAATTGCTGGCAAAGATGGTATGAAAAAAAGTAATATATATATACATAGACGTACAGCAGAGTAAGCGCCCTGTCATAATGGCTCCCTGACTGGTGACTTGCTGACATTAATGTTATCATTACCTGCACATAATCTCATGCGTGAGGAGGACGCGGCACATTTCAGGGTTCTTATCTTGTCCTTCATAAATGATAGCCTGCGTGGAGAGAGACATCCGAAAAGAAAGTAAGTGAACCCATCCACAGTGTACATTTAGGAATTACAACATATTTTCCACATTGTAATACTAAAATATGTTAAAAAAACCTCACATTTCTAAGCATAATTTATAATAATCTCCAACAAAGTGGATCTCCACACACTGTGAGCACTGATCAGACTCTGCAAATACACATGGGTGACTCCCAGTAGTCAATTTACATTTCCAGAAGGAATAACAGAGGAACAGTGTAGTGCAAAGTTCTAAGAAAATACACTCTTGAAGAATAAAGGGATTTGTTAAAAAGATTATAACCTTATTTGCCAACTTTCCCAATTCTCCTGTAAACTGTGCCATAAAGGAGTGTGGTTTAATAAATTCCATCCAAAGTGGCAACAGGGCAGGGCAGATGAGTAGGCAGAGCGAGGTAGGTGACTATCTAGGGCGCTGTCCTCTACCTTTCAGTAAGAGTATATTCACATGGTGTATTGTGGCGCGGTACACGCTAGCCAGCGCGTACTTCTAAAGCGCCGGGGGGGCAACCCCATGCAGCATCATGCACCTTCATTATCTGCGGCGTGTAAGCTCTGCAAAGAAGTGCATGTCAATGAGACGGGCATGTCACTGAGATGGACAAAATTCATAGCTCTCAATGAGAGCTATGAATTACCGTAATTGAGGGGCACATTCCGGGTGTATTGAATCGCGAATACGCTGCGAAATGCGCCCTGCAATTACACCATGTGAACATACCCTAAGTAGGCACAATTATGTATGGATAACTAAGATGCCAGCTGTTCAACTACTTAGATGCCGAGGTTAACGTGACCACAGCATCTAGGCAGTAATGCAGAAGGGAGACACCCCCTCCCAAATCCCAATCAGCCTCTGCTCCCCACAATCAGGCTTGGACTGGCTCAGAGGGAAACAAGGGAAACCTCCAGTGGACCTTTGTGCATGGTTGGCCCTTAGAAATGGCAGGCCTGGGGCTTCAATTCAGAGAGAAAGGCAGAGAAAGAGAGGCAGAAAGCAAGAGTCGTGTACAGTACATGCAGTCATTCAACTCCTCTGGTGGGCCCTGCCAGAGGCCAGAAGGAGGGTGTAATAAGAGAGCTGTGATAGCACACTATTCTGCTATACATTAGTACTGCAGAATAGCATATGTGTTCACCTTAGGACAAGTACATTAGGGCAGTGGTCTGCAAACTGCAGCTCCTCCAGTTGTTGGGAAATTACAATTCTCATCATGCCCACTGACAGATTATATGAATGCATGTTGGGAGTTGTAGTTTCCCAACAGCTGGAGATCCGCACTTTGCAGACTAAAATTACAAGTAGAAAACAGAAATAAAAAATATATATACATTTAAAGTTTAATATGTACTAAAAGTTAAAAAATTCCCTCTTCCACCATTTCACAGTAAAAAAAGAAAAACAATGAAAACAAATATAATTGTTATCGCTGTGTCTGTAAAAGTCTGATCCGTCATATATAACCTTATCTATCCTGCACGGTGAATGACATAAAAAAAACAGCGCCAAAGTTGTGGCTCTGTTCTTGGTCGCTTTGCCTCTCTTAAAATTGGAATACAAAGTGATCAAAAAGTCACAAGTATCTGAAAATGGTACCAATGAAAACCACACCTCAGTCACCAAAAAATATTCCTCACACAGGTCCATAAGTAAAAAGTAAAACAGGTATTGGTCTCAGAATATGGTGCTGCAAAGCAAATTTCTTTAAAAAAAACAAAAACTAGCCAAATCGTACTGACTCACAGAATAAATGTAACTTGTATAACGCAACTCCGAAAAAAGGGCGCAATTGTGTTTTTTTCCTATTCCACTGAGCTGAGCGGTGCAAAGCCATAGGTACTATGCGTCAGGATAGAACCAAGGAATTGAATTTTTCTTGGCGGTTGCGCATTTGTTCAAAAACAAAGGGTAATGTATCTAAAACTTAACCTTTAAAAAATTTATAAAAGAGAAGAATAAAATAGAAAACGGACACCGTATTTACAAAACTATGGCCCTAGGTGAAGACTCAAATGTCCATTAAGGGACAACAAAAGGGTTCTGGTGGACCGAAATTGAAGGGAAGTAGCCCTACAAACACCCTACTTGACCTGGTTGACCCTAAAGCCTAGCTACGGGGCAATCGTCCCAAAAAGGGTGGCCCCGTCAGGAACCTCACCACTATTCACATTTACCCTATTCAAATTTGATGTCATCAAATTTGGGACGTTAAGTTTGAATAGAGTAAATGTGAATAGGGGTGAGGTTCTTGACGGGGCTGCCCTTTTTGGGCGATTGTCCCATGGCTAGGCTTTAGGGTCAACCAGGTCAAGTAGGGTGTTTGTAGGGCTACTTCCCTTCAATTTCGGTCCACCAGAACCCTTTTGTTGTCCCCTAATGGACATTTTTCTTCACCTAGGGCCATAGTTTTGTAAATACGGTGTTCATTTTCTATTTAATTCTTCTCTTTTATAAATATTTTTAAAGGTCAAGTTTTAGATACATGACGCATTGATTTTGGACTTATAGACTGCTCATGTATTTTTGTAGGGGTATTTATTATAACTTTGTATTGGTGATTTCCCCTGTTTTTAGTTTGATCGGTTGCGCATTTGACCTATTTGCCTATGACCCTTGGTTGGGTGTTTCAGAGATATTCACATTGGCAATGTTTTACATTTTTAGATCTCACAACCGAAAGGCTGGCAGTATGGATCTACTGTAACCAGGGTCACTTAGGAAATATCTGTGATAATTGATGTTTGAAAAGATTGTATTGTTAACATTCTAATAAAGTTGATCTTTGAAAAAAAAAAAAGTGATATAGTGGCCAATCAGATGACAGCTCTCATTTTCCTGAGGCAGGCAGTGACATGTAAGCTGCACTCTGATTGGTTGCCGTGGGCAACTCCTCACAAGGCCTTTGCATTAGTACTTTGCTTGCCCCAGACGGCAAACTAGTTGATACCTTAATAACTTTTTTATTGTATAAAACCATTTCTAAATTGTTACAGTACAGGAAGCACTAGAATGTAACAGTATAAATGCCTCTTCAGCTTCATTGCGCCGCAATATAATAACAAGCCGTCTAATTTACACTCCTTACAATAAAAACATTTTTTGTAACCTTGTTGGGGGTTTTCAAAAGAAACAGTTATTGTTACAATGAAAAAAAGGATTTAATGGCGGGATCCAGAAATAGAAATGCCTGAAGTTTAACCTCTCGCATTGTTATCAGTCACTGGTCGGAAAAAAACGAACAATTGTGGTTATATATCAAAGCATATAACAAACACCGTAAAGTCAAAAGAAAATGGACTAGATAGAGTCTACACAGCGCTGAGCCCAGGGAGAGCGATGTAGTGTGACTTTTAAGTGGAAGAATATAAGTTTATTGCCAATTATTAACTGTGTCAGCTCTAGACAGATGTAAATCAAAAAGTAAATCTTAAGAGCTAATAAACAACTTTACAACAAAAACTGCAAAATAAACCTGGGTTGGTGGAAACGAGACCTAAAACGGGCAACACGTGGTGGCATCATAAATGCCCTCAGGTTGCTCTAGACATGAAGATTTGGGGAGACATGTATGGAACTAGGTGCACCGAAGTTCATTTTCTCATCTATTTTTCAATGTATAATGCACCTGAATGTATGAAAATAGTTTTTGTGCGTTCATAAATGGTGTCTAAAGTTCTTCGCGCCTCACCTGTGTGTTTGGTGCATTACAGAACTTAGGCGCATAACTAATGCGCTAAACATGTATCTAGGCTATAGACATGCTGGTACTACGAGAAAAGTCATTAGAATAGCATGTCAGTGAATAGAAACTATTGTTACTGATCCTGCTTGGTGGACCACAGGTCCCAGCCAGACCTGTACTGTGCTGTCTCTTGATGTATGTAGAATAAAAGGTGAGAGCAGCAAAAATAAATTTCAAATTTAATGCAGTAATAATTAAAAATTTAAAAATCTGAACAACATCATCAGTGGGTTATTTAATGTAAAACTAGTTTCAGATTCTATTAAATTTAAATACATTTTATAGGATATATTTTTATATTTTTGGGATTATATATATTATATATTAATTTTATATGATAACTTTTTTTTTATTAAATTTAAATAATTTAATTTTATATAATTTGATAATCATAAATCACTTTGTATTAGTGTACTGGTGTAAGTTGAGAAATATTGGACATTTTTTTCCCCTAACAGTAAATCTAGCTACACTTCGACTCCTCAGGCTCAGACAGACCACATTGAAATAGGTCTGCCTGTCCAAGCAGTAATGCGCCTAGTTTTGTCGACCCATATTCATAAATGTGTTTAATAAAACTAATGTGGTGTGACACGCCTTCAGAACGCCCCCTCATGTTAGGTGATTAAAAAGCGTTGAGTCTTACGAACAATGCGCCTAACACATTCATTAGGTGCATTAGACATCGTAGCCGGCTCACTTTGGCGCATTCGATACCAGAAAAGGGGGAAAAACCAGATCATATATTATATTATTTAAATTATTTTATTATTATTATTTATTTTAAAGCGACATTGATTCCAGGGTGCTGTACATTCGAGGGGGTTATATACATAACATAAGTCAAACGAGTACAATGATAAGTGATGAATGACAATTGGCACGACAGAGGGAGAGAGGACCCTACCCGCGAGGGCTTACAATCTACGAGGGGGAAAGAGCCAGAAAGTGGGGGGCAGACATGTTTGTGGAGGATGTAGTGACAGCAAGGTTAGTGTAGGTTATAGGCAAGCCTGAATAAATGGGTTTTCAGGTTGCTTTTGAAGCTGGTGAAAGTGGAGGAGAGTCTGATGTGTTTGGGCAGTGAGTTCAAGAGTGTGGGGGAAGCACGGGAGAAATCTTGGAGATGGTTGTGTGAGGAGCTGATAAGGGGAGAGCAGAGAAGAAGGTTCTGTGAGGAGCGGAGATTGCGTGAGGGGAGATATTTTGGAAATAAGGGCAGAGATGTATGGAGGGGAGAGGTCATGGAGAGCCTTGTAGGTCATGGTTAGTAGCTTGAAATGAATTTGCAGAGCAATGGGAAGCCAGTGAAGGGATTGGCAGAGGGGAGAAGTAGAGTTGTATCGAGGAGAGAGGTGAATCAGACGGGCGGCAGAGTTGAGAATGGTTTGAAGGGGAGCAAGAGTGCTAGACGGGAGGCCGCAGAGAAAGATGTTGCAGTAGTCTAGGCGGGAGATGACAAGGGCATGGACCAGCATTTTTGTAGTGTCATAGTTGAGGAATGAGCAGATGCGAGAGATGTTTATCAGGTGGAGGCGGCAGGCAGAGGTAAGGGTTTGGATGTGTGGTTTGAAAGATAGAGCGGAGTCTAGGATTAACCCAAGGCAGCGGACTTGCGGAACAGGGGAGAGTGTAGAGCCGTTGACTGAGATAGAGAGATCAGGGGGAGGGGTAGAGTTGGAGGGTGGAAAGATGATGAGTTCTGTTTTCTCCACATTTAGTTTTAGGAGACGTGAGGAGAAGGAGGAAATGGACGATAGACAGTCTGGGATCCGGGAGAGCAGAGAGGTAACATCTGGGCCAGAGATGTAGAGTTGGGTGTCGTCAGCATACAGGTGGTAAGGAAAGCCGTATGAGGCTATGAGCTGACCGAGGCCAAGAGTGTAAAGAGAGAAGAGTAAAGGACCCAGGACTGACCCCTGAGGGACACCAACAGAGAGAGGCGGGGGGGAGGAGGTGAAGCGAGAATGAGAGATGCTGAATGTCCGATCAGTGAGGTACAAGGAGATCCAGGAAAGTGCCAAGTCTGTGATGCTGAGGGAGGAGAGGATGTGTAGCAGGAGGGACTGGTCGACAGTGTCAGAGGCCGAGGACAGGTCTAGAAGGAGGAGCACAGAGTAGTGGCATGAGGCTTTAGCAGTTGCTAGGTCATTAGTGACCTTGGTTAGGGCGGTTTCGGTAGAGTGGTGGGGTCGGAAACCAGATTGTAGTGGGTCAAGAAGAGAGTTGGAGGAGAGGTGGGAGGACAGCTGAAGATAGACCTGCTGCTCAAGGAGTTTGGACGCAAAAGGGAGCAGTGAGATGGGGCGATAGTTGGACAGAGAGGAGGGGTCAAGGGTTGTTTTTTTTTTAAGGATTGGAGTGATAGTAACATGTTTAAAGGCGGAAGAGAAGATGCCAGAGGTTAGTGATAGCTTGAAGAGATGGGTGAGGGCTGGGATGATAGAAGCACTGAGGTCTGGGATGAGGTGGGATTGCAGTGGGTCAAGACTACAGGTTGTGAGGTTGGATTTGGACAGTAGAGATGAAAGGTTGTCATGAGTGACAGTGGGTCTCCCTTGGTTTCAACGTATATTGTACTTAAAGGGGTTCTCTGCTTTGGACAGTGCCTATCTATTCATAGGGTCCCCTGACTGGGGTGCCTAGGGCCCACAGGTGGAGTTGACTCTAGGGGCCCACTTGTTGAGCAGTTTCTAGGCCCACCGGTGGAGTTTATTTTAGGGGCGCACCCTACAGCTACTGTAAGTGACTGTACATGCCTCCTATAATCTGCATCTTGCTCTTTTGCCTCTCCCAAGTATGTATAAGATAAGATAAACAGCAGGAGAGAGCAGGGCAGATCAGGTTGGTAACCTAGAGAAACCTGAGTGCACTCAGGTTTGATAAAATTACTTTTATTTCCTCAACAAAGAAAAATAATCAAAGCAATCTATTTGGAAAAGGTCTTCATTTGCTGTTTCCTACATGTTGAAAGCTAATCTTTGTAGTGAGACAACCCCTTTAGAGATATTTTGTTACAGAGTAAAATCCCTTTCTGAGGCAGGTTGGAGATTGATTTGAGCTGGCCTAAGTGGATGGGGAGATAGCCAGACTGTCCCAGCTCGCCACCATTCATATCTATGGGAGTTCTGAATATAACTGAACACAGTCGCTCAGCTATATTTGGAACTGTGGTCACCAAGAATGGGGAAAACTGTGCAAGCGTGGCCATCTCCCTGTTGTATGAGGCCTGCTTGTAGCGAGCTACAAGCTGGCCTCAGAAAGTGATTCTGCTTTGTTGCAAAACTCCTTTAAGCAGTTTTTAGCGAGAATGATGTTTGTATGAGACATCAGTGGGAAGAAAGAAGCCAACAATAGGAGAAAGAGGCTTTATTTTTATAAAGATTCTGCAGTTTACTGTATTCGTTTGCACTATTAATTATGCAAAGTTTGTTAAATGTTTAGGGGCCATTTAAAAGTAACAACCAATATGGCAGTGGATCCATTTGTTTCTATGGCAATAAACAGAACACCTGCCATGGAATATTGCATTATTAGTATTGCCCTCCAACCTTTTGGATCCAAATTCCCATTCATCTCAATATCCACATCCTGACTTCCACTCTTCATGCTACTCAGGTGGACATTGTTTACTTGGATCTACGCAATATTCCTATGACAAAGCTGACGTGCCAGAGCATAGACATGAAGAATCATCATGGGGACACTGGGAAAATGCTGTCAGAGGAAACTAATGGCCTCATGTATGAAAACTGTCTAGGTCTAAGGCTTTCTTTGTTGCTTATAGCAACCAATTAGAGTTCCCCTTTCATTTTTAACATCACTATATGAAATGAAAGAGGGGTTCTGAATGGTTGATATGGGCAACAAAGAAAGTCTTAGACCTAGACCCCCCTAAATGGTTAACTTTATGGTATTGGTTATGTTGTGTTCAGCTATAGCGCATATAAATTATAAATGGAAGACACTGGCAACAGCATATCATTTATACTGCAGTTAATTCAGATTTCCATGACCTTTCGAGGGACACTTGACCCCAACTCTTGGGCTTTTATACGTTCATCTATATCTTCAATGAGTTCTAATATTGCAAATACATAAAGATAGTGTGGATCGAACTGTTCAAGAAAAGTTAAGTTCTAGTAGAACTTCTCAAATTTTTTGAACTCAAACAAAATCAAACATTTTACTATTCGTTCGAGTAAAGTTCTAGTTCATTTTCAGTTTCGTTCTCAGCAGCTTTCTGCACTTTTGGCGGCCATCCAATCACCTTTCTGCACTTTTGGCTGGCCATCCAATCAGTGCAGAGGACAGAGAAGTGTCAAAAACGTCATGGCTGAGTTGTAGGGCTCTCATTGGCTGCTAAAATCACATGACCATGTTATATATATTTTACTGTCTTGCCTTGTGAACGCCATTTTCAGCTCACTCTCTGTATTGTACAGACTGCTCTGTCATACGTTCAGGCAGGCAGCCCTCTGTTTATGTGCGACACTGCCCAGTAAGGGTTAAACCCTCTGCTCTGGACCGATGCCCTGGGAGAGGTGCTGCTTTGGAGCTCAGGAGTGACAGCTCTGCAGCCTCTCCCAGCAAGGGGTGTTGCGATCAGGCCAATCAGAGGGCCCGGACGCCGCACCAATCAGCTGCTGGGGCGGTGTCCAGGAAAACTATTTAAACTGGCTCAGTCCTCTCAGGCTTTTCCTGTGATATGTTCCCCCTGTTGTTTCCTGGTGTGTTGTTATATTGCTTCCTCTGTTATTGACCTCGGCTTGCCTTGACTTCGTGTTGGACTCTGTCTATGTACTTCGTTCCTGCTCGTGTATGACCCTCGGCTTGTTTCCTGTTTATTCTTCGGATTCTGTTTGTGGCTTTGGCGTTATCGATCGTTACCGACTCGGACCGTTTGACCTTGCGTTTTCCCTGACGGCCCTGCACTTAGCAGCATAGGGACTGTCGTCCAGTTGGGGTCTGCCATCTAGGGCAGCACGCCAAGTAGGCAGGGACAGTGGGCTGGGTGGCAGTCAGGGCCCACTGCACCTCCTCTGACGTGACACTGCTCTTAGTTAGATAGCATTTTCCTCTCCATAGACAGCAATAGTTAGGGAGTTTGGTATTGCTGGCTGCATCTTTCCCACACCCAGAAGCTGCTATTTGGCGACGTTTGCAGGCTCACATAACGCCTAACTCTCATATACATGGATATATATTATACAGAGAGCTTGGATTTGCTAAATCATACTCAGTGCCCAAAAGTTCTGTTTTTGCAGTTTGGGGGGTTTAGTAATTGTATAACACACGTCTCCAAATCTCACATGTGTCAAAGGGGCAGGGCCCCGTAGCAGCTGCTACCGCTGCACCTCCTATAGCTACGCCCCTGATTGCAAGCTGTCCTCATCTTTTCAGTTAGCCATTGAAAGGAATGAAGTATTTTAGCTTCTCAATTTCTTTTCTGTCACTCTTAGAGCCAAAATTTATTTTCTAAGTTGTTCCACGTATCCAGTTTACTGTTATGGATGGTAATTCCAGCTTCTCCTCACCTGTAGAGGTATAAAAATTAACCAGAACATCTTCTCTCATAGACTTTAATGGGGTTCGATGTTCGAGTTTGAATAAAACTTCGAACCGAACTCACAAAAGTTTGAGGTTCTCATCGAACTAGAACTTTTTACTGTTCGCTCAACACTACTTAAAGAAATAGATGAAATAATTTTTGGTGGGGAACAACCATTCTTGATAAAGCTTATTAGGAGAGTCACTGATTCTTCACATGGCGGGTGTGGCTTTATATGAAATAGGCGTGGCTTATTATTGTTCAACGTTTGACATGATAACTTATTGTAGAACAGTAGTGAACTTGGCTATGTTGCCCAATGAAAGTATACAAGGTATAATAAAGGTTTACTAACTAAAGGGATATTGTCAGCTGTGCCATCCTCTTAGATTGGCTGACAGTGAAATATCCTCAGTGTTGGGGATAGATCTGAACGTCTTCCAAGAGGATTGTGGTAATAATTGGTATTTCTCTTCTAAGCGAGTGGCATTTGATCGCTATGTTAAGCTTACATTCGCAGCAAGCATCTTATTAAACATTTGTTATGAGAGAACAATGCACCTGCAGCAGACAGAGAGTGAAAGCGCTGACATTCCTGTCATGGCTTCTCGTCGTCTCTCCCACCTCCTGATCCCAGAGCCAAGTCAGACTACCGACAAGACATGTGCAATTTTCCTTTCAATTCAGACATCAGAGCATGGTAAAAACATGAACCTGTAACACGTCTGGAGACCCAATCCACTTCAGACTGGCACATATGTCTTTTTATTCTGATGTTTGCTATGTGATGGCAAATCATGGAATTACAATGTCAGACAGGTTCCCGAGGAGACATCAAGTCAGGGTTATTGTAAAAGTTAATGATACAGACAGGTTGAAGGAGAGAGCTCCCCATCACCTTCCCTGCTAACGTGGTGTTAATGGTGTTAAAAGGTTTTTTTTTTAAATTAAAGGAGACAAGAAAGAAAAAACTAGAAAGATACAAAGATATGAGATTGATAGATAGAACGATAGATAGATAGATAGATAGATAGATATGATAGATAGATAGATAGATAGATAGATAGATAGATAGATAGATAGATAGATAGATACGACAGACAGATAGACAGACAGACAGCTAGATAGATAGATAGATAGATAGATACAAGATGGATAAATATATAGATAAGATAGAGAGCTAGCTAGAAGGTAAGACAGTTGATTAATATGTGTTCGATACATTGAAATGAATTATTCAATCTCTATAAATGATTAGAGAAAGATAATGAGATAGAAATTAAGGCATAGAGAAAAAGATAAATAGAAATATAGATAGATACTTTGTACTCTATGCCTCTTCCATGGGCTTGTTGTAACATAATGTATAGAGAAAGAAAGACATGAGAAGGAAAGAAAGAAACTAAATAGAAAGATAGACAGATATAGTAGAGACTAGGGGCGACATCTATGAATTCGCAGGCGGGATTTTTTGGGCATATATCGTGCCAAAATACTGCTGCCACACTGTTCTATAGATGGCACAACACATTTTAATGCGCCTATCATGCGCCAAATTTTGATGTGAAACTGAAATACAAATATTGGCACATTACACTCTATGCACCATACAAAATTTGGGCATTACACTCTATGCACCATACAAAGTTTGGGCATTACACTCTATGCACCATACAAAGTTTGGGCATTACACTCTATGCACCATACAAGGTTTGGGCATTACACTCTATGCACCATACAAAGTTTACCACATTACACTCTATGCACCATACAAAGTTTGGGCAATACACTCTATGCACCATACAAAGTTTGGGCAATACACTCTATGCACCATACAAAGTTTACCACATTATACTCTATGCACCATACAAAGTTTACCACATTACACTCTATGCACCATACAAAGTTTGGGCATTACACTCTATGCACCATACAGAGTTTGGGCATTACACTCTATGCACCATACAAAGTTTACCACATTACACTCTATGCACCATACAAAGTTTGGGCATTACACTCTATGCACCATACAGAGTTTGGGCATTACACTCTAAGCACCATACAAAGTTTGGGCATTACACTCTATGCGCCAAAATGTTCGGTGCACAACACTTTCATTCATACTGTCAGAATTATACACTCCTCTATATCTATTTAGAACTGGTGTGTCGGCGTCAAGTTACAAAAATGGCACGTGCAAATTCATAGATTCTCTAGGTTGTTAGGTTGCTAGATAGATAGATAAATAGATAGATAGATAGATAGATATGAGATTGACAGATAGATAGATAGATAGATAGATAGATAGATAGATAGATAGATAGATAGATAGATATGAGACAGACAGACAGATAGATAGATAGATACATAGATAGATATGAGATAGATAGATAAATAGATAGATACAAAGAGGGATAGCTAGATAGACAGACAGAGAGATAGATAGACAGATAGATATGAGATAGATAGATAGATAGATAGATAGATAGATAGATAGCTACAAAGAGGGATAGATAGATAGATAGATAGATAGATAGATAGATAGATAGATAGATAGATAGACAGACTGATAGATAGACAGACTGATAGATAGATAGACTGATAGATAGATAGACAGATATATATGAGATAGATAGATAGATATGAGATAGATAGATAGATAGATAGATAGATAGATACAAAGAGGGATAGATAGATAGACAGACTGATAGATAGATAAACAGATAGATAGATACAAGATGTATAAATATATAGATAAATAAATGGATCAATTGATTGTTAAAGACATGAAATGAAAAAAAAACTTGATTGACAGATAGATATTCAGTACTCACACCTCATCACACTGTATGATTCCTGTAACCTGAGTGCCTAAGATTTTCCCCCCATTGCAAGTATACAATAAAATGTGCTCCTTGTATCAAAAAACATCCCAGAGATATGCCCCCTGTTTTGTATTGCATCTAATCAGCAGGGGTGTAGATACAAGGGGGTGCAGCGGTAACAGTCGATACCGGGCCCTGCAGCGTAAAGGGGCCCAGAAGCCCTTCTTCCACATAAGAAGACACCAGTATTGTAAATGGCACATTATAACTGGGGGGCCCCATTTCACTTTCTGCACTAGGGCCCAAGAGCTTGAAGTTACACCTCTGCTAGTCAGAGTCTATTTCACAGAACAGTTTAGCACTGGAACGACCACTGAGGATAGTACTGACACAAAAATAGCCTATAAATTACAAATATTATGTATGGAATGTTCCTTTAACTATGAGTGAATTGTCTTTAGCACTTGGTCTTATACCCTTACTCATCCTTTAATATTGTTGTAATGTATGGCAGGGGTAACATCACTGTATATAGCAGAGCTGCTGTGCTGTAGCGAGCGCTGATGCCGACGGTATTGTGCAAATGCAATTGTAGATTGATTGGTGTAATCCAGGCCTGAAAACTGCAGCCTGTCATAGATATGACATAAACCCTGCTATGACTAATGAGGGGCTCTTTCCAGTTTAATCTGCTTCTTCTTCCATCAGGCTGCATTTTGTGCACATGATACAATCAGCTCCTCTGCATCTGACTGTTCTCACAGCGTATTATTCTGTGATAACTCCATCTCTACATTTCCAGCCATAAAATACTGGAATCTCCAGAAAGACATTCTGAAAAGCATTATGGTCATATCTGCCAGAATAAACTCCATATATCTCTGATCTTCAAAGCTCCCAATGATACTTCTCTACCGCTGAGAACTGTAACCCCTCTGCTCTGCTCAGCTCTCCCTAGGGAGACTTCCTCCCCATACATCTCACTACTACTCCTCTTCTGGATTGCCACCAGCATAAAAGGAGTTAAAATCTAACTTCACTCTAAACTTGAATGTTAAGATGTGACTGCAGTTAACCCCACTATCCTATCACCCCAATTTCTCACCAGGGATTCAGGAAGCTGCGATATGAGCTGTTTGGTGGTGTCCTCACACTCTACATTTGTTCTAACTGTCCTTGTGATATGGAAGAGACTTGTTGGTAAATGGAGATTTGTTAATCCCAAGTAACCTGAAAATTCACATATAGTTGCAGTTAACCCCAATTAAGGGATCCAGGAAGCTAAGGTATGTGGAGCTGTTTGGTGGTGTCCTCACACTTTATAGCTCTTCTAAATGACACAGATGGAACAATGTTACCAACATTCTTACCCCACCTAACAAAAGTTAAGGACCCTAATATTTCCGTGCTGCTATTTTGCCCACGAAGAAGGGAAGGTAATCCTTCCTCTCCATATCACTAGCAGAGACAGCTGTGAAATAAGAAGACCCATCAAGCAACTCCCTATATCTTAGCTTTTTGTCCCTCTATAAATATGGCATATATGCTTTCAGCAAAGGATAAATCTTCAACAGCACAACCACACACGACAAGAATCCCTTAGACAACCACAATGTCTACTGACCAAAAATATTTGGCTGCAGTTCAACCATTGTGAGTAACTCCCTGCAGAGTCTTATCTCTAGCAACGGAGTTTGTTTATCTAAGTAAATGACAAGCTTCCACCCTTTAGAGCTATGAAGCCTTGTTCACTACAGTTTATAAATCTTCTGCAGTCATGTCACCGTAACAGGAATTTCTAGGAACAGCAGAGCTGTTAAACCAATCACTGCTGTAGAACCACCCACAGCTTGACCAGGAAGTGTGAGTATGAAGTTGCCTGTAGCTCTGTGAAGCAGCATGGTAAGACAACCCTTTTAAACCTATACCACAATAACATTGTGGCAGACAATTTTGGAAGCCTAACGTGTACTGTTATGGTTGGGTTTAAAGGGGGGGTCTCAGGGTCAGGACGATGGGTAGGTAGAGGTAGGGGAATGCCTAGGGCAGCACCTCATGCCTGTCAGGAAGGAGGGCACAAGGAGGTATGGAGCAGGATCATACATAAGCTGAGCCCACTCTATACATGGTGAGTTTTGGCTGTCAGTTACACTCTATAAAAGCAAGACCTCCAAAAAAGATGGCACAATTGTGTTTTTCTCCCCTTCCACCAAGCCAGGGAGGACAAAGCCACAGGTACCGTGAGCCAGGTTAGAGCCGAGCATTTCAATTTTTCAAAGGGGAGAGGGGCGTCATTTGCTCTATTTGCCTAGGGCACCAAAATGCCTTGTCCCGATCCAGATTGTACCACAGTCAGTTCATGATCCTCACACATGTCTCATACCCCCAAAGGATTCTATACACTTTAGTCTCTTGATTCTTAGGTATCTCTTAGCACAGTGTAAATGATGGCTACAGAAAAATGGAGAAAAATAATAACATACAGTTGCAATTCAACAAGATTAGTCACGTGTGAGTTTAATTGCAAGACACATGTATGTTGTTTAGCTCAAGCTTCTCAATTAGCTTGACTTGGGCTTTGTAACCTATGGACACATCTTTCAGCTAATTAGAGGATGCACAGCCTTCTGTTACTGAGACACAGGAAAAAGGCCTATAATCCCATTAACAAATAAAATCAAATGATTTTTCATCACCAATTTTATATCTTGATAATATTTGCCCTAGAGTTTTTACGATTCATAGCATTGTCTACATTTTATAACAAAATTGCACAAGTAACATTGAGCCTGATGGATGATTTTTTTTTTCGAGGGGAATAATTAGGAAATTGTAATATTAAGACATTTCTGTAATCTACTTTACAGTAATCGTGCTCATTATAACATGATACTGTTGCATCTTCCAGTAAACCCCCACTGATGCTCTTCTGCTCCATCAGTAATTGGGCATGGAGAGGTGCTCCTGCATGCTGGGTGATACAGCTGCCAAAAAAATCTTATATTATCCAGTGCATGGGTCATAATAACTAAAGGGGTTGTAGAGCAAATAAAATAAGTCTCAAATTGCTTGCCTGATTTTTTACTCATCCCCATGTGATGTTTTAAATGGTAATTAGTGCTTTTCCTATGCTGTATGTAGCCTCCATTCTTTGCAGCTGAGCAGCAGCATTTCCTGGATGAAAGCTATTTACTGTTGCTCTGTAACACTACAAGCCCCAAGATCCTTTGTTGCTCTTTGTCTATATTCCTCCCTCCCAACCTCAGTCTCGGTGCACGTCCATGATTTCTCCCTCATCTTTAAAGGGGTTGTCTCACTACGAAGATCATAGTTTAAAATGAGGGGACCAAAAATCTAAGCATGTCCGTTCTTGGTTGCCATTAGCAATATGCTATGGTTTATGAGAATGGGCTGCTTTATTTGTGCTTAGCAACGTAGTTTGAGTCCAGGTCGGGTTACGCCCAGCTATTGTATTATTTCCTATCGGCTGAGTACTTTCCCGCCCCGGTTGCGGATGAGAACACGCAGACACAGGACATTCAGTGAACAAGTCATGGACGGAAACGCGCAGGGGTGAGTATGCATAAGCAGCGGTGTGCACAGACGAGAGAAAGAAAGAGAGAGAGAGAGGAGCTGAGAGAGAAGCTGAGACAGTGAACTGTGCTGGGCAGGTTTTCGTTCCCTGACTGCGAACAGAGGTGCTGCGGCAGAGAGAGAGGGATCATGTGCAGTCCCACGTAAAACAATTTTGCGACACAGATCTGCAGTCCCATGTAGAGTTAAGAGGTGTAATAATCTGCGGAAATATCACAGTGTGTGAGAGAGAGAGAGAGACAGAGAATAAAAATCACCCATCTTTCCCAGAGTCCTGAATTTCAAATGCCCATACTAGTTACAAAGTATGTAGAGAGAGCAAAAAATTTAGATGTATACTATCGAGTTACACTTAGCTTTTCACTTCCAATGACAGCTGAGAACCTCTCCCTTCCCCCGGCTCACACACAATGAATCCTCACTTGCACAGTGTGGGCGTGTCTGCAGAGAGAGAAGATACTCCCAGCTGGGAGGAGAAACATGTCCCTCCATTTCACAAGCTCTGCTTGACAACCAGCATAAAAGGCTGTCAAATGCCGGAACAAGACAACCCCTTTAAAGTCTCAGAAGGCCGGACAGAGGAGCATGTGGCCTCAAAGGTTGCCCTGAAATAGCCACATGATCACATGATCTCCTGAGCAATCCCTTCAAAATAGCTTGGTGACAACCCCTGAATGAGCTATAACTGGGGCTGTAATAGTTGTGATTCAGCTTCCTAACTTTTTTTTTTTTTTTTACAAATTTTTGAATTTTTTTCTTTTGAGGTAAATTTAGCATATTATAATATAAAATAATTTATAACTGCTTCTGGAAGCATTGTGGATCTTTATGGCAATTTCAATAAATTTATGTGAATAAATTGAAAAACACTACCAACCTAACATTTGATCAGAGGATCCAAGCTCTATATTTTAAAAATATATGCATATAAAAAAAAGTTCATAAAGATTTAGCAAATATAGCAATATCCAGAGTGTTGAGACTTTATAACTACTAACATATGTTAAATTAAAAACTGTGGCTTTGTGCGTATGGGAAGACCGTGCAAACCCATAGACTTTACTTCTAAACTGCAATGGTTTTCATTAGAGTCACATTAAATGGCAATGATTATCCTGAAATCACGCAGCCCACAGTTTTTGCAGCTAGGTCTCCCCCTGAGGACCATTCTGCAATAGCCTGCTAGGATGATGTCATACCGTAGCTAGTGCAGGATGGAATGACATCATCCATTGTACGAGAAACAAACCACATTTTGCATTATCAGACAGCATCCCTCGCTAGAAAATACAAGGGATCAAATTACCAGCTGGAAAACAGAATTGCAGCCAGTGTGGAAAACAGGACCCAAGAGATTGAAAATTAGGAGCAGATTAAAATACATGTGAATCAGCACAGCTCTTAGTGCTACTTTCACATGCCATCTAGTATATTATGTGTGGAAACCTTACTGATGTTTATAGCGGTGTTCGCTCTAGGGCAGTGGGCCAAAAGTAGTCGACGTTTCACGTAAAAAACAACTTACGCTGCATTGTGTCTTAAAAATGATGGTAAATAATAAATATATAAAATATAAAAACACTGCGAAATTATTCTGCAATGCTGTACAAGCCGGAAAATTTAATAAAAACATACGTTTCTGCCATAATGGAGTTTACATTCTAGTAAGGGTATGACAGTTTATTTTTTTGTTTTTTTGTATATTGTTATTTATTTTTACAACAAAAAACCAAAGTAAATTCTAAAAAATGCTGAAAAAAAAAACTAATTCCCTTTAAAAAAAAAGTAAAATAAAATTGTAAATAAAGTTAAAAAAAAGAAAATTTAGAAAACTGCTGAAAATAAAATGTTTGGAGATCTTTTTTCAATTTATTGTCAAAAAAAAAAATTGTACTACAAAATGTAACTTTATAGCATAAATTGTGTTCAAATACAACAATTGCTCCAGGAAGAACAATACAATATCCATTAGGGCCAAACAATCTAAAGTATCGGTATGTATGTGGACCCTGCTAGACGCCTTGACGTTACTATGTGTGTATATAGAATTTGTAATCATTTTCATGATGCCAATTCATTCAAAAATGTAATTTCTCTACTGTGCTGATACCCTGTTTCCCCGAAAATAAGACAGTGTCTCATATTAATTTTTGCTCCTAGAGACGAGCTAAGACTTCTTTTTAGGGGATGTTTTTTCTATGAACAATAATTCACATTTATTGTTGAACAAAACATCAACATGTATTAATATACTGAAGTGATTTCCTCACAAACATCAGCATAAGCAGCCAAGCTCTGAATTTCATAACTAAAAATGTACTAGGTCTTTTTTTCAGGGGTGTTTTATTTTTGGGGTAATTATTCATTGATGCAAGTTTATAGTCCTATGATTACACTTTTTTTTTATATCTCAGCATGAAATCAGAAGTTTTCAGAGCGCCACCCTTTTCACTGATATCACTGGATAATTTGTAACAATATATGTTACAAAATTTTCATCTTTAAAAAAAAAAGGTTTGTAATTTTTTTAGATTCTTTTCAACTTCACCAACGATTTTAAGGCATATTTCAATCATAAGTTATAGCAATATTGTACAGGTCTTTAATAAAAATGAGGACCTTGTCTAAAAAATGAAAATACATTTTGTTCATAAGAACATATAAAATGACGATGGGACCATTTCCTACAATAAAAGATACAATTCAATAAAAATACTAAATTTACAAAATCAACATATAAACAAGTTCAATATTCCAAGGGAATGACGCTGCTTGTGCTTGACTATTCCAAGCTGCCCTCAACCTACACAAATACACTACAAATCGGCTGATCTATATTCTGAATTCTCATGTAATTTGGTGCTGGCACTTTGCCGACATGGTCAGGAAGTCATTGGCTGTGTAAAATCAAAATATCATCGTGGGATTAATAAAATACATCTCTGCTAATATGTTCATTTTTAAGGTAGTTCAAACATTCACTTTTGAAGCAGCTCTAGCGTAAATATCCCAGAACAAATGGCAGTATGTAATACAGGAGGGAGCAGTTGGGATGCCAGACTGAAAAATACATTAGGCCATCTGGCTAAGGCAGCCTCTCCAAAATCCTCAGCTTTGTGTTCACCCTCGACTCAAAACAACACATTTTCCACTATGATGAGTATACATTTTCCCAAAACCGGCCCTGATCATGCATGCAAATTCCAAGCGTCGTGTTTACATAATTATTTTAATTAATTTGCTGCCATTAAATAAATAAATAAATAAATAAATAAAGACTAAAAAGTTATTGTATTTATATGGAATGCTTGCAATATTTATGGATTAATTATGAGCCATGCACACATATTTTTTTTTTATGTTTGATGTTTTTATAGATAATTTGATGTCCTTTTAGGTGTAATGAAAACATTAATACAAAAGATAGAGAGACATAACAAAGATAAAAATATATAAATCAGAGAGATATAGAATAAAGATAGATTAATAGATAGGTAAATAAATAGAAAGAAAAATAGATAGAAAAAAATATAAATAGATGGATGGACAGAAAGAAAAAAGAGATAAATGGATGGATAGAAAGAAAAAAGTGATAGATAGACAGACAGATAGACAGATAGATAGATAGATAGATAGATAGATAGATAGATAGATAGATATGAGATAAATATATATGAGATAGATAGATAGATAGATAGATAGATAGATAGATAGATAGATAGATAGAGGAAGATAGATAGATAGATAGATAGATAGATAGATAGATAGATAGATAGATAGACAGATAGGTGAGAAGAGATAAATAGATGTATACACAGACAGTAAGATAGATAGGAGATAGGTAGCCAAACATATAGATATACAGAAAAATAGATAGGAGACAGAAATATAGATAGATAGCTAGATAGATAGATAATCTATAATGATTGTATAGGCTCAAACTAATCTGATAAATTGCTTTGGGGAAGTATCATCAGCCAATTGGTATGCACTGGTGTTCCTCACTTCAGACCCTTTCATGATCCAGACCCTAAAGATCCCAGATGTCCATGTCTACATCCAGGCCTCCAGAAGAGTCACCATACATTAGTAGACCCTGGGTTCTTCACCTATGTATACTGTATATAGGTGAGCTTTACAGTGAACCATTAGTTAATTATGCTTGTCCATATAGGCACTAATTTAGACAGTGCACAAGTTGCCAAAAACTGAGTACATTATTCCAAATGTAGGCCATTTAGACACACTTCCTACTTCCATATACCACTCTGAAAATTGAACTAGAGGGTGGCCTGTCTGAAAGGACTAAATTGTCATACATATTCCCTATAAATGGTGTAACTGGATGATAAATACATCCCAATATTGCTTAAAAAAAGAATGAGGGTGGATGGGAATTGATTGGATTAATAGAATTAGTGTCTTAGTTACTGTTAAATCGTGATATCTTCATGCTAATAACTGGAATATTCTTCTGTATAACCTAATAATGACATAATTCAGAAAGGCTCTAGAGCTCTTAATTGCCTTCAAGTCTTAGCATTCTACATATGTGAAATACAAATCCATCTACTCATCATGAATTATAAATTCTCATTTGGATAAATGTATTAGATAACCTACACTCATTCTAAAAAGTATTTCATTAGAAAAAATAGAATAAACCAATGATAAAAAGTCAGATACATGAATAAATAAGACATCAGAGTATAAGAGGTAAGAAGGAAAAATAAAAAGAATGGAGAAGGGGTGTGAGTTTATTATCTATCTATCTATCTATCTATCTATCTATCTACCTACCTATGTCTCATCTATCTATCTATCTATCTATCTATCTATCTATCTCTCCTATCTATCTATCTATCTATCTATCTATCTATGTATCTATCTATCTATAAGAGAGATTGGTGTTCCCTAAAGTCCCCAACTCTTAGTCCCATTCAACCAATTCAACACAAAGATAAGGCTTTAAAGTTTTTAGTATATTAAAAAAATGTTGTATCGATAACACTTCAATACCTCTATCTCCCTCTTTCTTTCTCTCGAGAAAGTGAGAGGGAAACAGATACATTTATCTATTGTATTTTTAACTTTATAGCCACATTGATGTGTTATCTATACATCCTTTTTTAATACACTAAACTTTAAAACCTTATCTTTCCTTATCACTTGCTCTGGATCAACACTGTAGCGCAATAGGCTGAACT